>VZQC01001095.1:1202563-1729729 GCA_009823505.1 Rhizomys pruinosus | reverse complement strand
AGAAGAAAGAAAGAAAGAGAAAAAAGAAAGAAAGAAAAGAAGGAAGGAAGGAAGGAAGAAAAGGAAGGAGGAGGAGGAAGGAAGGAAGGGAAGGAAGGAGAGAGAGAGGAAAAAGAATTGAAAACTTTTTATTCATTCAACACATGCAATAGTGATGAGAGCAGTTAGAGACCAGATGAAAATTAAAAGCAAGAAGGATAGGGCTGGAGTGATCGCTTGCTTTCCTTCCTTCCTTCCTTCTTTTCTTTCTTTCTTTCTTTCTTTCTTTCTTTCTTTCTTTCTTTCTTTCTTTCTTTCTTTCTTTCTTTCTTTCTTTCTTTCTTTCTTTCTTCTTTTTGAGACAGATCTCAGCCCATGCTGACCTTAAATGTACTCTGCAGCCAAAAACGACTTTGAACTTCTGCTCTTCATGCCTCCACCTCCCAAGTGCTGGGAAGACTACAGGCATGTTCCACCAAATGCAGTTTTGTAATGATGTTACACAGCAGTGAAGAGCTCTGTATGGTTACCATTAGACTATGCATACAAAATGTTCAGTGACAGACACATTTATCAGAATCTGTGAAAACTGAGATTATTCTTTGGGACAGTGAATACCCATGGCACCACAAAGAGGAGGTTTCAGACTACAGGGTCTGCTCCTCCACTCTCTTTTTCATCTCCTGTGATTCTCTTCTTTGGTAAATATCTAGCTCAGCAATGTATTGCCAATGTCTGATACAATAGTTCTTTGTCTCACACATTTAAGCAGATTCTTTGCTTTCTATAATTTGGTTCATGTGCAGTGATTCTTCCAGTTTCATGGGACCCAAATATTATGCAAAGTTTTAGAATCTTCTATGACTTTGCTAGAGAGAGAAAGACAAATAAATAATGTGTCTTTAATGATATGTTTTTGTTTGAGTACTTGTTTGGATAAATAATGTCTTTATAATCTGGGGATGGTGGTAAGTGCACCATGGTCACTATCACCCCAAGAAGTAAGTGCATAAGTTCAATACAGTGGGTAGAGTGTGAGAAAATTTGCCCAGATCAGGGGAGAAAGGTAGTCAAAAGAGCATAATGATTTTCACTGGATTAAAAAGCAACATACTACTTCCTACTTAATTATCCAAGATCCTCCAAATATGGAACAGACATGATCACATAATCTTTTGTTATTTTATTTCCCATGATTCCAGAACTACAGCTCTAACCTCGATGAAACAGAATTAAACAGCATTTCCCAAATATTCCTTGGGTATTTCTACCCTTTCAGTGTTGGACTTCCTATCCCAATCCAGTAACATTCTCACCATATCTGTTTGCCAAACTCTCTTCTAACCTTTAAGACTGCTGTGTAGCAATTCCTCCAAGTCAAAACATTACATCTTAGAAGGGAGCTCTTTAAGACTTTAAGGTCCTAAAGGGAGATAAGACATTCTATCTTGTAGGGAAATTTGTTAAGACTTAGGAAGTAAACAACTCAGAAGCTTCAGGAAGTCCCTGAAACTCACCAAGTTTCTGACCAATAAAGACTGCTCAGAGACACTCTGGATCAGGAGAGCTACCTAGAAGAGAGACCAGCAGAACTGCCTGGGAAAGGCAGAGTCAGGTAGAGCTGCCCTGCCCAGAAGAGGTATTCTCTAACCTGTTGAGTTGCCCACTGTAGTACAGTAAGGTCCAGACTTTCAGCTGTTGAGACCTGTCACCCATGCTGGGTTGGGCTTTTGGGCAACTGTCAATCATCTCTGCTCTTGAAAGTAACCTTTCCCCCATACTTCTGTAAGGAACCCCAAGGAAACTCATTGGTTCACCATGCTGGACTTTGGTGGTACCCTCACTTTGGTCAGTCTTTGGCTCTCTATTTACCTGAGTAGACACATTTGTTCATGTCTCCCTAGGAATAGCGCCACACAAAAGCCATCTCAAGTGGTAACTGCTATAAAGAAGAATGTCCTCTCCTGGCCACTCCTCCCCTACTGAAAGGCTAGAACAGGCTCACGCTCATTTGGACAGCCCTGTTTGTTTTTCCCTATGCCTTTTTCATGACCTTTCTAGTCTGTGTTACAGAGTAGTAACTTACAGCTGGTTTCTTCTCCTCCTCTAGAGGAGCTTACTGAATATTTGATAGCAAAATATGAAGTTACTAAATTTGAATTTCTTCCTGGTACCACACCAAGATGTAATAGTACATTCTTTATGATAATGGATATTTAACTTTTTCTTGCCTTTATCATTTCCCCTTGGATTTTGACAATCTGGTCTAGGTGCTAAGTGGCTCAAAGACAAGCCACAATCATAGCAAGTTTTTCTGAATTACTTGCTCATTTATAGGATGAAGAGACCTTTTTCTGTTGTCTCCTTGCAAAGATGCTTCCTTTATTTCTTTCTGGGCCAGGCCTGCCTTTGCAGGCATGCCCTGCTGATTTATCTAGCCAAGAAACCCTCCATGCTGTTTCAATCCTGTCTGTATAAATTATAACTTGTCTGTACCCACAATCAGATCTGCACAATTCCTTAATTCTACAGGGGTAAAATAAAATCTTCTAACAGGACAAGAGGATGTTTGCCAACTGTGAGAAGATAAATGGCCCAGGGACTTCATGTTCCCAAGGTAAGCTCCTTGATTTCTGATATCCATGTTGCAAAAGAGAGGCCACAAAGTTATGGGTTACATTATTTAATTTGATTAATTCTTGACTTCCAAAAGGGACTCTTAGGAGAAACATTGGGATGATCAATAAAATAAGTGTGTGCAATTTTTAAGACAGGAAAGGGAGACACAAAGACTCCCATCAGAGTTGTTTCGAGTCTCAAATATGGGTTCCCTGAGCTGGCCTGGATGCCACATTGTCTTCAATGAAATGCTTACATTCTACAGTTGTAAAGCAAAAGAAAACAAAGTTCAACATCTCTCCAGGACTCGCCATTCTATTTTGCCTTTTATTTCCCCAGTCTTTCTCTTGCCACTTTCTTCTGTCTGGGGTTGAGTGTCCCACTCCCTATTTTTTTTTTTTTTTTTTTTTTTTTTTTTTTTTTGTCTTTTCGAGACAGGGTCTTCCTGTAGCCCCAGCTGTCCTGGAACTTACTCTGTAGACCAGGCTGGCCTTGAACTCAGAAAGATCCTCCTGCCTCTGCCTCCCAAGTGCTAGGTAGGATTAAAGGCGTGCACCACCACGCCCAGCTCGTTTTGTTTTTTTTTTCCCCACTCCCTAGTTTTAAATAATGAGATGCATATCCTTGGATGAGTCCCTTGACCTTTTAAATCTCAGTATGTGCTTCAGTAAAACAAGGTATTTATTCTACTTGTTAACATTCTTTTAATTCTGAGTCTAAACACTCACTGCCTGTCCCCATAGGGGTGGTTGGATTAGCATTCTGATCTATTTGTTTCTAAGAGGATGACTGTGGTTAAGATTGTACTGAGAACAAGCCAATTTATGTATGGGTGTCAGGAAGGAGAAGCCTCACCTTTTTGAAAAGTTGAGAGAGACCAAAAACCCAAGTGAAATGACTGTAGCCCAAGATGAATGTACTGAGTCCCTTGGGTTAATTCACTGACCACAGCATCTTAGAAACCTTCACTGAAGAGATTATTTGGGGGGGGGGTGATACTTTAGACACTTTCTCCCCAGTATGAGTATTCTGAGTTTGTGCTCATATTGAACAGACTCCAGACTTCTGGAATCCTAGATACCCGGTCTGATCAGAACATTTTTTTTTTTATCACACTTGGAAAACTGAAAGAGAAAAAAAAAAAATCAAAAGAAAATAAAAAGAAAAGGTGCATGCATCAGCTGCTTAGTGTAGAGGAACAGACTTGTACAGGTATCTATAATCCCACTTGAGCTACATGGCAGATATTACCTAATTAATCTTTTGCCTCTTCCTGTAGGAGGATGTGCAGTTTAGCTTGGATTAAGGTTACATAAATCAAACTTCATCTGCTTTCCATTTATTACTGTCTTCTCTTAGGGTCTGAACTTTTTTGTCCCCTGAGTCTTCTTTCTCTCATTCTGTTTTTACATCTTTCCTGTGCCTCTTTTGTGATGTTTTCATGACATTTTGTCCATGTGGCTAATTCCTTCTGGATGACTGCTTAGAGGAGATTTTTGTATTTCTTTTGGCATGGGTAGCCCTTTTCTGCTGATGAGTGACAGCAGATACCATGTCCCAAAATGCCCTGCCGGGCTGATAAGAGGAGCTGACAAAGGGCAAAACAGAAGCCAAAAGGAGAAGTGGAACAGGCCAGGCTCCAGGGAGTCCAGCTACCTACATGGCAGGCTTCTGGTATCTGGGAAGTAAGCTCAGGGTTAATTCTCAGCCTCCATTCATCACGAGGCAAGTGCTTGACATTTTGGGACTAGGGATGGCTTCCTTGTCTAATGATGACATTGAAGTAAGAGGTAACATATATAAATCCACACTTGTCATTTTTTTTTTTTTTTTTTTTTTTTTGTTATCTGAGAAGAGCCTGGACAGCAGCTTCAGTCGTGGTGTCTCAGTATGTGGCAGTATTTTAGGCCAAAGTATGTAAAGTTTGCTTCCAAGGAGTCTGGACAAGAAGATCATCACTCACATCGGAGCCTCTTTCCACCGTCTATGGGAATTTGGCTTCGAGGGTGCATGGCATCATTATGACTATGTGTTGTCACTTTTGGACAGAGTTGCTCTTCTGGGAGTGGGAGATAATGATGCCCGGTGACAGAAAGGCTCAAACGGGGCTGGTAAGTCCAGTTTTGAGAACATCCCTTTCCACTATACCCATTTTTTTGGTACAAGGCAAGCATTTTTATGAATAGTTATTTAGCAGATGGTATGCATTTAGAAAATAGGCCAAAAGAGCCACTGCTTTCTAAAACCTAGGAAGCAGAAGGAGTAAAATATGGAAAAGCGGGAAGGAATGTGTGCAACTTCTAAGCCGAATGTAAGGGAGCCGATAAGACAATGTAGTCCTCGGCTGGGCCAAGTGGTGGAGAATGAAAGATTTTCTAAGCAGGAAAGAGGAAATGGAGTGTGCAAGTGCTGCCTTTGCTAAATGGGGTCTCTAATTCCTCTCTTCATAATGGTAATGACTTACATTTATATGGTGCATTTCATCAGCTCTGATTCCAGGGACAGCTCAAAGCCTTCTTTCCACTAAGCTCCTAAATCTGGTCTTCAATAGGCTAAAGAATGACATCTATATTGCTACTGTATCCATTTTAGGGAAGAACTACTCATGTGAAATAGGACATTCAGAAGCTGAGAACTGAATCTAGTGTGGGAAATAGGGAAAGGTGGAGGGAGAGAAAGCATGCACGGTTCATGCACTCATTTTCTATCAGGAACATTAGTATTACCCAGCTGAGTCACATTGCCACTTGGATAAAGTTTCTCTAAGTGCTTAATACCTCCAGTAGCCTCATCCTCACTTCATCTGCTTCCTAGCTTTGCATAAGGTCTCATGCTCTTTGGAATATATCACATTAAGGTAGATGCACTCTAGAACAAATTCTGATGTTGGGTTCCAAGTAGAGTTAAAGTGATTTTCACCTGAGGCTTTGGGGGTGCAATAATACAGGGGACATCTGGGACACAGGCATGGAAAGTGAAGGGCTGAAAGGAAGGGTGGGTATTCAACAAGATGAACAGAGGCATCAAGCACAATTCGCATAGACATAGAAGCCACCAACTTTCATAATTCATTAATATGCCTTGGGAGGACAATAAGCCAGATAACAGAGATAGCACAAAGCAGTGGGAAAAATAAAACCAGAGAACTGGAGCTCAGAAAGTTGTGAAGTCCTCATCCATGTTGTAAGATACTCCAGCTGGTATTTATGAGGGGCCATGGGTACTTCTTGATGGCTCAGGGACTGAATAAAAGAATGCAATTTTTCCTTCATGACATGCTTCTATGAGAGTCACATGATCACTATACAAAGTCACCTTGGGGAAAGGTGTGTCACTGGAGGATGGATGAGATTTGGGAAGGAAGAGGAGCTGTGACATGCGGGTGTGCTCAGTGGGGACATATGATCTGTGTTCTGGACTTGATCTTAAACCAGTGTGTGACTGTCAGTGCAGTAGACAAATTTCAGCTTGCCTAGCATCAAAAGGGACAGCTTTCAGGACCTGGACAGGCCTCTTGCTCTTTTTGAACCTTATGTTCTGATTTATAGATGAGAAATAAAAGTATAGGTTAAGCATCCCTAATCTGAAAATCAAAAATCTGAAATACTCCCAAATCTAAATTGTTTTGAGAACCAATGACACACTTAGAAAGTTCTATACTATGAATAAATTTTGTTTCACATGCAAAATTATTACAAACATTATATAAAATTGCTGCCAGGCTATGTGTACATGCTAAATATGAAATATAAATGAATTTTGTGTTTAGACTTCAGTCTGATTCCCCAAGATATCTCATTATATAAATGCAAGTATGTCAAGAAAAAAAAAAACCTGGAACCCACAGTTTTCTGTCTCAAGCATTTTGAATCCAGAATAATCAATGTGTATCTGTCGCTCAGGACTGCAGAAAGTCTATTTTGAAGCAATTCATGAAAAACAACTTCAAGAACTGAAGCCCATTATGTGTGAAGAATTCTTGTCCTGCACTCTGAGTGACAAATGAGCACATTGTTCCTTCAAGAAGTGGAATGCCACACTTTGGACCACCCATGAAGTTCATAACAGAATTGGGTTTAGTACCTTGTTCTTCAGCTAAATGTAGCTCACCTTCATAACATGGTCAGGATGCCTGTTTCTTTCCATCTCACATGGCTGACTGAAGATCAAATGAGAAGACAGGAGAGAGGTAGAGAGGATTCTGAATAAAGTAATATCTACTAAGTGAATGCCAGCTCATTGCTAGGGTGTGGGCACCCACTGAGGCATTCAGAGTGACTAGAGATGAACCTTCACTGGGAAGCCTGGTGAAGTCAACATATCTGGCCACAGACTGATCCCAGGCAGAGTGCTGAGAAAAGTAATGTGCAAAAGCAATTGAGTTTTGCTTCTCAGCTCTGTGTAATTAGGATTCTTTCAAGATATTAGCAGCAGCCTACCACCATTATGTGTTAGCTAAGGGATGCTCAGAAAATATAAAACTTAAGATATCAACAGTTAAAGATTAATCTAGTACATCATGCCATGTGGGCTTCATCTGGGCTCTATGGGAAACCAACTACCTTCAAAGCAGTCTTTTGATGAAAAATGGCAAAATCACAGCCACTCAGGACAGGCAGGGAGTATGGACCATTGATCGATCACCTTCAGTGAATGAAGGAGACAGGACTGCTAATTGATCTCTTTTATTAACCAAGGAAAACACCTCCCAGTACAGCTTACAAGTTACCAGCAATGTGGGTCAATCTTTAGTGGTTTCTAACTGCAATCTGTTGGCCTAGAGAGAATATTTCATTCCTTCTGAAGAGGTTATTCTCACAGTCACTAATTTTAGACTCCTCAGGAAGACAGGGTAAGTGAGAAGCATACCCCATAATCAGAAATGAAACAATGAATTATCCACATCTTCAACATGGGCAATGAATCAGTTAAAACCAGGCATTGGCCAGGGTTTCTCACACCATTTGGGGAGAAGAGAAATATAAGCTATTCTTTTAGCTGCCGCGACTCCTAGGAAAAGAATTCCTACTATTTTACAAGCAACTATGCACTATTAGGAGTCTTAGCATGTATGTGATATATGGACAGGGATGCAGGGATATGTTTGCCAAAATGTAAGACTCTGTGGCAGAGAAGAATGTGAGTGGTTGGGAGGCTAGCAAACAAATTCTGCCAGTAACTGACAGGGAATGAGGTCTTTTTGGTAGCGAGGGACATTTTAGTTTAGACGTCAGTGAGTAAAATACCAGTTTAATGGCTGTACTAAGAATCACAGTAATCATGTTCCATTCAAGAAGGAGATAAAAAAAAAAAATGCCTTCATCCAACCCTCTTCCCCTTTAGCGTAGGGGGGCGAGAGTGTGAATTCAGTCAAGGCCTCTCTTTAGGGTCCCGGCTGTGGCAACTTGTCAAATCTCATGGGTAAAGTATGCATCATACAGCCCAGGGCTATAGTCCCCTGACTGGTGGGGGGGGGTGTTTAGACTTCAGGATCCTGTGACCATCATGTTCCAATCTCACCCTGTGGGAGATCTCTCATCCAGGGTGTGTGACTTCTGGAGATAGCTTGTCACACATGTTCAATCTCATTCTCATCTAGACTTGGCATTCTTTTTTTAAAACATTTATTTATTTATTTATTTATTTATTTATTTATTTATGTGTATGAATGTACTGTCTGCATGTAGGTTTGTGCATCCGTGTTGTGCAATGCCAGAGGTCAGAAGAGGGTGTCAGATTCCCCTGGAACTGGAGTTAAAGATGGCTCTCAGCTGCCACGTGGGTGCTGGGGATCGAACCCGGGTCCTCTGCAAGAGTAGTCAGTGCTCTTAACTGCTAGGCCATCTCTCCAGCCCCTAGACTTGGCATTCTTAAGATCATGGTACTTCTAATGAGTTTTAGAGATGCAACTAGCAAACTGTACCATGCATTCAGGACCTACTAACTTAAGAACAGAATCTTTAATAAAAAGTCCAACTCTAGCAGGTTTGACAGTTGCCTAAAGAGCTACTGCTGCCATTTCTGGGGTCCACAGTTGGGACAGGCATTGGCTTTAGTGGAGAAGAAAGACATCAAAACCAAGTAAACAAAAATGAAGTACGCAGCAAATTCAAACAGGCCATTTTTGTTTCATTGCCCCTTCTTTGGGAAGCAGTGAACAGTGTGTGCCCAAGATGGCCGTCATCTAAAATGCAAAGCCCAGGAGTGAAACATCCGGGACATCTAAGCCTGGAGAGAAATGGCCTTACCTGGAGACATGGAGGAGTCAAAAGAACTTCTCTCTTTGCGGCTCATCTTGAAGGCTTGGATTTCCTTTTCCCTGTATGTCCCAAAGCCTTCAAAGCTTCTCCTTTTACTCCCACTCACGTCGCTGTCCCACTTGTCACCAGAAGGGTTCATGTCACTGAACACATCCAGGCTCTCTGATCTTGTGCTGCCGCTGTCCCCACCACTGGCAGAGTACCTTTTACCACATGCGTCCACAGGCTCACTGCTCAAATCTCCTTTGTCCTTGGCCTGTGTCCAGTGCTGGGCATCAGAAAGTGACAGTGTAGACAGGGTGTCCACCTCAAAGTTGTTCTTGGAAACCTTGTGGCTGGCATCACCATGCTGGTGCTTCTGTTTTTCTTTATGCTTGTTCTTCTCACTCACCAATGGGAGCTCTTTGTCTGCGCTGTTCAGTCGCTCACTCAGGAGGTGGCTGGAGAAGCCTGTGGCTTTGCCTGCAAAGAGACCACTCAGGTTGTCGTGGGTCCCTAGGATTCGGTCTTCCTTGTGCTTATGCTTGTGTTTGTGTTTCCTCTTGTGGAGCCTACTGCTGGATAGAGAGGCCCCGCCCACCTTGGGAGGGTTCAGGGATGGCTGTATGTCACTGAGGCCCATGCCAACAGTTCCCTGCAAGTGAACTCCATGCTTTGCTTTATGTTTAGCTGTCCCAGACATCTTCACGTGGGAACTTGGGTGGAACTGAGGTGGTGGCACCGTTGGCCGCATGAACGGGGATGCTGTTCCAAGTGTGTGCGATAGGTACAGAGGAGTTGGATACTGACCGTAGTAACCAAGGTTCATCATAGGCATTGATGTGTAAGGCATTCCATAGGGTGCATAGTAACTTCCACTGGGAATAGGGTAGCTGAACCCTTGTAAAAAAGGCACCTTTGTCATGGTGTCATTGGTTTTTGCAGGCCTACCACGCTTCTTCTTTGACTTCAAGTCTGAAGTCCTACGAAGATAGAGCAATGGATCGTACTGGATATATGGCACCGGGTAATAGTGATCAAAATTAATCCTAAAGATACTGGGATACGGATTCTCATGGTAAAAAGTGTAGCTCCGGTGGGAGATCCTGAACACTTGAAATTTGGTGATGAGCTCTTCCAGCTCGGCCAGAAATTGGAGATCATCGCGGTTCTGCAGGCTTTTCCTTTTCCTCTTGTGCTTTGGCTTCCTGAGGCTTTCGTGGGCCAGGTAGGTGTCCACAATGAGGCGCTTCTGCCGGTGGCCGTGCCGAGTCTTTGTGCTGGTGTCGGATGGAATGGCCTCCGGGTTGTCCAGGGAGCAGAAGTCAAAAGAATACCTCCGTCGGGATTCTGAACTCTTCTCTGCTTGGTCAGACGTGCTGTTGTTGTCTGTCCCAATGCCACTGTCGCTTGGAATGGTCTCCTCACTGTGGGACTCGCTCACAGGGGACAGTGTTATTTCCTTCAGTGAGCCGATCTCGCAAAGGTGTGAAGGGGAGTTGGCCATCAGCCTGGGTGGGGACAGTTTCCAGGTTCCACTGTGTATTCCCTTCTGGGTTTTGGTTGGAAGAGCACTGATGGGTTGGAGATTTGGCATCGTTTTCAACTCTGAAAAACTCGTTTCAGTGCTGGCAGGGCTCAGGTTGCCATTGGACCCACCTAACTGCGTGGAAAGGGGGTGCATGGCTGCTGGTGAAGAAGCCACAAGTGACTGAAAGTTGGAAGGCACGGCTGGAACATCCGGCTGGCTTGAGACAGGCCTGGGGTGCTTGATGGCTGTTTTGGGTTCTTCGGACGGGGGCGGCAACTCTGCTCGTGGCTTTCTACCCCTCTTTTTGCCGATGTAGATGGTTCCTCTCTTGCTGACATTGATCTGCTTGCCCAGTTTGCTTTCGATCGCTGCTGCCCCAGGGCTGGTCTCTGGGGGAGCTTTGGCCTTTAGGGCCACACTGCTGGAACAGGACAAGATCTGGTTCAAGATATTTCTTCTCTTTAGTGTCTTCATCTTATTGATCGTTTTGATGGTCTTCTTATCCAACACACCAAGCTTTCCAACCTTCTTGTGAAACTTCATCTCGCTCATGGGTTTGTCTTCTCCCGGCACCAGCTGGGCCAACTTAGCCAAACTGCGCCGTCTCTTTCTTTTCTTGGTGCCAGGAAACTCTCTGCTGATGGGACTCACTGGGCTAGTGGACGTGCCCTCGTGAATTGTCTCCACTGTGAGCAGAGGCTGCTTCTTTGGTCGTCCCCGCTTCTTTTTGACTGGCGTGATCACAGTAAGACTGTCTGTGTTGGTGTACAGAGGGCTGGATGGGGTGATAGGGTAAGCAGAGGGCGGCTCCGCCATCAGTTTCTCAGCAGTCGCCATGACTGCCTCTCGAAGCATGCTGCTGGGTTTTGGTTTGCTGCATGTCCACCTCCGTTTTGCAGCAAATTTGGGGTGTTGGGTTTCTGGCAGCTTTCCCGATGTAGAGTGCTCCGTGCATGTTGGAGATGTCATGGCCAGGGGCGGTTTCCGCTGCTTAGACATACTTCCAGGGACGATTTTCTCAGCATTCCCACCTGTTTCAAGGCCGACCGTGGGGGACTCATTCTCCAACATCTTACCCAATTTAGGGACACGGGGTTCTTTCTTACTTCCCTCTGAGTTAGAAAATATCCTGCTAATGACGTCACTGCTCATTGCAATTCCGGAAGCCAGTGCTTTCTCTGGGATAATCTTTTCCACCACAGCTTTAATGGACTGTCTCTTTTTCCTCTTATGGCTCATTGGATCTAGAGAGGGTGCCTTGATGGGGATAGTAATCCGGACATGACTGGAATCATTTTCAGGATTACTGACAGAACTCATGTTCTGCCTGGCTGGTGATGCCTCTTGGGCATTATCTGCAGAGAAGCCCTCCCTTTCCCCTTCTGTGTTGTCAAAGGCTTTCTGGGTAGTCTTGACCCAATCCAGATCTGAGTTTGGTATGGTTTGACTGATTACATCTTTTTTACTGGACTTCTTCTTGCTACTTATAGTAGGTGGTTCTGGGGGCTCCTTTGTACTTCCTCCGTCTTGATCCCCCAATTGCTGGAGCCCACTGCACTCAGCAGAGCTGCTAGGGGGCGCTGGGGAGCTGTGGTTGCTGGGGGATGGTACCACACTTCCCAAAAGCAGATCTTTGCTGCTGTTGGACAACTGACTCCATGTGCTCCCTGTACTGCCTTTCTTACTCTGGGCTTTTGCAAAGGAAGCCACAGGTTCAAGAGCTGGGATCTTGCTGGTGCTTGCAGTGTCTCTGCCAGAGTCTGGACTGATGAAGCAATTCTGAGTGGTGGCTCCACTGTCAGAGTTGGTGGACCAGTCCATATGGTTCTGGTTGCTGTTTTTTTGCTGGTGCTTTGGCTTTAAGGTGTCACTGGTGAAGCCCTGTGGGAGGCCCGGGTCATAATGAAGCGTTGAGTGTTTCTGGGGCCTCTCATAAGCCTGAGAATGGATAGGGTAGAGAGGAAGAGAGAGAAACAAAGATGAGCATGTTGGAATGACTTCAAGTTTATTGTCTAAAAGTTTCATTTTTGAAGTTTGCAACGCATGATTACGCTAATATTCTTTCATTTCAGAATGCTTTAGAGAGGTTTTCTCTGTCATGGCAGTTAGGATGCACGGCACTGACTTTGTACATTAAAAAGGATTCTTTAATTGCTGTTTTTTTCCCTCTGAAGAACAATAAGTTGACCTCTCTTGGCTTAATGCAATCTGAACTGTTTGGAGGGAGAAACCTGTAGGCCAGTGCTCAATGACTATAATCTTACAACGAAGAAGCTGACAGGGAGTGCAGGATCCAACCTAAGGCATCTGAGATAGGGCAAGAGTCTCAGAGACAAGGAGAGTCAGAACTTCCCCCACTTGGGTTCTGCCTGACTCTGGCTGCCTCTTCCTTGTCCTGGTTTCTTCTTAGCTGCATACCTTTCTCATATTCTTCTGATTCCCTGTTTAGTTTAGCGTGTAATTCCATCATGGAGCTTGGGACCTCTTTATCCATGCACCAAGGAGTTCCAAAGGAACCACCCCAGCAAGTAAAAACAGCACAAGAAGAAACGCAGGAAGAAAACATGGAAGAGCTATCCTGAACCTTCAAATCTGTGTCTCTGGACATGCTGCATGCTGCTGTGTTTGAGGGCTAACGTGCTACAGGATCCATAAGCTTATAATAATATGTTTTATTATTCTTTGCGGAAACAGTCTCAAGAGGAACCTTGAGTTTTATGGACAAATGTATCAGGAACGAATCATGATCATTCAAAATCACTTTTCTGTACCCGGGCACATGTGCGTTCCCTACATGAATGAATAAACACCTTCAGACCTTTCCCTAGGACCCACTCCTAGGATCCGCAGGACTTAATGTCTGAGGCAAAGCACGATCAGTGGCTGCAGTCACAAAGCGAGTGGAAGGTGAATACGCACATTCTAGAGATTGAAGCCACATTTAATATAGATATGCTCTCACTATTTCCAAGATTTTTTTAGTCTTGTTAGTACAGAGTAACATTCCTTAAGGCTCATTTGAAGTTAAAAGTTGCACATAGACTGGTAAGCTTACAGAATAGATTAGCTTCAGATTTGTTACAGACAGGAACATATTAGTAACTGAAGCTTTCGGGAAACCATGCATTTCAGCTTTGTTTTAGTTGTTATAGTTTTAATTTCTATGTTTGATTTGTGTGCTAATTGCATTACATGCGTACCTTTAATTCGAGCTTACATACGTATCATCAAGGTGCCAAGCATAGTCCCTTGGCACACAGCAGGAACTCAATAACAATTATTTAATGAATGAAGAAATGGATATTTCATTTTGTCAATAATGAGATTAATGCCCTACACATGCCAACATATTGTTTATAAGAGCACCTGTTACCTCTTACCTAGTTTCTTACAATGTAACTTCTGACTGTTCCATTGATTTCCACACAATATCTATCATAATCTTTGCAATACTATGTGGCATTTATCTATGTATATTTCTGTCTCCTTCTCTAAGACTACAGTATTTTGAGAAAAACAAACAAACAACAATAAACAAACAAAAAATTCCCCATCTTTTTATAATCTTATAATTCCCAGGGCCTACTACAACCGAGTCTTTGATGTGGAGCTAAGTTGTTTTGAAAGTGTAGCTTACTTCCATAAGAAAGTGACTTTCAGGGGGCTGGAGAGATGGCCTAGCAGTTAAGAGTGCCGACTGCTCTTGCAGAGGACCCGGGTTCGATCCCCAGCACCCACATGGCGGCTGAGAGCTGTCTTTAACTCCAGTTCCAGGGGAATCCGACACCCTCTTCTGACCTCCGCAGCATTGCACGACACGGGTGCACCTACCTACATGCAGACAGTACACTCATACATATAAAAAAATAAATTAAAAAAATTAGAAAAAAAAAAAGAAAGTGATTTTCAGGAACAGCAAACCTTGGTCAAATGTCAGTGAAACTTTGTGTACACTAAACAGATTTGCCCTCAAAGATGTCTTCATGGAATCATTTCCTTTTGAAAGATGGAGAATTCTTTGTAAAGATGACTGTTCTCTCCCCCAAATCTTCCTATAAATCCTACATTTTAAATGTTGTACAAGTCAGGTTTTTTTTTTTTTTTATTTATTTATTTCTGTATGTGTATCAATGTACTGTCTGCATGCAGGTCTGTGCACCCGTGTCGTGCAATGCCGCGGAGGTCAGAAGAGGGTCTCGGATTCCCCTGGAGCTGGAGTTCTCCTGGAACTGGAGTTTCAGACGGCTCTCGGCTGCCATGTGGGTGCTGGGGATTGAACCCGGGTCCTCTGCAAGAGCGGTCGGCGCTCCTAACTGCTAGGCCATCTCTCCAGCCCAAGTCAGGTTTGTTTTTCAAAAGTACTTTATTTTTTTAATCAGTTGTTTAAAGCTAGGTAGAAAATGAGTATCTAGCACTTATCTTAGGATTATGTAAGGCAAAGTTTGGTTTTAGTTTTGGTTTTTATTTAATACGATATACAGAATTTCTTTCACCAGCAAGCCTGGAACTTGCTATGTGGACTCAGGCCTCAATGTCACAGACATTTGCCTGCCACTGTTTCTCAAGTGCTGGGATTAAAGGCCTGTGCCACTGTAGCTTTTTTTTTAAAATGAGGTATAAACATAGTGACTTGAATCTGGGAATAAACAGGTGATCATAAAGACAAACTAGTCTTTTGGGTTATATGTCCTTGCTTCTTCCTAATGACTCTCATAATTTAAAGTTACTGTTTGTGAGAGATTCTGGTTTTACAAACACAGGGAAATCCAAAGCCACTCGGCAAGCTTTGTGTCTGAGTCTGGTGCCTGGTGCTTCTCCAGCTGTGGTGTTGGATCACTGTATCAAAACTCTTAGGGTGCCAGTTCTGAATCCAGACTCCCCGGCCCACTGCGGATCCACTAATTCAGTATCTCAGGGTAGGAAGAAGGAATAAGTATTTTAGTAATCCCCCAGATAATTTTGATGGACAAATTTAAACCTGACTGATCTAATGTTTTAACTATCGTTTTTCTTCTGTGTTTGCTGCGACATCATGGCACATTCTGGTGGTAGATAATACAGAATAAACCACTATTGGCCTGTTACAATGTCTAATTTGGCAACACTGAAAATTCCTGTTTCGTTCCATGAACTCTGCAATTTACATGGTAAGAAATTCTAACATGGCTGCTTATGTAGTTGGAGGTAGTGGAGAGGGGTGAGGGAGATGAGGGAGGTGGATGAGACTTTCTCCTAGAAGGGACCAGGCATGTAGGCATTCATGCCTTCTTATCCCCAGAGTTCTATCCAAGCCAATCATCACACTTTCAGGGGATCCCTGGTATTCCATCTCTGGGGCTAGAAACAAATGCTTAAACTTCAGCAAAAGCTGAGTGTGGGAAATGAGCCACACAGTGAACAGTTGAAAGGGGCCCAACTTTAGACGTCCACTAAAATTACCCAGGAGGCATTGCAAAATGCAGTGTACCTGGAATGTACCCAGAACAATTATGCCAAAATTCTGCTGGTGGGCCAGAGTAACTAGTGCATCCTTCAAATCTCTTAGGTGATCTCAATGAGCAGACAGAGTTCTGCTGAATTATACCAAAGGCGGGGTTTGGCTAAGGTACTAGAGAAACTCTGATATTCCAGGGCAGCGGTTTTCAAATGTGTCCCACAAACTCCTAGAATTTTCCAAAGACATTGCTGAACTGTGTAGCCAGTGGCAGGAGCAAACCACTCTCCCACCCTACCATGTTATCAGACAAGCAAACAGGCAGGCAAGCTTGACCTACAGTTGAATCCAAGGCCCTCAAAAAACCATCATGAAAATATTTGAGTATTTAAAGGAAAGGATGCACATACATTGATGAGCAGATGGGACATCTCAGAGCAAGATGGCCGAATATGGACGAAAACAGCCAAATGGGCAGCTCTGACTCTGAATACAATAATATTTAAAATGAAGAATTCACTAGAGGAGCTTCCTAGCTTCCAGAGCATCAAAAAGTTCAGTGAATATGAAAGAGAATAAGAAAGGAGAAATTATCTAAGCTGAAAGACAGAGAGAGAAAATAATAAACAGCACGTTAGCCATATATGGACTAATACAAAAGGTCTAGTATCATTAGAATATCAGAGGAAGAACAGAGAAGAAACAGTGCATGCAAATTCACATTGCTCAGGTCAACAGATCACAAGCAGAAGAAACAGAAACAGAAACCAGGACTAGGCCCAGCTGATGAAGACCAAAGATAAACAAAGAAGTAAAATACATTCTTTGCAGCAGAGAACAAAATAATGTTTGATTTCTCATCAATTAAAAAAAAATACAAGACCTAATTTGCATATCAACTAACTTCATTTTACCCAATAACCGCAAAATACTTTCACTAAAATATTCTGGGCCATGAAATTAGAGCCATGAAATTAGGAGGAATGAGCAGTGAATTCATATTAATGTTCTGAAGATTAACTGCTACTGGGGAAATCACAGAACCACAATAAGATGCCACTACACACTCACCAGGATGGCTAAAATAAAGAGACAAACCCCTAACATAGGCAGGAGTGTGGAACAACTGGAACTTCTATAGATTATTGAAGGGAAGAGGGTTAAAAGGATGAAAAACACTTTGGAAAAAAGTTATGACAATTTCTTTAAAAGCTAAATATATTGTACATCCCAGCAATTCCACTCCAAGTACACACCTGAGAGATGAAAATTATGTGTCTATAAACATACAGACTTTTATAAAAATGCCATAGCAGGTTATTCAAAGTTCTCAGTTCCTAAAAAATAGTTTGGAGGTCCATTAACATGAATATAGACAAAACTCACCAGTAAAAAGGAACCAAATATAAATACAGTTAACAATAGGATGAATATCTCTTCTCTCTCTCTCTCTTTCAGACATACACACACACACACACGCACACACACACACAAACATAGAAGCACTGTATGTGCACCACATCACACATACAAATCTGACTGTGCAAAGACAATGGGCCTGTAGCCAGTGTCCAATTCACCCTGTATGAGGGACTAGAACAGGAACATCTTTTATGACAGAAATCAAACAGCAGTGTGGGAAGGGGACTGGAAAAGGATCTGGAAGAGACCTGGTATCTGAGGTCACAGGTATATCTTGTTCTTAAATAAGAATAAGCTCCACAGTGCCATGCATTTGTGAAAACACTTGAACTATCTATCATGCATATATTTCAGAATATGTACATTGTAATTTAATAACTGAAACATCAATGATTACAAAATACATAAAAAAAAAAAACAGTGATTACTAAGAACACACACCCCATACACTTGATACTCAAGCCACTTAGCAGGGAACAAGAAGATTTTCTTTTCAGTGGCTTCCTAGTCTACTGAGAAAGTTACTATATGCCCTCCCCCTCCCCACTAGCAGGTCTTCAAGTCTTCTCAAGGCCCAGGGGCAACTGACTGAGTTGATCCCTAACAACAGAGCCTGACTCAAGGAGACAGGTGCTGTGGTTCTGCAAGCCCTTTACTTCTCTTTCCCCATCCCAAGCAGTCATTCTGACCTGGGCTGACAGGTGGCAAGGTGAGGGCTGCCTCCACCCTAGCCACCAGTTCACCTTTATTGACAAGAACCTGGCTCACAAATCAAAGTTAGCACTGCCCCGCCTCCTCTGTAAATCATGTGTGATCCATCTGGGTAATGACTCCTCCAGTGTAATTCCCTATTAAGAGGCTTTATCTGGAGAGATAAGCAGCTGCTTCCCCTGTCACTAATTGCTGTCTGCTGTGATGTTAAAACATCTGCACCATTGTGCTCTTCATTTTCATATTCTAATCACCCTGAAACTTGAAAAAGGTACATCATTGATTGTTTCTATGGGTTAATTAGTACACAGTCTCCTTGTAGAGACAATTTAGAGGCAGCCAGAACCTCAATCAGGAAGTTTGTTTTAAAAATTAATAACATCAGTGTACTGCTGGAGGGACAGTTCCATTCAAAGCCGTATCAGGACATTTCTGGGACAGGAGCCATCCTTTGTTGTCCTCTAAGGACATGGGGACATGAGGCAGGACAGTAGACAGTGGCAGCCAGAAGGAATGAAAGCACCAGAATGGTGGGTCCGGAACACAGAGACCCCCCTCCGACCTTTCCCAGCCATTCCAAGTAGCACCTTCCCCCTTTCCCTGTCAGTACAAATTAGGGCTTTGCTGATCATTGTCCAAAATATGTAGTAACACAAGAGACCATTTGTATTTTAAGGTCTGTTCTCCTTTGCTACCTTAACAGTGGGAAAGGGGACTGGAGCAGAGAGAAGACCAGATCGAGCAGGACCATGTGGCACTGGATTCTAGCACTTCTCAAATTTAAATTGCTTAAGATTTACCTCAGGACCCATAAAACACAGAGCTTTGGATGTCAGAGTTAAGATCGCAGATTTCAATCAGGCTACCAGCTGGTACCCGAGCACTGCCCTGTGAATATGCTGGTCTTTCCCCAAGCCTTTGACTGGAGTCGCCACTGCTGAGAGCCACAGGTAAAAGATGTGTGTGATGGGAGAGGGATATGTATGTGCCATGCGCGTAGCCTCAGCCACGCCATGAAATAAACAAGCTTCTTCTCATCCAGAAGCTTGCAGTGGTGCCTTTCTTCATGGAGAAGCAGATGCATCAGAAGTTAGTGTCAGGAATGTTGAAAAGCCATGTGAAAACCCACTTTATATTTCTTATATAAGAATTTAATTGGCGTTACCCTGTATAAAGGCCAATGCGCCTCCCAGCAGCTACAGGTTGCTCAATAAAAATTCCAGGGCCAGGTGTGGGATCCCTATTCTGGAATTTGGTTCCCCGTGTCCTGGAGACCCTCCAAACAATGCAGCTATTTCCATTGCTCTTGGTTGCTCACCAGAACTTGATGGTATGACCCTACTGCTGAGAAACCACACACACTGGACACAAGACATGGAGAAATCAATTTGGTGCTGACCAGAAAGCTTCCTCCCTGCTGGCTAGCTTTCACAGTACCAGAAGGTTCTATGTAGGCAGTTGGGGAGTGGGAGAGTCATCAATAGTCTTACCCAGCTGTGATTGCTGTGAGCTACAGTCACATCTAGTGTGACAAGATACGCCCCTGAGGGTAACAGTGGTGCGAATCGCATGGGGTAACCAAAAGCTTTTCTTGTTGGATTTCAGGCCTATTACATGGGAGGAAACACACACCGGGTACTATGCATCTGGCCAAGAATACATGATTGAAAATTATTCTACTAAATGTATGAAACTACTCTCAATTTGTATCTCTATACCCATAGAGTAGTGTAGATCTTGGACTTAACCAGAGAAGTTTCTTTTTCTTTCCTTTCCTTTTTCCTTTCTTTCTCCTCTCCTCTCCTCTCCTCTCCTCTCCTCTCCTCTCCTCTCCTCTCCTCTCCTCTCCTCTCCTCTCCTCTCCTCTCCTCTCCTCTCCCCTCCCCTCACCCTCCCCCCTCCCTCCCTCCCTCCCTCCCTCCCTCCCTCCCTTCCTTCCTGTCGTTTTTTGAGATAGGGTTTTTTTCCTGTAGCCCCAGCTGGCCTGGAACTCCCTATATAGACCAGGCTGCCCTCAAATTCACAGAGATCCATCTGCCTCTGCCTCCCAAATGCTGGGACTAAAGGTGTATGCTACATGCCCAGCTTTTGTGCAGTGGATGGTAGTTGACACAGCAACTCACAAGTGGATAAAGTGTAGGGAATTAGTGTCAGTGGAGTACTCAGCCACAAATGGGACATCTGTATTATCCTGAAGCAAGATGTAGGGACCACTGTGGAAGATGGAATAGAAATCTAAGAATCAGATGTGAAGGAGGACCAGAGTGGAACGGTGCCTGCTGGACATGACAGGAGCACTGAAGCCATGAGCTCAAGATACCTGGGTTTGTCTTTGCCTGTGTAAGAACTGCACAAGGTCTGGCTAATCAGCTAACACGGAGGGAGAACGGGCTCACAAACCTAAGCCTAAGTGAGGAACTATGGAGAGCCGATGGCTTCTGGGGGAAAGTTAGGTTTCTTTCTTTAAAGGTGTGGCATCTGGCAGGTTGACCACACTCCAGGGGATGGTCCCACGCCCAGGATTATAAGAGCATCACACAATGGACTAGATGGGCTATCAAAAAAAAAAAAAAAAAAAAACACAAAGGAAAAAGAGGACATGAAGTTGGGGGATAGGAAGGTGGGGTGGATCCAGGAAGAGTTCGCCAGAAGAGGACAATACGTTGCTTGAAATTCTTGAAGAATTACTAAAAATATAAAAAGAATAAAAGTAGAATTGAAATATTAAAAAAAAAAAAAACCCGAATTCATGTAGCCTCAGTAGATGGTTTGAAAGCAGAGCTCAAAAAGAGAGGGCAAAGTGGAGCTATTCTTTGGGGGTCACTTCCAAGGCAGCTGCGGGGCAGCTGTGCAGATGCTAGGTGTGGTGCAGGGCGGTGTCACTGTGTCCTTCCAGGAGGGACACGGCGTCCTTCTGACTCTGCTGTTCGGTCCACAGGAGCTCCTCAGAATTCACAAGCATCTCTTTCAGCTGCAGGCTTTGCCTTCCCTGCTACAGTCTTCAGCTCCAGCACAGGGAAGTGAGGGTACAGTCCTGCCTCAGACACACCCTCGAGTCAAGGCGCTGAGAGGAACAGGACCTGAAAGCCAAGAGTCCGGGAGCAACACTGAGGGTTTAAATTTGCTGGTCATTCAGTGCTGTGTCCTTGTTCCTCAGTCTACCCTACTCAGCAGTGGATGGGGCCCAATACATTCTGGCCTCTTCTTTGAGAACTGGAAGTACACCTTGAGGTGGCACAACTACCGGAGAACTTAAGACTGAATGCCATGTCTAGGAAGGGCATCACAACAGTTAGGGTACTTAGGCATAAAACAAGATGGCGAGGGACTTGGGAATCTTCCCTCCTGGGGAAAATGGAATGACTACAGGCCATCCATCTGGCTAGGGAAGAAAAGGAAAGTATATCTGCTAAATTTGCCAGGGGATGAAGATTGCCCGGGGCCTCTTCTGTATGCCAGGCATCACTGCTCTGGGTTGCAGCCCAGGAAGGACTCATGTGTTTTAACAGGTAATTCTGGAAATGCCACTTCACTCATTGGGCTAACACTGCACTCAGGGGCTTATACATGGAAGGGAGTTCAGCATCATTAAGCTCTCTACAAGGCAGAGGGCTGCAGGGAGTGCAAGGTGAAGCTGATGGCCAGCTAACAGAAGAGAGGGCCCGAAGATAAATTCAAAGATTAAAAGGCACCTTTTTGTGTTAATGGGGGTCTGGGGGTGGGAGAGGATGGTTTGTTCTTTTCTCTTTCAGTCACATTTACTTTTTTTCCTGTTGATGAGTCCTTTGTAGGACAGAACAAGTAGGTCCTTGTTATAAATTGAGTCTAAAATATCAGGAAGATACTTCTGAATGCACCTATAGTTCCAGTTTTTAACGCTTCCTGTGATCACTGGAGATTGTTTGCTGTGACCTCCTTTTAGTGTGACTCAAGAAGACAACAGAACTTTACAAAAATCCCTTGGCAGAGGAGGGTGGGGGGTCAGCCTAGAGGGATCGGGTGCTGCTTCTCTCCTACGTCTCCCTCTAGTGTTTTAGGATCATGTTTATGCCCTGAGCTTGTCCAACTGTCCCTCAGTTAATGCTCTTGCACCCATGTTAATATTGTTCTTGAAATCTCATATTCAGTGTACTCCTGAACTTCCTCTAGTTTCCTGTTGGTGACATCAAGGCACTTGTTTTTGTGGATGGCCTTCTTCCTCTGAGAAGCAGTGAGGCAGACATGCATAGCTATTAACAAATCCAGCATTATCTGGTTCAGGAATTAGTTGATGCCCGAGGTACTAATTGGAAAGAAGAGGTCAAATTATTCATATTTGCACATGATATAATATTATATATGAAAAACGATTTATAGAGCTAATGCAATCCTGGTCAAAACTCCTATGACATTCTTCACAGAACTAGAAAAAAGATCCTAAAATTCATATGGAATCTTAAAACACCCTGACCATAGACAGACAAAACAATCCTGTGATCAAAGAGTAATGCTGAGGTTACCATACCAGATCTCAAACTTATATGACAGAGTTATAGTCATAAAAAAGCATGTTGTTGGCACAAAACAGACATGTAGATCAATGGAACACAGTAGAATATGGAAGCATGAGCGAGCGCACACAATTTCAGCCACCTGATATTTGACAAAGGTGATTTGTCAAGAATACACAATAGAAAAAACAAATGGCACTAGGAGAATTGGATCTCCACATGCAGAAGAACGGAATTAGCCCAATTCCTCCTACACAAAAGTCAACTCCTAATGGATCAAAGACCTCCATGTGAAACCTGAAACTCTGAAACAGAAGAAAACATAGGCAGCACCCTATAAGATACAGGTGCAGAAAAGTACTTTTTGAAATCAGACTCCATTTGCTCAGGAATTAAGGTAAACAACTGACAAATGGGAATTCATTAAAGTAAAATTCAGTCTATATACCAAAAGAAACAAGCAATCAAGTGAACAAGGAAGCCCTCAGAATGGGAGAAAATCTTCACCATCTAAACATCTGACAGAAGACTAATATCCGTGATATACAAAGAACTAAAAAAAAAAAAAATCAAGAAAACAAATGAAGCAATTAAAATTGGGCTATGGATTGGAACAGAGTTCTCAAACGAAGAAATAAAAAATGACTAAGAATGACCTTAAAAAGTGTTCAACATCCTTAGTAATTAGTGAAATGTAAATCAAAACTACTTAAAGATTTCATCTTATTCTAGTCAGAATGGCTAAGATTAAGAGAACAAATAACACAATTAGGATGTGGGAAAAGGAGAACCCCACTCACTGCTGGTGGGATTACAAACTGCTACAACCAATGTGGAATTCAATTTGGAGAACTCTTTTTTTTGTCTTTTTGAGACAGGGTCTCCCCATAGCTCCAGCTGGCCTGGAACTCACTCTGTAGACCACGCTGGCCTTGAACTCAGAGATCCGCCTGCTTCTGCCTCCCAAGTGCTAGGATTAAAGGTGTGTGCCACCATGCCCCGAAAGAACGGTCAGTGCTCTTAACCGCTGAGCCATCTCTCCAGCCCCCAAGTTTGGAGAACTCTTTAAAAACTAAAAATAAAGCCAGGCATGGTGGCTCATGCCTTTAATCCTAGCACTTGGGAGGCAGAGGCAGGCGGATCTTTGTGAGTTCAAGGCCAGCCTGGTCTACAGAGTGAGTTCCAGGACAGCTGGGGCTACAGGGAGACCCTGTCTCAAAAAAAAAAAAAAAAAGACTGAAAAAAAATTAAAAACTAAAAATAAATCTACCATATGATCCAGTTAAATTACTCCTTGATATATACCCAAAAGACTCGAAATTCTACTATAGATATACTTGCTCTGTTTGTTAATGTTTTTTCACAACAGCTAGGAAATGAAAACAATCTAAATGTCCTTAAACTGGCCTGGGTCTTCCTGCCTACACCCAGTGTCTTTCTGGAGTACTGGAATTTAAAAAGTGTTTACCAGTGTTCCAGAACCTGTGATATGGACATGTACTCTCCTTAACTGCCACAGGTTTAGCTTAATGGAGAATTTTAGACATTTTCTGCACCCCAAAATGGAAAACTGCACACACTGTTCTAAGTTCTTGTAGAGTATGTTAGGGTTCCAGCAAACCACACAGTAACAGGAACAAGTTGTCCTATGAATTCTCAATGATGAGTGGCTTCCACCCTCTTTCCCCCCTCCGGACAATGGAGTGGCGACTTGAAGTTTGTATGTGGGATGAAGCACATTAGGCCATTACATTATGTATCTGACTCTGGTCATGTTAAAAACACTCATTAAGGGGCTGGAGAGATGGCTCAGTGGTTAAGAGCACCGACTGCTCTTGCAGAGGACCCGGGTTCGATTCCCAGCACCCACATGATGGCTAAGAACCATCTTTAACTCCAGTTCCAGGGGAATCCAACACCCTCTTCTGACCTCCACAGCATTGCACGACACGGGTACACCAACCTACATGCAGACAGTACATTCATACACATAAAAAATAATAAATTAAAAAAATTAAAAAAAACACTCATCAAGCAATATGTATTAAGCTATACCACAGACGCAGCTTGATGCTTTCAGACAAATCTTAGGGCTATCTAGTATGTGGGAAGCCTTTTTCTTTCGAAGATGAGGAGATGGGACCCCAGAAGACTAAGAGGTCAATCAGACTCACACCACTGATCTGGGCCAGGATTTAGTCCACAGCACCAGTGTACCCCAAGTTGGTCCTTCTGGATCATTTCAATACTTCCTCTCATAAGAAGACAAGGTAGAAGGTACAGGAAAAGTTATCCTGCTGGCCCATGCATAATTCTGAAGCTTTTTCTTCTGCAGAGGCTTTCCCACTAACCCCCAAGTCCTGAAAGCACTCCAAGGTAGGGCTGATCTGAAACTTTTTCCCAGAGAGAAGCCTGCACTAGGTTCTTCAGAATTTTCATCTGCCCTCCCATAAACTTTTTTGAAAACTAGAAACAGAGCTTAGCCTTGGTCACTCTGCTTAGCCTCCCTCCCCTGCAGGCTCCTTTTCAGACACCTGCCTCTCTAATACTCCCCTGGTAGTGGGCACTATCCTGGGACTCTTCTTCCCTCCATGAAGGCTCCTCTGGGCTGCCTTTTCAGAGTCCCCTGTGTTCAAGAAGAACCAGAATATGAAGCACCAGGACAGCCCCTTAGAGATAACTTTGTCATATAACAAGGACAATTTATCCCAGATTCAGAAACACCTACCTGTGTCCATCACTCACTGGTGAGGAGGCATTAATCATTAGGGAAAAGTTATGAATTGTATGAGGTGTTTTTCCCAGTCTTTGCTGATCATATGCCAAAGCATAACACTTCAAAGTACAAAGGCCTCTTGTAGCTGCAGATAAACAGACATCTACTTTGTATAAAATCTGCAACCAGATTAATGTCTTACCTTTAACTCTCTCCCACTGTAATGTCTCCAACCACTCCCACTTTTCAGGTAAAGATCTTAATTTAGTTTGTCCTTAATTTAATTACTACAGCTTTTACCTTTCATTCAGAATTTAACTACCTTGTAGTGTGACCCTGGGCAGGTTACTTAGCCTCCCTTTCCACCGTAGAGAAATGATCACCCTAGACCTGCCTGCTTCTCCAAGCTCCCCTGAAGACAACCATTACGATGTGAAAACATTTTGGAAACCATAAAATACCATATAAACGCAGGTTACTGCTGTTTGTTATTGCTTGGTTGAGAACTCTTCTAAGGAGTTGAGAAAGCCAACTACACTGAGTGATCCAACCACATGAAATGCAGAGGTAAACGAGGCTATCTTTCTGTATTATCTTTCGATTCTATTATTTCTACAGACTTTCTTAGACTCCTGGAACCTTTACTATCCCACTTAACCTGTGTGTGTGTGGGGGGGAAGAAAGGCAGGGAAAGGAAAACAAAAACAGCAGCCCTCCCCACTTTGGCAATAGACTTCTTGCTCCAAAAGCAGGTTTTATTTAGTGTGCTATAAAAACAGTCGTTTCTCCCATCATAAAAGCAGCCTGCCTACTCAGCCTCGTTTTTCAGTGGTGAGTTGGCTGCTGCAGACTCAATACTGTCACACTTTGTGCAGGCCGCAGCTTGCCCTTTCTCCCCAATCCCCATCCCTTCCCTCACAACCCTGTATTTACATGGGGAAATGAAAGTGACTCCCAACCATTTTATTACATGTGAATTTAGCAAGAGAGGAGGGCAAGAAAGAATAGGTTTGTGGAGCTGGAACTAAAAGTTGTCTCTCTGTTAATTTATGGATAATGCCTCTTGGGTACCCAATTGCTTAGGCTCTGTAGTTGAAATGAAGGAAGCTAAACAGGATTGCAGCCACATTCCCAGGCATTAAACAGACTCCTGAAAGTTTAACTCAGTCTGGTGGAATTTTTTAAAAAGCCAAGAAACCTCACACAGGCTGAAGGAGGAGGAGGAGGAAGTTATGTGCACTGTGTGGGTTCCCCACATGAGGCATGCCTCTGTCTGAAGGGCTCTTCTGGTCCTTAGTTCTGGTCTTGGATATTAACTGTGTTCTTCTCACTCATCTGGGAGCACAGCTGACAGCATACATGAGGTTATTCACTGAAAAGATGCATACATGAATCTGCTCTCCCCGCGGTGGCTGAGTGATGTACTTTGGGAGTTGGTTTCTTACTAAATAATCTGAGTTGGCATTGAGACATCCCTAGGGGATATGGAGTATTTCCAGGTTTCTTCTGAATGAAGCCATGTCCTGTTAAGCTGGCAGTAAGCCCCTGGGATGCAGGAGCAGCTTTAAACAGTGGGTGCCGTAGGAACAGCATTAGGGTGAGTGTCAGGGATTGTGGTTTCTGCTGCATGCATTCCTTTGGGTCTCAGTCTCCCCATAAACAAAGCAGCTGGCCTGCTAGAGTGGCAGGAATTACCTCAGCACACCCACTCTAAACTCTAAAATACAAGAATTCTTAATTTAGGATGCTTTCATCCTAAATGAAGGAGAAGCCTTGGGTTTAAAACCCCTAAAAACAGATGAGGTTATTTTCCCCTCTCTGGCCATTTTTTATTGGTCTTGACTGAGTCAATTCTACACCGAAGCCCTAGGACATGAATGACATTTGACTCAAGGATCCCAGAGCCTGTTTATCAGTGGGAAGGACAGAGTGATAGGAGCCTGGGGATCCAGATACACAGAGGTTCCTAGCCCTCCGCCTGGTATCATTTGTTAACTAGCTGGCAGTTGCCCTCTAGTATAACCTAAAAGAAGGCTGTGGTCTCAAGGGTCTCACATATACAACTGGGCAATCCAGATGTTTTCCTGTTGTGTCTAAAACCAAATAAGCAGCAGGCTGCGGGGATTTCTTGAAAAGCATAAAACTTGGCAAGAGAAGGGAAAAATGGACTGGAGAGTCAATCTCTCTGGCAGCCATGAGACTTTCACAAATGCCCTGTTTCTTAACCTTTAAACCACCCCATACTATCTGTGCCTCTTTAAGGGTTTCTTTGCATCTCTTACATTACCTGGCCTCCTCCAGTGTGTGTTAGGCTGCCATGGACAGGATATAAAGGTCACCCATGGATCTCACTGGATATTTAATCTTTAGTAACAATAAGTTTTCAAAGTTTTGGCTAGTCAGAGGGAAGATGAAAGATTCAATCAAGTCCATCTATGGAAGAGAGGCAAATGTATCAAGATAGCTATTTAGTACTGAAGACTGTACCCTGGCCAATGATATGTCAACCAGTGGCTAGTCCGCAGTTCTGTCCTCATAGATAGCGGCCCTAACTTGTCAGCTGGCTCATAAAAGCATACTCTTGGCACTGAAGATAATTTTCTTAAAGAACAAAGCAAGATCAGGTTATATGTTGCCGGAGTGACTACCCACATGCTTTGAACCAATGCCTCAAAAAGGGCAACAGCATCAGGACTTCTGCCTGTTTAACCAGACCTCAATGCTGAATCTCAGGGTGATCTTGGACACACTAAACTCTCTGAGCTTAGCTTGTTAAAAAGAAACAATGTTCTCTGTCTTCCAAGGACTTAGCCCTATTACTCAGCAAAAAAGAAATTAATACTATAGAGAAGGCATTAAGCTGAAATCTGGACATTTTGTGGAAAGACACACATCTTACAAATACTCTGATCTTGTCATTCCATGTATGTCTCTAACTTTTGGCAAATGTAAAACTCTGTGGTCAGATGAGGAGACCCTAAGGTCCTCCTATCACTGACATCACAGACATCTGTAGTATTATGATGCCATCATCCCCTGCTATGACCTAGCCAACATGGCAGCTGGCCAGTTGGGATCAGGCAAGTGACTCTTTTCAAGGCTAGGCTAATCCATCCTTGGACGATGAACCTGTGGAACTTCTGAGGTAATTATCACCCACCGAGGTCCCTGACACTCTTCTTCTGGTCCCTTGGAGGACACAGCATCCTCTTTTAAGTACCTGTCGTCGTGTGTCTACTCCCCCAACATTTTATAACCTACAGCATCTTATGTTAGAACATGTGCCATGTAATTAGATTTCCTTGCTATGGATGCTGTGCCCCGTCAGCTTGAAAGAAAAGAGACACTTCACCCAGAGATGAGAGCTTATCAGTGCTGTGTGTCTGCTCACTAGGGTTCACTTCAGCTAGGCAAGGAAAAACACTGTCATTAAAATGGAGCCTTTGTCCTTTCAACAGCTGCTCCAAAGAACTGAAGAAAAGAGATTTTTAACTGGGGCACACAAAGCTAAGATTCTAACCCTAGGGACTTGGAGCAGGAGGGGGGAGGGGATAATTATACTAGCTCTTTATAAAGGTAATTTGCAGCATCCACACTCTACATTCCAACAATGGCTGTAGCTCACATGGTAACATTTGATGGAACAGAAACACCCCCTTTTCCTGGGACCTCAGTGAGGTTCATGGACACAGCTAGAATATATATTTTTTAAATTAGAAAGACTACTGTTTTTCAATTCTGCAGGTGTAATTCCACAGTTCTCTTATCCTGGCTACATTTAAGATTTTGGGTGAATCATTTAATAAATGACTGAGTAAAACGAGACTAAGAATGCTTATATGGTGTATCATGAGTAAAAGATGAGAACAGAGAGCTATCCTGGTATGGTTGGATATGTTCTTTAGTCTGTTCATCTGTAAGTATACAGGGATTAGAGAGGCTACTTTGGGCTGCTTTTATTTTATTTTTACATGGGAAATAGAATATTTGCATCTCTGTGCTGGTTAGCTTCTGTCAATTTGGCAGGAACTCAAGTCATCTAGGAAGAGGGAGTCTGAATTGAGGAATCCCGTGCATCAAATCGGCTTGAGGACATGTTTGTGGGGCATTTTCTTGACTGGTAATTGATGTAGGAAGGCCCGGCTCAGTGTGCTGGTGCCGTCCCTGGCCAGGTGGATCTGGGCTGTACAAGAAAAGTAGCTGAGGAAGCCAGGAGAAGCAAGGCAGGAAGCAGTGTTCCTCAACGGTCTGTTTCAGTACTCGCCTCTATGGTCTTGCCTTGAGTTTCTGCCTGGGCTTCCCCAAACCAAAGAAACCCTTCCTCCTCATGTTTTGGTCAGTGTTTTATTACAGTGAGACAGGTAACTAGGACCTTTCCTCTAATGCATTAGAGGAAAGGTGGCCGCTCTTCAATTCATGAATAAAATTTAAATTTCAGAAGCCTCAATACCAGTTATAGCATTTTTACCTTTTAATTGTGGACCTGCACAAGCCTATAAACCTTAGTTTTGGAGAGCTCTCTGATTCCCATCCCAACCTCTAACTAGTATGGATAATCTAAGGCCTGACAGTTCTAGGACTTCAACTTAGGCATAGTGTCCTGTCCCCTTAGTCAAGGCTTATAAGATGAGAAGATTTCAGCCTTTGACATCCACTGAAGTGTTTCTGGACTCATAGTAAAAAGAATTCAACTACCTTATGCTACTAAGAATGTCGTTGGGGTTTGCTGAGTAGCCCAAGAGCTTCAGCCTCATTTGTTACATGCTAGGAAAGTTCTTTACAACTGAAATGTCAATAGGCTTTAAAAATTGCCTCATTTATAAATCAAGGGTTGCCAGTTGCAGAATGTGATAATTGACTTGAAAAATGAAAGTGTCTTAAAGTGGGTGTAGCCTGATTATCTACTTCTGTGAGAAAAGAAACTGGAGACCAGAGAATTTACCCAGCTAGTTAATAGAAGGGGGACTGAAAACCAGGATAGAGACTTGTAGTTCACCTCGGTTTCCACTGCACCAATTCCATGTAGCTATCGCTAGTTATTGATACTCTTCTAGCAGACATCAGAAACAAGTAGGGAATGAAGACCTATGGGTGGACAAATGAATCATCTGCAAAGAGCCAAGGTGACTGCCCTGCTGCTGGGAAGCAGCTCTACCCTTAAGATATAAGTTCTGTGGCACCTGAGTATAAACTTCCCTCATAGATTTCTAGTAAGTGGATGTTGGCCCTGAAGGCTCTAACACAATCCACAGGGGCCCTCAAGCTGTTACTATCAAAGGATGAGAAAACAGTGGGCAGCCACTAATGACTGACTGCCACCATATGGTAATAAAGAAATACAGATATTGTTTTAAACCATTTAGCTTGCTCTGTTTGTTGCCTTTCTGGAACCTGACTTATCTTGCTATTTCTTGAGCCTACAGGAATCCTCTTCTCCTCCTCTCTTGCTAGTCTTGGCTACATTCTCAAAAATGTTTGTTGAACCAATTCAAGTTGATCTTCTTTCATAACTATTTTCTTATTCACTCATTCAACAAACATTTTTGAGTAACAGCAAAATACTAAAGCATACTCTAGAACACAGTGGTTAGTAGCACTAATCTGATATTTTAATATGTAAGCACAAACCTAAATTAAATGAACTCTCACTTGTCTGAGTAACTAGTAGCAGAGGACTCAGAACCCTGTGGTTGAGCCCTTAATTCCCTTAGTGTGTCCTATTTTTGTTCAATGTAACTTTACTGAGCAGTATGCATCAGACCCTGGGGGCTAGGCGATATGTTCACTGCTGGGAATGAAATGGACAGTTGTGCCCTAATGGAGCTTGTAGACCTGCTCAGGGAGAAGGAACATTAAGTGGTGGACATGGAAAGGGGTCTTGGGACAAGGTTGCTGACTATATTGCTTCTTTATCGCCAGCAGAATCTTGTTTGTGGCTGGCATGTACTATGGCCTAGGGTAATGGTCTGTCACTAGTTGACATAATCTCAGTGAACGGCTCTAGGAAAGCATTAAGGGTTTGCAGAGGCCACTTGTGGCATCCAGCGCAGTGGCAGTTCAGATAAGATTAATCTCTGATAACTAGAAATGAATTCGCACATTTACAGGCCACAATATATCTGTCATATGCATTTATACACATCACTTCCATTCTTGGCAGCCCCATGGCTTGCTAGTGGTCAAGTGGGTTGGGTCCCATATTCCCTCTCTTCTAACCAGATGTATTTTCCACTAATTCACATTAATTGTTAATTAGGCCATTGCTCAGCAGCTTTTCTTAGAGAGGGACTGGCCAGTCAAAGCACAGCACTAGGTCCCTCCAACTGAACCTGGGCCCCTCTTCCCCAGGCTTAAGCCTTGGGTCCATCCCAATGAATGACTCAAACTTTGCAAGTATATTATATGTCACTAGGAACAATAACCAGAAAAAGCTAGCCAGCCCAACATGTAAACACTGACTCCGGAGAGGTGTAGTCTGTCCTGTGGATTACTATTTCTAAGTAGATGGTGTGTGGGTTCATTTAATCAAATTCCCTGACAACTGTTTATTGAGAAGAAATTTACGGATGGCTCAGCAGCACTGGGAAGGATTTTGACTTTCACAAATCTAATCTGCTTTACTAAGCCTTCCGGAGTATAAGTAGAGGGCAGATGCCATGGGCAGGCCATGGCGAACAAGTCCATGTAAGGGCACATGAGCACTAAGAGGAGTTTAGGTGAGACAGGAGTCCACTGCAACGGGAGCTGGTGTCTTCCAGGATGCCTTTCTTTTGCTACTTTCTTCTCCAAACCTGACTCCAGGAAGTTCTCAAAGCAGAATCTTCCCCATGAAGTACAGTTCTCCACAATTCTCCCCTGTACTGGTTTTTGAGTTCCAAGCTGGAGAACACAAAAATCACAGCACTGCAAGCCCTTTGATGCACTCGGATGATGAAGATGATGGCAGAGCTGAAGCGCAAGAGAGCGAGGAGGGTGCTGGGGTCCCAGTTCTCTTGCTAAAGATAATGGGGAGTGAGAAGATGGAACCTCTGTCTCCCCTGAACCTACACATGGGTAATAGAAGGAGATGGAAGTCAACCTCATTATTAACTGGATCAGACAACCATAGAGTCAGGCATTTAGATATCACTTATCCTGGGCTTTAAAGACTTAAAACCTTTTAAAGCTCATGTGACCTTTAGTGGCAATGAAATCTCGGTGGGAACATAAACAAAGCACAATGTGTGGAATTCAGGGATCGGAGAGCTGGAAGCAGTCTCAAATATCATATAGCTCCTCCCAAGCAGTGACAGAGAGAATCCCGTAAAGCCCTACATGGAAAGCATCATGTAAAAACCACCAAGGAATTCTAATTACCCTTTTACGCTGCAAATAAGGAAACTGAGGCCCAGTGAGAAGAGGCTGGCAGCTCAACCATCTCCCAAATCCTGGTTTAGGCTCTTTCTACCCCCACAAAATGCCAGAAACCATTTATGAATGCTAAGGGAAACTGAGGGTATCCTCTGGAAACGGGGGGGGGGGGCACCAAATCAATTTATTTCTTTGACTAATTGAGTTCCCCAGAGTAAATCAAATATTGCAAGATGAAGTCAAGGAATTGCCAAGTTGGCTAGTAGCCACGGGTGGATGAAGGTCTATGAAAACAGAAAGTTAGCTCAGTTGGCAAGCATGTGCCACCAGGCTTGGGTGGACAGCAACTTCTGGAACAGTTTTCTTAGTCATTATCTTTCATGTCTTCCAATACCCCTGGGAAGCTAAGGGAGTAGATTATCAGTTTCATTTTATACTTAAAACCATACATGTAAGAATTGAAGGACTTATCTGAGGGTTCAGAAATTAATAACAAAATTAGGAGGTATATTGTGATATAATTTATTTCTCATTCGACTTTGTTATTCTGACTACCTAGAAATATGATTTGTGTCAGGGTGGTCTCTTGAATACTTTATTCTCCAATACAGTAGAGTCAAGTTATGCTTTGTATAAGGTTCTGTCTAGTAAAAGATTCCATTGTGGCTTGGACTGCCATGGTACTTAGAGTAATTGTGTTTAGGATATGTGAGTGCTTGAGAAGAACCTAGGAAATATTTGTGGAATAAAGGAAGGATCAGAACATTTGTGAGCATAAGGCAGTGGACTATTCTCTATAAGAAAACCCAAGAAACATTTATTCACGGAATCACCATCCTTAGTTACAGGAATGCTAGCCAGCCTAACAACTGGAAATTAGGAAACAACAACAACAACAAAAACACAAAGAAACAACTCAGATATTTGTTTGGACAGGGGTTGCATCAATTAGTAGGAAGATTTCAAAAAGGAAAGTGTTGTTAAGAGTCTCTGTCTTGGGATCCTCTAATATTAGATCTGGGTCTTAACTGGTATTTACTAGCAAGGAGATAAAGCCAAACATTATAACAGCTACCTCACCCATTATCATGAGGACAGAAAGAGATCGAGGAGATGCAATGCTTTGCCCTTGGCACAGGGGAAGGGGCGGCAGGTGGCTGTGCTCCACTCACCTCAGGCTCCTTGTGCTTGGCTTTAAAGCACATTCTGCCCAAGTGGAGACAGCTCTGATACATGCCAGAAGCTTTCTCTGAATTTTTTATTGTTCATTCATTGCTCATCCTGTGACTTCTTACTAATGGTTAATGCTGGACATTTGAACCTTTGCTTGTTTGCTATTATTTTCATGTATTTATGTGTTTGTCCTTCTAAATAAAGCTCTGAGCCCCAGGTGGGGATTTGATCAAGTTTATCCTTTATTTATGTGTGTTTAACATAGGGCTGGGCACACTGAATGCAATTATTAATTGATTAGCTGGTTAGGTGAGTGAGTCATACCCACCACTTGACGCTAATGTCCTTTTAACCAGAAGAAAAGACTTATAATTCTTTCCTAGCCCCCAAGTAAAACCTAATACACCCTTAATTGATTACATTTCTGAGTCAGGAGATCTGCTTGAGTTATCATATGGAAATATAATGGGGTGGCAGGGACTAGAGTTGGCAAGGATTCTTGGGGATCTTGCACTGCCAAATTAGAGATGAAGTAAACATTTCTTCATCATCAATCTCTACAATTCTATTCGAATCAATGAAACCACATGCTGATGCTGTGACAATGACATCCTTCACAACCTGAGCCATCTTACCTATTGACAATGACATCTGTTACAACCTGAGCCATCTTACCTATTGAGTCTTCTTGTATTTTTAATGGACTCCTTTTGCTTGACTGTGAAGGAATGTAAACAAGCCTTGGCTAAGAACATCTAAGCTCTTTCCTAAACCAGTTCCTGTGGCACATTTTTTCTGAATGTGGGCCTGCCCCAGGAGACTTTTAAGGTGACAGCTAAAGAAAGATTACAGTAAGATGTTGGTCTGGAAACTGGGTCTTGGGTTCAAGTCCTATTTCTGATGCTGAATTATTTTAAAATATGGGGAGGTTGATCAGGATAAACTTTTAGGCTCCTTCCTGATCTTCAGAAAATCTCACCTCCATTTCAATCTGTACCAACCAGTAATGACCAACACTATCCATCCCCACCTCTGCCTATTGCCTCCTACATCATTTAATCTGGAGGATGACAGACACTAACATGTGAAGAAAATGTCAAATATACTCACTGGCAATCTTCGACTATCATGTGGAGATAGTGATTTTGATCCAGTCCAGAAAACAGGACCCAAACTAGACTAGAACCTAAGCTAAAACTGCAACCTGAACTGGATGTTGGATTGGCCATAAAAAATGTTGCCTAATTCCCCTAGTCAGTCCAGTATAGTCTGAGCTGCCCTAGAGTAGGACCGTTCTCAAGAGGGGAGAGCCTGGTTTCATTAACCGAGCTCTCTCCTAAACCACGTGTTCACAAACAACAGCAAATGGTCATGGACCCCATTAGAATGATGACTATCTACAGATCAGGCAATAGAACTACATTCAAATTTACCTTGAGTTGCTGTCTTTGCAAAGAATGCATGAGTATCAAAATGAAACTATACATCAAGAATAAGAGAGAAAGGCATTTCTTAGATTGGGTTATGAGAAATAAAAGCGACTTCAGATATTTCTGATGGCACACCGAGTGTAGGATCTGTCTCTCATGTAACAAACTACAAGATCTAAAAGGTCAGTTCTAAGCAACACCCATTCTGAACCTTGAATTATTCTAAATTCACCAAAACAACATGCATATCCTGTGTTTCAAAAGGTTAAGAATGGATGATGGAAATAAAAAATAGGCCAAACCTCTCTAGTAACTAAAAATAGAAGTGTCCCAGCTCTGGTGTGGTGTCAGGGTGGGTCACTGGAAGATGTCTGAGAAGGCATGGTGGAAAGCCAAGACAGATACACAGCTTCCACGTCCTAAGGCAGAAACCAACTCTATGTACTGTTCCACAGACCCAGGAGGCTCTAATGGGATGAGGCAGCCAGTGTGGAACTGGGGCTCGTGCTGGGTCTGGTTGGTTCCCTTACAAGATTACCCCCTTCTGCCTTCTGGGTCCTCCCTTTCAGTTCTCATCCTCACAGCACACAGAGCTGAAAAGGAGTTAAGACTTGAATCTAATTACGAGGTACTCTTGCAGGAAGAAGCTTTGTTCTAAGGATGGCAGAGATGGACAGACTGAAGAAAACTCATTTCCTAGGATATAATGAGGCTGTGTCACCAGTCACAAAACCTCTCCTCAGAATTTCCCTAGCCAAGAGAAAACTCAGCTTTAGTCTTGTTTTAGATTTGTTATGAGAGCTTTCTGTGTAAGCCAGCTGAACGGAACTTTCACCAAGAGTTCCATCAATTTGTATTTGTAAAGGAATATTCCCCTGGATTCAAGCAAGCCGCAACTTAGAACCAAGTCAAAGTGGGCTCAGAGCAATGGGTGTCCTTGGATATAATCTTCGTTTGAAACACTTAGTTCCCAAGCCTTAGAATTCTTAGTTGAAAGCCGGGCGTGGTGGCGCACGCCTTTAATCCTAGCACTTGGGAGGCAGAGGCAGGTGGATCTTTGTGAGTTCAAGGCCAGCCTGGTCTACAGAATGAGTTCCAGGATAGCTGGGGCTACAGGGAGACCCTGTCTCGAAAAGACCAAAAAAAAAAAAAAAAATTCTTAGTTGAGCTAGGCTAAAAGCCAAAGCCTAGAGGAGGGAACCTCTTGTTTTGTGACTGCTGACCAAATGAAGGTCCAGGGCCTGATGTCTAGAGCATGGTGACAACTACCTGTCCCCTGATAGTCTTAGTAATCCTTCAAAGAAAAGGCTTGCGACCAGAAGAGGAGGAGGAGCAAGGAAGGGAGTATAAAGGCAGAGAGAAAGAGAGAGAAAGAGAGAGGAGAAAAGAGCTGAGAGCCCAAGTGCATAAGCCAGGCAGGAGGGGAAACCCCTCTGAACAAGGAGAACACTACCAGAACAAGTGTACACAGGTTTGCTCAGTGAGCACGAAGAAATACTGTGACCTTCTAGAAGGAAGGCAACCATCAGCAAATTATTCAAACCATGTATAATCCTCCTCAACTCAACCTGATTAAATTCCATCATTACTTGGACAATACTGCTATAAGTTTTGGGAAAAGCAGGTAAAACTCAGCTCTTTCACAAATTTATGGGAACTATCATGTGCTAACAACATGGACCTATTTCTAAAGTTCAGTTGAGACTTAAGGCCCACATTTACCAAGCAAGAAAGCTCTTGTGAGTCAACATGACCTGCACTGGGAAGAGCAGCTCAATGTCATTTAATTCAAAAGCAGACCCTAACTTTTCATCTCCAAAACAACTAGAAAAGTGGGAAGTGCATAAGAAACCTCAGTCCTACCTGAGACAGCACGGCAACCGATGGCTATTGGAAGGGGAGAGTCAGTGTCATTTAAGGGTGGGACTCTTGGAAGTTGACCAGGCTTCAGTAGATGAACCCACACCAAAGGGCATATGAAAACAAATACTTGGCTCTATAGGCCTTAATATTTATTAATATATACATATAATATAAAACATAGATATACATATAAAATATACAATTTGTATATTTAATATACATATACCATGTATATATGTATGTATATATATTATATATTATACATATACATATGTATATATAATATATAATATGTATTATACATATAATATATTATATATATACATACATATGGACATGAAATTGGGTGGGAGGTAATAAGAGGCTGCAGATAGGATAGGGAATGGGATCTAAATATGATCAAAATGAATTGTATGAAATTAGCAAAAACTCAATAAAAGAGTCAAAAAACCAAACCAGACAAACAAAAAGGACAACAAACAATTCAGCATTTTCTTTGCTTTTCCTTCTCCCTCCCTTCTCTCCTTCTCCTCCTCTTCCTCCTCCTCTTCCTCCTCCTCCTCTTCCTCTCTTTCTTCTTCCTTCCTTTCTCTCTCTCTCTCTCTCTCTCTCTCTCTCTCTCTCTCTCTCTCCTTTAGGCACACAAGCGTATGCATATACATTTTTGTGTGAGTTCATGTGAAGACTAGTGGTTCACCTTGCCTATAGTTCTTTAGGTACCACCTGCTTTCAGTTTTTGTTTTCATTTTTGTTTTTTGGACAGGGACCATCAGTGGCCTGGAGCTCCCCCAGTAGTCTAGACTGCCTGGCAGTGAGAGAGCCCCAGAGGCCTCCAGTGTCGCCCTGTTTAGCCCCACACTGGGGCTAAGATATGCACGTGCCAACACATCTGGCTTGTTTATGAGGACACTGGGGGGTGAACTGAGGTCCTCGTGTTTGTGCCAGAACTTTGCCCACCAAGAAAGCTATATCCCCAGCCTCCAGACACTTGGTTTAATCTGACACACAGTAATTGTCACCCAATTTTACTGAAGTTTGAATAACTTTAAGTATGTGTGTACGGGAGTATGAACATGCACATGTATCTTCCTATCCCAATGCTAAGTCCCTAAATGGTGAGTATGAGCTATGTATCTCTGTCTCCTGTAGGAGGTGTTCCTCAGACCTGGGTATGCAGTCAAACATTGATAAATATTGACTGAAAGTCTATATTGAAACAGAAAAGGGATGTTGAATGTCATAACATTGTCCCTTTCTGATGAAGAATTTCACTGGGAAACTCAGAGAATGTAAGGCCAGTAGTGCTGGCAGAATGAGGGGTAAGAGAGCATTACTACTTTGTAGTGGAGATGGAGGGAGTGGTATCTCTCCAGGATTTGGTGAAATGCTGTTCCTTTGGTGACAGATGGCGGAAAGCTATAGAAGAATGACATCAAGACTTTGGCTTTTGGGGTTCCAACTCAACCTCTCCTCTGCATCTCTGAAAGCCATTTTAGTTCTCCTCACTGGACAACATCCTTTGGAGGATGAAAGGACTCTTTAAGGGCCCCCTATTAGCTCCACATGTTGAATCAGGTTCTACTTAAGGAGCTAAGGGTATTTCATCAACAGAAGCCTCGATGCATTAAATATGCACTGTAGAAAATGGGGGTCATGGTAATACTCCAAAATGTCTCTTTCACAGTTGTATTGAATATTCCCTTATCTCCATAAATCAAGCCCAGACACACAGAGCCTTTCATTTTATGAAAATACTCTTTCTGTTCCATTCTTTTTAAAAAGTTATAAACTCGGATATTTTATGGTACACAGCAGTAATGCATGAACACCTATAGAGATGTGTGGAAATATAAGCACTATACTGATGCCCTTAATTTTCCTGCTTTTCACATTGCTTGTAGTTAAAAAGTGGAATAGTGTAGGGTAGATAGCGAGGGACTAGGGGCAAGAGGTAGAAGAGACCAGTAAACTGATGACACGTAGGAGCTAGAAGCTGATTTTACTGTAAGTAGAAAGTAGGTAAGACCCGATAGTACAAACAAACCCTGCTAAACCTGCTAACCCTACTAACCCTGCTCTCCCTGCTAACCCTACTAGCCCTGCTAACCCTGCTAAACCTGCTAACATTGCTAACCCTACTAGCCCTGCTAACCCTGCTAACCCTACTAACCCTGTTAACACTATTAACCCTACTAACCCTACTAGCCCTGCTAACCCTGCTAAACCTGCTAACATTGCTAACCCTACTAGCCCTGCTAACCCTGCTAACCCTACTAACCCTGTTAACACTATTAACCCTACTAACCCTACTAGCCCTACTAGCCCTGCTAACCCTGCTAACGCTACTAACCCTGCTAACCCTGCTAACCCTACTAACCCTGCTAACACTACTAACCCTACAAACCCTATTAACCCTGCTAACCCTGCTAACCCCTACTAACCCTACTAACCCTGCTAACCCTGTAAACACTACTAACCCTGCTAACCCTACTAACCCTGCTAACCCTACTAACCCTACTAACCCAACTAACCCTGCTAACCCTACTAACCCTGCTAACCCCTACCAGTTTTGAGCCCAAACAAGCAAGAGATTTAATCTTTTCTGGAAGAAGAAAGGTTACTTATAAAGACATTAAGACCTTATTCTAACAAAGTCACACAACAATAAACACGGGAAGGACCTTTGCTGGCATCACTGGCACTAAGATATCATACATATTCTGGGATGCTTCTTAATAAACAATAGGGAGGTCCAGTTCACACAGGGAGAAGTAGTCAGTGTGTAGCCATGGGTATACGTTTGGGTTCCCTGTTCAGTACCATCTTTCATCTTCTTGACTCCATACAATGTCTGGGAAAATCAGGTCAATCCAATCTGACTTAAATAAATTTCCAAAGAAAGGAACAATGTTCAAGAAGACCGCAATTCACTTGGTCATGCTTTCCCTCAGTCTATCATCATCTGTTCTTGAATCAATTCACTTTACCTGGTCATCTCTTCCCCCACTCCATCATCCATTCTTGAATCAATACCTCTTTGAAGTCAGTTGAGGAAATGGCACCCAATTGTTTTAAGACTTTAGCGGTGTAGGTGGCAGGTGACATCATGAAGGGCAGAGAATTAAGTTGTCCCAAGGGCTGTAGAATACAACACTGACTCCTTATAAAATGCAACAGGAATTCAGACAAATGGGGAAAAGAGTGTGATCCTCAGAGATTTTTGGAGCTACTTCTTTAAGCAAATGGGATTAAACCATTGTTCCTGGAAATCTTTTCATTTCCAAGGGCTATAAAATAAATTATGATTCCCCAAATATAAAGTCAGAATGTCGTATCAACCAAAAATACAAGAATAAGAAGGAAAATGGGATGGTACCCTACAGCATAGCATCTTTACTGTCAATCCTAGATAGCCATCCTTTAAAATCAGCTTTGTCATCTGTAAAATAAGATACAAGAATAATTGTCCTGACTTAATAGGGCTCTGGTTAGCGTTCAATATCACGCAGGTAAAGCAGACAGCATGACGCCTCACTTTTCATAAACATTGCCTAAGAGAACTGCGATGGTAACATCAGTCATTATAAACAGGAGAGGAAGAGCTGTTGTAGGGCTATTCTCAGATCCAGGTCACTCCATCCCAGTAGCAGAAAGGCTACACTGCTCCTCCAGAAGCTCAGAAGGACTGCCTAAAGGAGAAACCCCCAACCTGCACCCTGAAGGTGTGCTTGGAGATCCCCAGCAAAATGAAAGAAAGCCAAGTAGATTCAGACTGGACTGCTGGATTCTGATCAAATCAAATTATGGGTTTTCTAGCAGAGCTTGCAAGTGAGAAGAAACCATTTATATTCCCTTGGCACTGTCCTCAATATACTAGGTTTTTTTTTTTTTTTTTTTTTTTTTTTTTTTTTTTTTTTTTTTTTTTTGAGGACCAGAACTAACTACTTCCTGTCTAATTCTCTATACACTGCAGCAGTCAAAGAAGTTACTCATGGGGCTGGAGAGATGGCCTAGTGGTTAAGAGCACCGACTGCTCTTGCAGAGGACCCGGGTTCGATCCCCAGCACCCACATGGCAGCTGAGAACCATCTTTAACTCCAACTCCAGGGGAATCCGATGCCCCTTCTGACCTCCGCGGCATTGCACAACACGGGTGCACAGACCTGAATGCAGACAGTACATTCATACACATGAAACATAATAAGTAAATAAAAATTTTTTAAAATTAAAAAAAAAAGAAGTTACTCATTTATCTCCTTTCTCCTTGCTTTTTTCTCTTTAGCCATACTTTTCACCTGGGTTTTCCAAAAGTTTCCCAGTGCTGCCCGCAGGGAGATGAGCATGTTTTTTTTCTTCATAGACCTAGAACCTATTGATTCTGATCAAAGGGTAGGGGCAGCATCCTGGCGCTGTGTAAGCTGGGAGACACCAGTCATCACTAGATCCTGAGGCATGGCTGCACTAATGCAAGGTTAATAAAAAGAGAAAAAGCAAAATTATTTTTCTAAAAATGGGGGTTGAGATTGGTTAAATGATATAAAAAAGTTAAAATGCAAAAGATGAGGATGGAAATTAGTAATTTTTAAATATTTTGCTGATTATTTTTATGTGTATGAGTGTGCTGTCCACATGTATGTGAGTAAGCCTATGTCATACAATGTCAGGAAGGTCATAAGAGGGCATCAGATTCCCCTGGAAATGGCTTTAAGGATGGTTCTTAGGTGCCAGGTATGTGCTGGGAATCAAACCCAGGTCCTCTGCAAGAGCAGTCAGTGCTCTTAAGTGGTGAGCTATCTCTCCAGACCTGGATATCCATAATTGTAACATTTAAAGCAGGATCATATTTAGGAAGCATTTCGCAAGTACTCTATTGGGGCATTGATTATCAGTTTTAAAGACTGCAAGCTTAGCAAACCTAGGAATAAATTCTTGTAGAAATGGACAGGGGTATGCTGAAACACAAATGGAAGTCTCAGGGACACTGAATAGTCAAAATAATCTTAACATAAAGAACAAAGCACTTCACTTCCTGAGCTCTAAACTTACAGAAGTACTGATGCATGTTCCAGCACAGGAAAACCTTGAAACCATTACACTAAGCAAAAGAAACCAGATGCACAGGCCACAAATTATGCGACTGCATTTATATGATTTTTCCAGAAGAAGAGAATCTAGAGAGACAGAAACCGTGTTGGTGGTTGGTAGTTGTTCAGAACTGAAGAAAAAATGGGATGAGAAGCAACTACTAGTTGACAGAAGATGCGATTGGGAGTTGCTAAAAATGTCCTAAAGTTACATAGTGGTATACCGCACAAATCTGAAAACTGCTAAAAATCACTAAATCAAAGCTTTGATAAAAACAAAGAGATTAAAAGTTATCAGAATGACATAATCATGGTTCTGAAATCCAAACAGCAAGACGGACGGGACTAATCACTTGTTTTGCTCATTTGTAACACTGCTTTTGTTTGCTTTTTCTTTTTCTAGCTTGTTGAGTTTTATCTGACTTTGTTAGTAATCTGAAACTCATTCTACAAGGAGAGCTATAAGCAATCTGTGTGTGTGTGTGTGTGTGTGTGTATGTGTGTGTGTTGCCTGACTCCTCATAAATCATGACCTGTCCCCTCACACAACTGCTCCCATGAGTTCCCTGTCACAATGAGCTGTAGTCTCATATTGTGAGCACAGATATAAACCTTTTGGTCCTTGAGTTTCTTTGTTTTCAGTTTACATTTTTACAACAAGACAAAAATTACCTAATACATAATCTTATATAGACTTTATGATTTTACATGAATAGAATCCATAAATAGGACCTATGGGGACAAGATAAGGAAAAAATAAATGAAGTGTTAAGCATTGAGTGGCAACTTGTATCACACGAACAGTAGAGATACTAAGTGTCAAAGTTCCCCCAGAATGAGGTTGAGCAATCAATTCTATTTAATACCTTGTTTACTGAATATCTACTTTGTGACACTAGGTGAATTTTCTGGATGCTTTCTTTGAAGCTTTATTTCAACATTATGTATTTTGTACCCACTCTGTACCAAACACTGGGAAGGAAGATGTCTGGAAGGCCACCATAGGGAAGAGATCATGTGACAGTGGGGTTTGTTTACTTATTTAATGTGTATGAGTGTTTTGCCTGTTTACTATATAAGTACACTAGGTGCATTCAACGCTCCATGGAAGGTGTTGGAACTGGAGTTACTGACCATTGTTAGCCACCATGTGAGTGCTGGGAACCAAACCCAGGTCCTCTATAAAAGTAGTCAGTGCTCTTAACTGCTGAGCCATCTCTTCAGCCCCATGATAGGTATTTCCATGGTTACAAGCACTGTGTGTATGTAAATATGGGAATCCCTGATTGCTTCAGTCAAATCTTTAAGGGCACAGGCTGCTCCTTAACATTTCTTGGTTTCTCTCTCTTCTTTAAAATTCCATTGGGTTTCCTGAGCTTTGAGGGGCAAGCTCTCTTCTAAGGAGGCTGGGCATTGTTCAAATGGTTGTCCTTCTCCCTCAGCTGGCTACTAAGCGAAGGGAATCTATGTTTACAATGTTATCACTAATGGTCTATCTCTCTATATTTTTCTTGACATTTCCAGGTAACCAAGGGAAGACAGAAAAAGCTCTTTTGGTACACCTCAAACCTTTTTTCACATAGTTGCCCATTGGTATACTTAGTGTTTAAGTGAATGCTTCATGGATGAAAAATTATCCATTGTGTGTGTGTGTGTGTGTGTGTGTGTGTGTGTGTGTGTGTAACTGTGAGAAATCTGAGTAAGATAATGCTCTTGTTATTAGGCTATACTTGCTAAATAATGATGAACAATAATCGTAGCTAATGGTTAGGCTTCCTGCATACAGGGGAAGAGAGATGCTGGTTCTTAAAGGTATACACAAAAGAAATGATTATTCAGTCACAATTATTGCAGGACCAATATTTCTACTATCACACATTTTCCTGCACTTATACTTGTAGCATAATTATGTGGAAAGTGTATAATGTTTGTCTACTGTGACAAGAAAAGTAGAATGTAAGGGGAGGACCATGTCAATCCACAGGATCTTTGGAGGCACACTGACTGACTTAAGTATCACAGGCAGAACATTCTGTTACCCACCATCTTACCTCCCCTACCTTCTATCTCCACCTAAAACTTCAGCCAAGGATACTATCTACAAGATAAGGGGTGGAAGTACTACCCCTCCATGGACAGAAGTAATTTACATGTAGGCAGAGATGATCTTAATATAAGAATCAATAAGACTGAATGTCTTCTATGGATCTGTTCGGTGGTGAAAGAGGAATCTATCAAAATGAGAGGCAGCAAATTCCCCCCAAAGAAACAGAACAGAACTCAACATCGTTTGCTCAACAGCAGAAGCTAAGTCTCAGTGTATCAAATTAAGCAGTTTTTGTTTTGTTTTATATATTAAAGATCCATGTGTAGTTTATTGTTCTTGGGGAGCTAAATGGATTCACATGCTAAATTTAAAATGTGGGGGAGAAAGAGGAATTTTGTTTGTAGTATTGTTCTGCAGTGTTTTCAAGGCTCTCTACTCAGGTCTGGAAGATACAGGCTCAAATAAATCCAAACCTGTCTGGTACCAGCCCAATGCCCTTGGCAGTCACTCTCCTGATGAATTGAAAACAAAGCCTTAGTTTCTCTCAGTAGGGATCTACCAATGTCAGTGTGCTCAGAATCACCTGGACGGTGAGTTCCAGGCTCAAGCCCCACAGGCAGCCTGGAAAGACATGAGATCTTGCTTGCTGTGGTCCAGGGGATCATGTTTTGAAAACGAATGCCTTAGGAGACTCATCATAGTTAGGGATGAATTTTCTTCTTGTGCCTCTATAATAGTTTAACATATTATCCTTGGGAAAACTAATAAAAAGTCAAAGTATTTTCTCTATGAAGTTATTCTCTCCTATGGAACCCAGGCTTGTAAGACACAATGAGGAAAAAGGGACAGAGGTGCATTTTTTTTTCTTTTTTTCTTTTATTTATTTATTTTCTATGTGTATGAATGTACTGTCTGCATGTAGGTCTGTGCACCCGTGTCGTGCAGTGCCTTGGAGGTCAGAAGAAGGTCTCAGATACCCCTGGAACTGGAGTTCTCCTGGAATTGGAGTTACAGATGGTTCTCAGCCACCATGTGGGTGCTGGGGATCAGAAGGTTCTCAGCCGCTCTTAACTGCTAGGCTATCTCTCCAGCCCCCAGAGGTGCATTTTACAATGGTAAACCATCATACAAATTATAGCCTCCATACTGACAACTCTTTCTAAATCTGAAATCCTTTAATTTCTTTAAGGGAATAAATTTTCAGATTTGAACCACATAGTATTCTTATCTACATGATTTATTAAACCCAAGTTCCTAATATATTAGTTACTTTTCTAATTGCTGTGACAAAATAAACTGATAAAAACCACTGAAGGAAGGAAGGGTTTACTGTGGCTTACAATTAAGAGAGTGCAGTCCATCAAGGTGGGAAGGCACGGCAGCATGGTGGCTGGGAACATTCGCATTTATAAATGGAGTACTGCTGCCCACATTCAGGGCAGCCCTTCCCACCTTAGTCAGCCTGATCTAGGAGCGCTCTCATAATCATGGCTACAGTATGTCTCCAGGGGGCTTCTAGACCCTGTCATGCTGACAATAGATGTTAGTCATCATAATTTACTAAACAAACATTGTCTCAAACTCTGAAGCAGCAGATATGGGGCAAAATCTGAGAACTTGCATTTGTACCAGCAACTACTGCTGCTGCTGTTGGTGTTGGGACCACAATTTGAACACATAATCTGTTTCCCTCCTTGTTCCTTAATTTCCCTAGCCTCTAGTCCAGGAGATGGCAAACTCTGGACCTTTGATTTACAAAACAGTTTTATTGCAACACAGATATATCCATTTATTCATGAATCATCTGTTAAAGTTTCAGATGACAGTGGCAGGGCTGAGTCATCGCAGCAGACTGTACTGAGCTTCTGGTTCTTCTGGTTCTTTATGGGAAAAAAAAACTGGCCAAAGCTGGGCATGGTGGTGCACACCTTTAATCCCAGCACTATGGAGGCAGAGGCAGGTGGAGCTCTGTGAGTTCAAGGCCAGCCTGGTCTATATAGAGAGTTCTAGGACAGCTGGGGCTGCAGAGAGACCCTGTCTCAAATATACCAAAAACAAAACAAAAACAAAAACAAATAACTGGCCAAAATTAGCCCTAATCTTGTTCTTTCCCTTAAACATAAGATATTCTCTATTATTAACCATCTTCTAATAAAACAACATATCTAATATATACTAGTGTATTTCACTTTCACAATCATATAAATGGTTCTGGGTAACTTTTAGTTCAGGGGGATGACTGATTTCCCAGTGGGCACAGAGAATCCAGATCATGATTGGTTACATAGTTTGTGGAGACCAATACACAGTGAATTATAAAGCCTCTTGTTTATGACCTGGAAGCTACCTCCCTGGAGGCTAGCTCTCATAGCCTTGGAGAGCACTACTCAAGCTACTAATGGAGAAGCAATCAATGATCCAACAGAAGATTTAAGACCAAATATCCACATCAATGTCTGGCACGGCATACGACATTGGTGCAGTAGTGGCATTTTTATTTAGGGGGCAAACAATGGCTGACAAATTGGACGTAAAGCCCCCTCAATGGGAGGAAACTTATGTGTGGTATTATAAACATGGCCGGAGAGGTCAAAAGGACTAAGGTAACTTCTTATTAAGTGCAAAATAGGTACCCTTATATTTATAGACAAATATCCTGGACACCACTCAATAAAGAAGTTTCTTTTGCACCAAACAAAGACTATTACAGAGTCCCACAACTGGTCACACAGACATTGAGAGTTGGCCAAAACAAAGCGACAAATCTACGATGGCAACCTTTACAACATAGAACAAGGGGCCAAGAGGACACTATTAACCTCTTAACTCTCATTAAGGAAGCTCCCTCATGAAACAGGGGGCCAGGAACTCAAAAGGTCATAAACAGCCAAATCATGTCGATTAGGAATCTGCAGAATGAGGGTCCATGGACAGGTCTCCTATATCCAGTTTCATTTACCCAGGGCTCAGGGCAGAAACTATAAGAGCCAGGGAGGTGATGCAAGAACAATGGAAATGGAATCCTGCCAGCTTTTGGGATCCTGCTCATGAATCTATAGCAATTGTATCAGCATGCACGAGACCATGCAGACTCAACCACACAAAACCTAGCATGGAAGTGCTGAAATGGGCAGAGAATTGAATCTTAGATGAAGAAATATTGGCAGCTGATTACCACTGGGTGAGGAAGATCTGGCCACCTTAAAGCAACAGACTCTGGATAGGGTAACTAGAGCTCAAGGGATGGACTGGCACTGAGGCATGGCGGGAGAGACAAATTTGGCACAAAGCCCTTAACATAAATGACAGAATGTATGAATTGTGAGGGAGGGTGTGTTGTAGGAGACTTCCAATGGACAAAGGGGTATAAAGGTGATTAAGACTTAAAAAAAAAAAAAAACTCCACTTGTTCATAAAGTAAACTGGGACTCTTGTAAGTGTAGGGCTTTCTGAACAGATAGATAGAATGGCCCAAGCTGATCGTGACCTGAATAGGTATCCCAGGACTATCCTGCTTGGCTCTGAGCTTCGAAGCTCTCCTCCATGAGTAAGCAGTAAACCTCATCTTCCATAGCAAACATGCACTGTCATAGTGAATGACTGTAGTCATTGCCTTGAGAAACAGAATCTTCTTTTATTGAGGAATCTCCCCTATTCTATGTCTTACACCATTATAGCATGGCCCCCTTCCACCCATCCTGGCCTTGTTGTCTGTTCGGAAGAGGAATGCATTTGTACAGTCCTGAAAAACCTTGGGATTTGTAAGAGTCTCAATAAATATAATTATTATATAAAAATGTCTCCCTCTCTCCCAGTGGGGATTTAAAATAGCTCTACAATAAATCATTACTGGAACAGTAGATATCAATAAAGACAAAAAAATGTAGAAAGATACCACGTGGATTTTTGTAACTACCAAGGAATTAAAAAAAGAGCAGTGAAGACTATATTTACATTCTACCTTTCACTGCCACTCAGAGGCTCCCAGAGGATGCCAGAGTTGAGCAGTGTCTCTTAAAAAGAGATTCAAGGCTGCTTTCTAAACTTAGAGCACAGTATTTCCATTTGGACATTGCCTGAGTATGGAAGGGTAAGTGACAGCAGTTGAAAAACAAATGCAAAGCCAAACTAGGGAATCATTTTAAAGAATGCACCATCTCATGTTATTTGATCACTATATTCTCTGAGCATTTAATCCCCTCAAATATTTTGCAATCACTTCCTTTAATTACAGAGAAAACACATTGGAGTGACATGGGTGCTCAGGAGCATCCCCTTCTGTTTCCTTCTTTCTGTTTAATCAAGAATTTGAATCACCTTTCAGCTTCCTAATCCTATAATCCTAAAAGGAATTTACTCTGCTCCAAACTCCGCTTGGCAAGAATCTGCACAGTGGAACCTGGAGGCCTCTCACAAAGACTGTGAGAAGAGAGAAAACCTGGATGCAGGTTTGCTGCCTTGCTCTCAGACACTTGGGAAACTAAGGCCCCTTGTGAGTAAAGACTTTGAGCTAATATTCTGAAGATATGGACCTATGGGCCTGCAACTGATTTACTGTGACTCTGTTAAAATGTGGACTTTCTAAACGGGACCAGAAAGCTATTTTAAATTACAATATGGAGGCAATACATAAATTTCTTCTTTTCTTCCCTTCCCATTCCTTCCTCCCTTACTTTTTTTTTCTGTTTTCCTAAGTGATTTTCAGTCATATCAAAAATTAAGATCCCAGTGCCTAGACATCCACACCTTCACTTCTGGGAAAACCACTACAAGTTAATGGTCTAAGCCAGTTTAAACATTATAATTTATAGAGACACAGTATCTGTCAGTGATATGCTTAAAAAGATCCTAGATCAATATGATGCACTGCTGTGCACTCTAGAAAGAATGTGAAAGGACAACAAAATGAGCATCTCTATAGGTCCAGCCACACTAAACCTGAGGATGAGTAAGGTGCCCTGAATGTCCCAGTGTACCAGTCTACAGCATCTACAGTGACGATATCCACAGCTTTTGGGGAGAGATCACAATTCCAGTACTAGACACCTTCAACACCTTTGTATGTAAATCACACCCACTCAACACAGAGTACACGAACATCCTGTTCAGGACATAGGTCTAAACTTCTGCTTCAGTGAATATGGTCACCATAAGAAAGATTAAAAAGTCAGTCTGAACGTGGGACCACATTGTGTCTCCCAGCAGGAATGGAGCTGCTCTCCTCCATCCACAAAGATGACATTGTTTTACCATACGCACAGCTGTTCCTACTCCTCCTGTGTTGCTGGCCACATCGCTGCTTGCCAGGCTCTCTCCAGCTCATCTCAGAGAGCAGGAACTGCATTTCCAGGTTTTCTTTGCTCTCATGGCTGCACCTGCACTCTTTCTCACACAACTCAATTAATGCTGCAAACTGGTAAAAGATGATGGCCCTGCTTGATCCAAGAATCTCATCAGTGAAATGAGTCCATGTGTCCCAGACCACATGCTGGGAAGAATACTGGAGGAATATGGATTTGTAATGCACCTTCTCATCAGCCCTGGGTCGCTAAATAGGGCAGACTTTTTTCTCGGCATCTCCATATGTTCCACTCACATGGATCAATGGAAGCACCATACTGTCTTCACGGAGCTTTAGATCCTCACCCAGATTGTTTTTTTCTCAAACATGGGATGCCCCGAAGCTTTGGCTGACAGTGTAGAACGGGGAAGCAGCCCGCAGCGTTTCACAACCACAGACGGTGGGGCATACCTCAACAATTTGTGTTTTAAATAGCCCCCAAAGACCTCCTCATCGAACTTAAAAGCAGAAAAATACAGCAACTACAGTGCTCAAATGCAATCTTAACTTCCAAACTGTTTTTTTTTTTTTTTTTTTGGTAATGTGGTAGAAGATTTAAAGTTAGGAGAGCACAGCTGCCCAGCCTGCATCTAAGCACAGCCCAACAGGAGCGAGTCAACACGCTTGGGGCGACAGCTGGGTAAACATTTCTGATAAAGCCTCACAGTTGTGATAGTCTCCTATGTGCGTGCTGCTACAGTTAGATGGGCTGATAGCTGTAAGCAGAGGATGGAGGAAGAAGGACGTGGACAAACTGGCAGAAATGAAGAGAAAGGCAAGGACAGGAACCAAAACAGAAGGATGCGATAGAAGGAAATTGAAGATGTTTAGCCTGGAGAAGCAAAACCTGGTGAATAGCGAGGAGCATCAGGGGTGACAGCTCTCCTCAGACATGTCGAAAGCCAATACGGGGGAGCCTGCTTGGACCTATAGCCCAGGCAGGGCCCCAGTGGTCAGTGACAGGCAAGTGGGCAAAAATAACTAGGACACAGATTTCAGCTAAACATAAAATGCTTGGTGAGCATCAAAGCTGACCAGCAATGGAGGAGCTATGAACATATTAGAGAAGACTTTGTGTTAGAGTCCTTTGTGAGATCAAAGTCCTATCAGCAGCCCTTGGGGATACCATTCAACCCCAACTCACAGGCTGTGTACCACAAAACAAGTCTATCTTACCTTCCATGCTGCCTGCCTCAGCCCACCTGCCAGGAACAATCAGCTAGTAGGTAACAATCAGAGGTGTAAGAGGACTAAATGTTATAGATATGTAAATATACTAACACCATTAATGACAGGGCAGGAACTTCATCTTAGTACATACAAGACGAGACAGTGAGGTAGGTAGGGGAGATGGAATAGATTTTGACTATGGTATCATTTTATTACAGTAGATCACCTTAATATACATTTTTGAATTTGTTTTTTGTTTTATTTTGTTTTTGAGACAGGGTCTCCCTATAGCCCCAGCTGGCCTGGAATTCACTCTGTAGACCAGGCTGGCCTTGAACTCACAGAGATCCACCTGCCTCTGCCTCCCAAGTGCTAGAAATAAAGGCATGTGCCACCATGCCCGGCCCTGAATTTGTTTCTTAATAATAGTAGCTTATAATGCACACTGTGGATTTTTTCTTCTTTTCATTAAATAGGTAAAACTAAATATTTTAGTTTCTCCAAAGAGAAGTAAATTAGTTCTCAAATTATCCACTAAATACAAGGTAGTACATTCCAGGAGCTCTCCTAAAATTCATAGCCACTTGTCCACTTGGAGAATAATGGACTGATTCGAGCTCAACACCATTGCCACATTCCCACAGGGAGGCAGTATGTGGTTGTGCAATGAGCACTTGCCTATGAGTCCAACTACCTGTTCCAACCACTTGATGTAGCACCTTGGTCAGCCACTTCACTTTCCCTGTCTGCTGCCAGAGCCCTATGGTTATTGTTGGGTGATGCATCCACAATCATCCAACAGAGAAGAATTCAGACCATTCAATACCCAAGGAGACTAGACCCAAATTCACAGCACTCTGCTGGTCCTAACTTTCCAAAATTCCCATAACTTGGAAGAAAAGAATTTTATGCATAGCATTTAGTATAATCATAGCTTTCTGGTTATCTTTTTTTTTTAACAATGAGATGAAATTAAATGGATTTCTGTTGTCCATGGCTGAAGTCCATTTAGATTATTTTGGGAGTCCTTTGTAGCAGGACACATTTCTACTGCATTTAGCCCATTCTTACACATGATTTTAGTGAATGAAACAAGGGAATGCATTTTTCCAAATATCTGAACTGATGAACAGTAATCATGGAGAGTTATTATTTTTCAGTCTGTGGTCTTATCATTGTGTACCTATAATCAATCTGCATCATTATTTTCTTTGGTTCCCTATAAAGCAATATAAAGTTGTACATTGCACTGCTACAGATTCAGTGGGTGTGCCCTAACATCCCTCTTAAACATAGGGTAAGAATGGGCACACATTTTTGCATATGCAAGATATAAAATACTTCCTTCAACTGCTTTGACCATATGAAATAGTAGGAAATAAATTTTCCTCATAATCTATGATACCTACCACCTAGTGTACATTTGTGTCACATATGTTAAAAAAAGGTTTCAGAAACAAAGCTCCTGGGGATGTAGAGATGGCCTAGTGGTTAAGAGCACCAACTGCTCTTGCAGAGGACCCAGGTTCAATCCCCAGCACCCACATGGCGGCTGAGAACCACCTTTAACTCTAGTTCCAGGGGAATCTGACACCCTCTTCTGAACTCCGAGACATTGCACAACATGGGTGCACAAACCTACATGCAGACAGTACATTCATACACATAAAAATAAATAAAAATAGGGCTGGAGGGATGGCCTAGCGGTTAAGAGCGACGACCGCTCTTGCAGAGGACCCGGGTTCGATCCCCAGCACCCACATGGCGGCTGAGAACCGTCTGTGACTCCGGTTCCAGGAGAACTCCAGTTCCAGGGGAATCCGAGACCGTCTTCTGACCTCCGCGGCATCGCACGACACGGGTGCGCAGACCTGCATGCAGACAATACATTCATACACATAAAAAAAAAAAAATAAATAAATAAAAAATTTAAAAAAAAAATAAATAAAAATAAAAAAAAGAAACAAAGCTCCTACTTTTTGATACTTTGAAGGTCCAGTCTCTGTCTTTCTATCTAATAATGCTTTCTTCCTATCTTTTGTGCAAATAATTCAGTAAACTAAAGTCACAATATGCTAAAAGACTGTGAGATATCAATGTGCAAAATAAAAATCAAAGTAATTCTTGTCACTACTACAAGAAGTTGACGAGAAGACATTAGGCAATCTGATAATTGATCTAGCAGCCACCCCCCCTGGAAGGTCTTTTTCAGCTGACCATCGACCTCACAACAATTAGAAATCAAGGTGAAAACTGTTTGAATCTCACCTCCTCAGTGACAATTCCTGTGAACCTGAACTTCTTCCGAATCTCCCTATGCTCCACTTTCTGAATCTTCCATATGGAGCATTCTTGTAACCTGCCCCGTAGGTTATTGTGACATTTTGTGGGCTAATACAAGCGAAAATCTCCTGTTGTACACATTACACATATAGACTTGCAATTTTATATGATGAGTTCAATGGTTTTAATTTTCCACTTGTGGTGGTGTCATGCTGGCTCTAAAACTCCTTGGATTTTGGATCACTATGAATTTCTGATTTGAATTTGGGGGCCAATGCTAATTCTTGGTCTTTAATTTGTAGTCAGTAAGTATTACACACACAGGGGAGACAGAGAGGAAGGAGGAGGATGCTACAAACTGGGGTGATAGCATCTGTTTTAACTTCCCAAATCTTTCACTGAGGATTTTTGCTTGCTTTAAATTGATGAGAAAGACCTGCCTGGGAAGAAATGTCACAAAGCTTCTCTGGAGAAAGGAGAGTGGTGCCTTTTGATCATAAGCTCATTTTGAGCAAGCGGTAGTGGCTAAAACAGATATTATAATTCTAGATGGCAGAATGGGAAGTAGAAGAGTCTAACAACCATGATTCATTAGCAAAGCACCTTATTATGCTGTGTCAAGCTCTGAGGACCTTCTTGTCAACAAGGAGACACCAGAAGAGTGTATTCAAGAAGGAAGTGAACAGATCAGGATGGATATGGAGACTACATTAATAAAAAGCTTGGCAGAGGCAACGGGAAGCACTTAGTTTGGAGATGAGCCTTAGGAGTACCTGGGAACTGCTTTTAAATGGTCCAATTTTCATGTAAATGATGAAGGAAAAACTATTTTACAGGTATTTCAGTAGCGCCACTAGACAGAAATTTCAGTTTGATGGATCTGAACTGGATGTCAGGAATAATTCCTAAACTATAAAAGCTGTCCAGGCACAAAAGAAGTTGCCTGGACTAGTAGGAAACTCTTACTGAGGACTGTCAGTCACAAAGGAGATGGTCTTATTAGGTCTTTTATTTGCCTATTAGTAGGTCTGATCTAATTTCTGAATTGCTCATAAGATCTAATAATATACAACCTTTAGCAAAATAAAAGCTCCGCACAATGACATGGGTATATGGGCTTTACGTGCCTAAAGCATACATGAGTTGACATTAATTTTTCTCTGGGGGATGGGAGTTCTGGGGATCAATCTCAGAGCTCCACACAAGGGAAGCAAGCGGTCTACCACTGAGTCACACCCCTCAGCCCCCAGAGCAATGCTGTTTCAGTGCTCGCTGCATTTGTCCACACCACTTGGGTGTTGATTAGAATTCTGGAGAAGGCATTTTGCTTCCTGTTCATAATCTCCATGCAACACTAGGCAGAGATAACCAAACGCAAAACTATGGGCAACCCATGCCTGCCCACTGATGAACTGCCCAGTCCTCCTGCAGTGGAGCTTCTTCATGGCAGACAGCCAGGGGAGTTTTACCTGTTTTGTTTTCAGCACTTTAGAAGCAAACAAGTGATGTGGGGTAATGAGAGCTCTATGTAAACTCCTTTCCCTTTCTTATGCCTAAAACCTGTCAAAATGTTTGAATGTGAAAGGATTACTCAAGATTCTCTTTATGAGACATTTGAGTTTAATTTCTGCTGTTTCTTTGTACTCTAGAGTACTCCCCCATCTCCTAAGCATTGAGTCGTAGCTTTTTTTTTATCTTGTAGGTGGGTTTGATTAATATATCTGTCAATCATGTGCAAACTTCTTTGAGAAAATGAAAAGTAACATTCAAGCACTTAAAAATGTCTTTCACAGCTCCTATCTCAATATGTCTATGACAAAATTTCTGTGAAAGACATGTGGCCTAGAAGAGAAAAAAGTCTCTCTTTTTTTCTTTTTGCTATGATAGGGACCTTATATATAAGTACTGAGGCTCATTCCCAGCCCAAATACCTGCCTTATAAAGAAACCCACTTGTCTGAAGGAGTTTGAATCTGGCAGATATACAAGGAAAGAGAAATGGAATTCCTAACTAAGAAGCCAGAAATATAGTAAATATTTACAGATAATTAGGATCATACACACCTCAAATACATCAGGGTTATTTATTTGTTTATTTTCAGAAATTAGATATTTGCAGCCTAAATTAAGTATGATAGTGGTAACTTAGCTTATGTCTGTGGGACAGACTTCAGAAGTCATGTCTGGAATAATCTCAGTATATGACTTCACAGTCTTATACTCAGTCAGGGACAGATAAGCCTAGTCTATCCACAATTGTAATGAACACATAGGAATTAACATGGAAGAGAGAAGGACACATGAACAGAAGAGCATGAATAGGAAATGGAGGGCTGGAGAGATGGCCTAGCAGTTAAGAGCACTGACTGTTCTTGCAGAGGACCCGGGTTCGATCCCCAGCACCCACATGGCGGCTGAGAACCGTCTTTAACTCCAGTTCCAGGGGAATCCGACACCCTCTTCTGACCTCCGAGGCATTGCATGACACGGGTGCACAAACCTACATACAGACAGTCCATTCATAAACATAAAAAATAAATAAAAAATTTTAAAAAAGGAAATGGATAAAATGTGCGTAGCAAGAATTCATACAATTAAAAATTTAGATATATGCCAATTTAATGTCTTTCTTTCACCATAGTACTATCTTTGCTCCTAGAATAAATCAGGGGACTCAGAGATCAGACTGGACTAGAAAAGTTAACATACTGTGGCTTGGAATACTCTTAAGAGATATTAGCTCCAAGTTCCTTCCTCTTCAGCTCACTCTTCCTTCACTGTCATGTGTTCTTCTCTTCTAACTCTTAGACCCATTCTTAGGCTCTATACACCCTGAGACATTCTGGACCCCTGGGTATTCCCTAGAGTACAATATGTATCCATAATAGTAAAATATAATATATATAAGATATATATGATATATATATATAATATACTATATAATTGCTCCTTGAGCAATGTCACTAACAATAAAGTAAATCTAAGAAAACAAAAAAGTCATGATGTCAACAAGTTGAAGATGTCTTTCTTTTTTTAAGAGAATGTTATTATTTTTTATCTCATGGGTGCATGTATGTGAGTGCACCTTTGTTACGCAGTGCCTGTGGGGGTCAGAAGAGGTAGTTTGATTCCCCTGGAGCTGGTGTTAGGGATGGTTGTTACCAGCCATGTGGGTGTTGGGAATCAAACCCAGGTCCTATGCAAGAGCAGCCAATGCTCCCAACCATTGAGCCATTGCTCCAGCCCCCAAAGGCCTATTTCTCATACCATTTTCCTTGGCTGTTCTGAAATCTTAGTATTGCAATCCTTATAAATAAAAGGCACTTCATAAAATTTGTTGGCTGCACATGTGTGACAAAAATGTAGTCATACACAGATGATCGCATATACAAGTGTTTCACAGTGCCTTGTTTCATTTCATTTTGTATTGTTATGTCTCCACCACTTGTCAGACTTAGTGTTTTGTATTTGCCAAGAACCTAGGTTTGGAATTTGAAGATCTGTATCAATTCCAAGCTAGTATAGTTACTTACAAACTTGGGAACTTGGGCGACTTTTAAATATCTTGGTCCTCAGTTGGTCACACTTAAAACTTGGCTAATAGTTAAGGTCCTAGCCAGGTCACAGGTTTAATGTGAAAATGAAACACAATATTAGTCAGCAAACTACTTGTTAATCAACAAAGCAATATGAACATCAGATTTATGGACATATCATTTCACTAGGTCATCCCTCACTTCTGCCAGCTGCTGACTTACATACACTATGTTAGATTTAAAACTTAGAGAAAAATGGTGATACGTTTTCTGAAGTTAGATTTCCTAAATTTATATTCCTCCTTCCTAAAACTGTCACCTCCCCATACTTCCATCCTCACCAAAAAGGATTTGTTATTTTATCCTTTCTTATTCAAGTAGTGCTAAGTCTCCATGTGAAAAGCGGGAGAAGAGAACATTCCTAAAGCATAAAGGAGCTGTTAGTGCTAGATGAGTCTCCTTTGCACCCTAGTATTTTTTCCCAGCTTCTACTTGAAGAAATTTTAACAGATGGGGGATCCTCTTCCACAGGACTCACCCAGAAATCAAAAGCAGGACATCTGAAAAGGTTCGTGTAGGGCCTACTGAAGATTGAATGTTGGAAAAATTACATTATCCAATAAGAGGAAAGAACATTTACAGAGAAATGGGGATTTCAGTAGAATTTCTACTGGCCAATTACTTTTCAAGGCTGTGCAATGTGCCATGCAGTTGGCAATGAATTATCGATGTCTAACCTTATCATGAACATTGTTTTAAACATCTAAACTTTCCATGACTTTTGAACTATGTGTATAGACATAAGTCCTGGGTTAATTGCACAATGGTCCACCTAATTTCAATAGTTAAGCAGTCCCTTAAGTATTCTGGGTTGGAATACATTAACTGTGGATTTCAGCATTGTAATATTTGAATGACAAATTAGTGAAGCCACCTCTAATTTTGCTCTGTGGTCTCTAGGGCAAGGGGTGATGTGCAGGACCAGAGATCATGTATGTTATGACTCCCAAGTATATGCAGCAGATGGGCAGGGCTAAAATTAACAGCACAGTGAACTAAAGATACCTCTGTTTACAAATCCAAGCCTTGACTGTTTGCTGTTTGTAAGATGGGGTTTATCAGAAATGATAAATTAACCCCAATGGTAGCTCTCAAACAATATTTTTTCAAGACAGGAAGAATGAACATCTTACACAAAGGTAAATAACATCCTCTTTTGATGCTTTCCTGGTTTGGTAAGAGAAATGAAACATTTTTAAAACTAACAGAGGCCTCAAGATTAATGACAAATCAGAAAAGTCTTAAAAGCATGAGGCAAATTATTTATTTCTGTTGTGAAAGGCTGGAGGGAAAAAGGTGAGAAGGCCCTGACTTCACAATAACAGAGAGGAAAAAGAAAAGTTTCAAGTCAATTAAGACTTATAGACAAATAACATCAATTTGATGTTATTCTTCCAAAATAAAAAAATAAAAAAAGTGTGAGAGAGCAGTTTCCACTTGCTGGTGAGCGGCCAACAATGTTCTTCAGCAGTGCACACAACGGATCTGAGAAAGAATAAGTGGATGCCATTTTGGATGAAAACCAAGCTTTCTTTCTACACGAAGTTCCCAGGAGACGACCTTGAAGTTAAAGCAATTAGCTAATTAGACTTTGTTCTCAACTTTTTTGTAGAACTCTTTGGTCCCTTGTTTTTGGCTCTATAATTTACTATCAATCAGTTTCCATGCTCTGAAACTCTGGGTGAGGCAGTCAGTGATATTGATGTCCTTAGTCTTTACTGGCCCTGTCATTGAGAGTCACTGCTCATATAAACCCACTTGGCTAATAAACATCCTAGAGAGCCATTGGGCCTTAGGAGACAAGTCTTGAGGAAATGAACAGTCACAGTGCCATAGTGTTAATAAAAGCACAAAACTTCTTCATCTGCTATATAACTTTTACTTTGCACCAAATTGGAAGCTCGTTCCTCTTGGTGCCAATTCAATTCATAAGGCTTAAAGGAAGAAAAGTCTTTAAAGAACACAGCAAACAGTATCAGCTTGGAAATACTATTTCATGAGATCCTGTCAAAATGTTCCTCCAAGCACTGACCTGAGCAATACTCCTGAGTGTGTTGTACAAGTGACCTCCATGCGATATTTGAGTCATCACTATGGAAGCACTTTCGGAGAGGCAGAGCTAACTGGCTTAGAAGAGAGAAGGCCGGTGCTTGGACTTTTTTTTTTTTTTTTTTTTTAGCTCTATTTCCCACTTATTGAAGTGCACGGCTTTAGGCCCAGGTCTTACAACTTGAATCACTGATGAGGAGCTTGGTGTAGAATTTGATGACCCTCCTCACCGCAGAGCAGAAACTCACTCTGAAAGACCCCACCTCTGCAGACACTTGGAATGCTTTCCTCAGGCATGGAGAAGACTGGCACTCTTCTATTATATTAGGTCCTTATTGAACTCAGAAAATGACATTATTCCTCTAGTTCCTGATCTTTACTAGCTCTACGCTACTGTCCTGAATCCCAGTGTCCTATCTTCCTTCGTATAAGCCTTTCATTTTGGAACCTATGTTTCTGCCATTTGTAACTGCGTTTTCTGATGCCTCCTCTTTGACTGCCTCTGGCCTACAACTTCCTGCTGCCCTTCACCTACTCAGAGAAGCCATAAGTACCTGAAGCACAAGTAGCCGCTTGCTCACTATACTTTGTGCCTGTACCTTCCTTTGTGTCTAGCTCTGAGAATTTTATCTGCCGTGAGTGCTCACCCTAGAGAAGCTGATCCAGGCTGGCCCCTGCTCCTGTATTCTTCTGAGGATCAGCACAACCCTTGGCCCCTGCCTCTGCACACTCCACAATGTTTTTCTATTACTCCATTTCTAAGTGAGAACAGCGAAAAGTGCTCTGTATTCAGTCATGTGATTATCAGAGCTGTTTTCTCTGCCCTAAGGTAAGACTCTTCAAGAGGGGAATTCCCAGGTAAACTTGTTCATACTTAGTAATGTGCCAGCAAGGACACTGGGGCTTCCCCAGCTGAGAACAGTAATGCAGCTGATAGAGGAGAGGTAATTTCTGTGTGGGAATTCCTGATAGCTTCCAGGTCACTGGAGCTCTCCTCTCTCAAGTCACTTTCTGACATGGGCAGAGCTATGCACTAAGTGAGGACAGAAGTTAAAAAGAAAAAAAACAAGATGGGCATGGTGGCACATGCTTTTAATTCCAACACTGGGGAGGCTTTGGGGGCAGAACCAAGTAGATCCCTGTGGGATCCAGGCCCAACTGGTCTACAGAGAGAGTTCTATCTGTGGCTTCAGGAAGACCCTGTGTCAAAAAGACCATTGAACATCAAACTGTACCAGGTATACACTACATGCATTGTCTCTAATCTTTCATATAACAACTCAAAAGAGCTAATGTCTCTGCTTTGGATAATTAATGTTGATTATCCCCTTGCAACATTTAGAATCACCTAGGACATAAGCCAGGGTACAAGTTCTACATGTACTTAATTAGGACATTAAGTCCCACCTTAAATGTCCACACACCACTTCATGAGCTGGAGTTGTGGGCTGAAACAAGAGAAGACCATGTGTGAACACAGGCAACCATTTCTCTCTTCTTCCTGACTGTGGATGCCATACAACCTGCTGTTGTACATGCATGTCTCCACATTGTCCATGTGACAAGGGACTGTGCCCTCAAACTGTGAGCCAAATTAAACCCTTCCTTCCTTAAATTGCTTTTCCCATGTGTTTCATTGAAGCAAGGAGAAGAGTAATTAATGCATCATAGGACAAACATGAAAACAGAAGCAAGATCATACATCTACTGAGTGAAAAGTGAAAATTTCAGTTCCAATTTTATCTAATCTCAAAGTCCAAGTTCCTCTCAAATAACATATGGGGTGATACTATTCACTCATTTACCAGTTTATTTATTCAGCTACCAAGGGCAGCTAAGAGACTACTATAGAAAGGGTCTTGGCTAAGTTCACTGTGAAAAGATCATTCCCTGTGGATGATCACTCACTCTAAAGGCACTAGATGTAAATGCTGTGGTTTGAAAGTAGAATGACCTCCACAAGATTGTGTATTTGTAAAAAAATAAATAAATAAATTCAAAAGCTGATTCTTTGAAAAGATAAGATAGACAGACCTCTAGACCAGTTAACCAAAAAAAAAAAAGAACAACTCCAAATTAATAGTATTCGTGATGAAAAGGGAAACATCACAACAGATAAAGAAAAGATCCAGACAATCATATGAGAATACTTTGAAAACCTATACTCTACTAAGTTTGAAAACCTAAGAGAAATGGATGATTATCTGAAATCCTGGGAACCAACAAAGCTTAACCAAGAGGAGGTTGACAGTTTAAACAGACCCATAACATTTGAGGAAATTGAAGATGTAATAAAAAAAAAAAACCTTCCCCCAAAAAAGGCCCAGGCCCAGATGGTTTCACAGCAGAATTCTATAAAACATGTAAAGAGGTCTTACAACCATTACTACTCAAACTATTAAGAAGGATATAAATAGAGGGAAATCTCCCAAACTCCTTCTATGAAGCCAGCATCACTCTAATACCAAAACCAGGAAAAGACACAACCAAAAAAGAAAACTACAGACTCATCTCATTAATGAACACAGATAAAAAATTCTCAACAAAATACTTGCAAATTGCATACAGACCTACATCGAATAGATCATCCAACATGATCAAGTTGGATTCATAGCAGAGATGCAGGGATGGTTCAACATACCTAAATCAATAAATATCATAAAACACATAAATGGACTGAAAGACAAAAATCACACCATCATCTCAATTGATGCAGAAAAAGCCTTTGATAACATTCAGCATCCCTTCATGTTTAAAGTTCTAGAGGGAATTGGATTGAAGGGAACATTCCTAAATATAATCAAAGCCACAACAAACCCACAGCCAACATCATCCTAAATGGAGAAAAATTAGAACCATTCCCCTTAAAGGCAGGAACCCAGCAAGGCTGTCTCCTATCATCACTCCTCTTCAATATAGTGATTGAAATGCTTTCTAGGGCAATAAGGCAAGAAAAGGGAAATTAAAGCAGTATTAATTGGAAAAGAGGAAATCAAATTATCCCCGTTTGCAGATGATATCATAGTTTACCTGAGGGATGCTAAAAACTCAACCAGAAAACTCCTAGAAACAGTTAAGAGTTTCAGTAATGTGGCAGGATACAAAATTAACCTAGAAAAATCAGTAACTAAAAACAAACCAACTGGAGAAGGAATAAAAGGAGACCTTCCCACTCACAATAGCCTCAAAAAATTAAAATACCTGAGAGCAAACCTAACCAAAGATACCAAAGATCTCTACAACAAAAATTTTAAACCCCAGATATAGTTTGCTGTGCCAGTCATTGCTGTGGTTATTGGGTTTTAAATCTTGGATTGGACCATTGATAATGCCCTCTAAAACTATGGGAGCCAGTCTTCAGAAGGCTTCCAGATCAGTTCAAACTGCACTCCTCTAAATCCTGCATCCAAAGTATGTCAAATATCAGGTGGCTGAAATTGTATCCACTCATGTTTGGGTCTTCAATCATGTTCCATTTTTCTATGTGTCTGTTTTTATGCCAGTACCATGCTGTTTTTATGACTATAATTCTGTAATATAATTTGAGATTCTAGTGTGGTAATTCCCTTAGCATTACTCTTTATACTCAGGGTTGCTTCTTCTATCTTTTTGAACTATGTGTTTCTTTATATACCAAATGGGGGCATGCACTTGACTTGTACTTAAGAAATCATTCAGCTTCTAGTGTTTCATCATTTTTCTAATCCTTTGCTAATCTATTTATGTAGAGATGGGACTTCCAGAGACAAGAAAGAATACAAATGAAAGTTTTTAAGAACAGACATAACTCTGCTATAGCTTACTATTTGAGACAATGGTTAATAAAATCTTTACTTTCCTACACATTTCTTAACCTGCTTAGATCAAAGTCTCTTCTTGGTAGTGCTTGCATTGTTTCCCAGTTGGATGGTGTACTTTTATACCTGCATGTAAAAGTGATTTTAGTTTAAAATAAAAACAGAACCTTCTTTTGGATAAATTCAGTTCTACTTAAGCTTTAGTGCCTATCAGAAATAGGAAAAAAAAATCTCATCTTTAAACATTTCATTGTTATGGCAATCATTTCATATGAAACCTTAATGTACTCTACAGTGTCTTTTAATCTATTTCATGCTTTACATAGAAGATAACACATGGCTTATGTAGAAGTCAACATTCTGAAGCCTTCGGAGAACTCCTGGTATTACTTATTTTTCTTGTTGCTATGACCAGATACCTAAGAAGATGCAGGTTAAGAGTGGAAGGGTTCATTTGTCCTCACCATTTGTCCTCACCATTTGAGAGGGTATAGTCCATCATGATGGCTAATACATGGCAGAGCTCAGTGGAGCCTGTGGCTGGGGCACCTTGCATCTTAGCGGTTAACAAGTAGATCCCAGCAGGTCACTTCCTCCAGCTAGGCCTTGCTCATCTTTTACATGTCCTATAACTTCCTCAAACAGCAATGTCAAATGGGCACCAAGTGTTCAAATATACAATCTTTTTTTTATATAATACTTTATTGATGTTTTGTGTACTTCAGACATCGTGTTTCAGTTCAATTTAGACATATTCCCCTTTCCCTGCCCTACCCCACTCCAGTTCATGCATTCTGCCATACATTTCCTGCCTCTTTCTCAGTCTTTTTAATATATATATATATATATATATATATATCATATATGTTCCAGAATTATGTCCTCCAGTAATAAATTATATTCTCCAGTATGTTAACTCTGATATATGTTTAGGAATTCACATTTATTTTCCTTTTAATTTTATATTACTCCAAAATATGAGTATTTACCTTCCACCCATATACATAAATTACCATGTCAGAAAGTAAGTGGTAAGTTAATTCTAGGGCTCCTTAAGAGATTCACATTATAACATCACAGTTGCTTTCAGATAGAAAGAAGTATAACAATAACCTTGCTCAGCTTACCTTCCAATTGGGGGATTTGGTACTAGCATCCACAAATGAGAGAAACCTCCTCCTATGTCTTGTAGATTGCTACCAACTTTTCTTCTATCACCTTCAGAATTTCCAGTTTCATGTTGAGGTCTTTGATCCATTTGGAGTTGATTTTTATACAGTGTGAGAGGTAAGGATTTAATTTTGTTCTTCCAAAAATGGTGATCCAGTTTTGCCAGCACCATTTGCTAAAGATGCTATCTTTCCTCCAATGGGCTTTTTGGCACCTTTATCAAATATGAGGTGGCTGAAATTGAATAAGCTCAAGTGTGGATATTAATTTTGTTCTATTGGTCAATGGGTCTGTTTTTGTCCCCTTTTTTTTAGGTTCTTTTAATTTTATGTGTACAAGGTATTGGCTATATGTATGTATAAGTGCACCTGTGCCATGCAATGTCCATGGAGGCCAGAAGAGGGCGTCAGATCCCCTGGAATTGGTGTTACAGACAGTTGTTAGCTGCCTTGTGGGTGCTGGGACTCCAACCAGGGTCCTCTGCAAAAGCAGTCAGTGTTCTTAACTGGTGAGCCATCTCCCCATCCCCATCAGACTGACATTCTTGTTTAAATGTCTGACTTTATAAAATTAAACCCAGAGACAACATTCCAAAAAGTGTTGACTGTGGCCATTTCTGGATAGGATTTCAAGTGATTTTTATTTTTCAAAATTTCTCCAATCAATCTGTGTTGCTATAGTATCCAGAAATTTATGGTGACAGGCACACATTACATTTGGAATCCTCTACCACATAGGCACTGAACTTGTGATTTACCGAGAGACCATAATTATCAATGTCATTTATTTTTAGAAAAACCTCTTCAGGATGCCAACAGAATCTGGTGTACTGGACTGGAAGACCCTGCATTTGGACTCATTTTCCATTTACCATTTTCTGGCTTGCTTGTGAATTACTTAGAGTTGCTCCAGAGTACAGTTCAAGTAATGACCTTTTCCTTTTTATTTTTTTTTAAATTCAAAGTGACTTTTTTAAAAAGTTCTGTCCCAGAACTGGATGTGTACACATGGACCCTGAAGTACCAATTTCATGTTAGAAGAATCTTCAGAGCTAACTTTCCTCACTTGTAAGATGGCCTTTGACTTAGGAAGTGTGACGAGGATACATGTAAGAGACAAAGACCCGGACAAATGCCAAGATGCAGTGGTCTTAAATTTGCATCCGCTGAAAGAGCATTCTTTCCCATGAAAATTGAAGCTCAGAAAGGTTATCCAATGTGGAAAGGTAATAACTCCAGCAAATGTGGAAGCTCAGATGCTTCCCCGTCTCAGCCTTCTGACCAAGCATCCTGCTAAGCATATTCTATAGGTGTTACTTGACAGTGTCCAGTGACTGGCTGCTAAGGAGGCAGGTGAGAGTGACTCCCATTTGCCCCTGGAAAATTCTTCCTAAATAAATGGGAATTTGGTCTCTTTCGAGCATTTCCCACTGGCTCTGCAGAGGAATTGGTTTATCAGCAATTCTAAATTTCTTTTAATTTTTTTTTCATTTTTGTGAATATCATACAAAAGTATATATAGTCTTTGCATTATTTTCATCCACCTGACACCCCTCCAACTCCTTGCATGTCCCCCAACTACCTCTCAATTTCTTTTCCTCTTCTTTGATTACTACTTTTGCATACACACACACACACACATACACACACACACACACACACACACACACACACACCCTGCACTTAGTCCATCTAGTATGCTAAATACTTTGTATCTAAAACAAGAAATGTTGTTTCACATCTGAAAGAACAAAGAACCAAGGGGAAGCTGTTGAAGGTGTGAAGGTCTGGGTCTCAATCCTGTCCTGACAGTTCATCACTGAAAGTCCAAGAATCTTGGGGCCGGTCCCCTGATCGGACTCAGTCTTCACTACTTCCTCTGTAGCAGGGAGTTCATTACTGATGCCTATTCATATTTCCGGTTTTCAGCAAACGTAAGAACACACTTTAATCTGCAGCATAAATGCAACCTGCTTTCACGGCTCTCCATCTTCGGTGGGGTTTAGCAGTGGAGTCACCAATGCAGGTACATGACGATGACCTTGTCTCTACTGCATTGCTTCACACATTATCATCTAGTATATTTAGGGTCTTTCCTGCTCCCAAAGGTGTGGACAAGACAAGTTCTGTCTCTTACTTGAGAAGAACATTGTCTGAACAGCTGCCAACTGCAGAAATGTGGTGTCAAAATAAATGCACTTGCTAAAGTACTTCACCTGGCCATGTCCAACCTTTTGGCATGGTGACGTTATGCTGTCATCGCTAAAGTTCATATTGAGACCCACACAACTGAATAATAAAGAAAAGTTACATTATGAGATTTTGGGGTAAGTTTATGACTTTTGTGTTGCAGCCACATTCATAACTATCTTGGAACACACACATGTGCAGTTATGCATGTATGCATACACACTCCTGAGATGAATGAACTGCCAGTCACAGTATGAGCCCTACTATGCTAACCTGGCTTGGTCTGATCTCACCTGGTTTCCTATCTAAATAGGCCCCCATCCTGAGCTTGTGATCAGGGAACCCTCAGCAGGAGCTAAGAGTGAAAGGGCTTGGGGAATCCATAAAACAGTGGATTAGAAGCATAGGTGGCTGCTTTTTAATTGGGAGAATCCCATCTTCTTTAGGCCAAGCAAGGGGCCTTAATCATAAACACGAGGGAAAAAGAGGCAGATAAAAATAAGAAGGTATGAAGGGGGCTTGTTCCCAAGCGCAGGGAGCCAGGAAGCTCCCATTCTCTATGTTAGAGTCTCAGATGGCAGCTGAGCACAGAGGAATCACAGCAGCCTTTAGCTCTTCCTCTGCATTCCAAGCAGCAGGCACAGCTTTCACTCCAGCTGCCAGTCAGGCCAAAGCACTCTGTTAATGCCCCTGATTAGTGCCTTCCTCAATTGCAAGTGTAAATGGAGAATCACAGCCCACTCCTCAAAGTAGCTGGAGCCACACACCGATTATTTCTAGGGAGCCAAATGTAAACAGAAATGAGTGCTCCTACAGTCTCCAAATTTTATTTCTTCTGCTAAAATGCTGAGGGGTATAGAGGGGGTGGATCTCCTCTTACATTATTTGTTCCCATATTTGAAATTATTTGTGTGTTTGACATGTTACCAGATGATTTTTAAAGGAAACAAGGAAAGCCCCCGAATCCGGATTTGTCAGTATTTAAACCTTAATGAACTCTTGGCCATTCTCTCCTCCAGAGCTGTGTGCTTGTTATTGCTGCTTAATGATGATCTGTTCAGGGCTCCAGCATGCCAGGAAGCCTTACTGGAGATCTGAAATATATATTTATAAAATGCCTGATTAATCGAGAGAGAGGTTTTTCTGGGCATTACCAGGAAGTAAGAACAAGCAAACGAGTTGTGCTGTTGCATTAAAGTCTCAGGCCTTCTCTAGTGAGAGGAAACACTGGGTCCTGTCTGCCCCAGCTTCCATCTTAAGAATAATCTCTCCCAGCTGTGAGTGAATCTGGACTAAGAGAAGGACATTCAGAGCTCCAAACCTTTGAGTGCAAAAGATTCTCGACAAACGCACAGAGTAAACAAAACCCATCAGGCCCCTGTAAGAGCCTAGCATCTGATTGCACTAAACACATCAGGCTGGAATCTGCAATTGGCAAGGTAATTGACGTTATTACAGCTGATAGGGAATTTCTGATGCTGCCCAAGCTCTCTTTTGAAATAATACTCAGCCATTTAATTTGTCCAGCTCTCATTTAGCTGATTGCTCTTTTCTGCTGGAATTACTGAGAATGAAGCCCTCTGCCTCTGTAAACGTCTGCAGGCTGAGATTTCTCAGTGCTTTCTTATAGGAACCCCCCCACCCCCATTTCTTTCCATCCCTGCCTTAGAGGCTCCTGTTCACAGATGTCATGGTGCCAATAATGCAGTAGGTTTAAAGTGTGAGAATCCAGCCATTTTAATTGAAAGCTTGTGTACTTTGGGTCCCAAGTTCAGAGAAAATCGTGGTGAAAGACAAAATAAAAGCTCCTAAACCTTCTTAGCTCTTAAATTACAACAAATAAGGCATCTTCAATATAATCCCCAGGTCAGATGACAATACAGGAACAACCATATTTGTGCACACACATTTTTATGTGGGGGAATCTGTTTTAACCTTTACTACATGAACAATCCCTCTTTGTAGACTTGGTTCTACATAACTTTTGAGCATCTTCCTTTTCACTGTAAACAGATTCTTTTCTGACAGGGCTTGTCTTCTGTCCCCATTTTGGAATTTCTCTTCTGTCCCAGATCAAGGGCTGGAGGGGCAAATTCAGGCAGCCGAGATTTCTCACAATGTAGATAAGGTTTCTAGGCAGAGACCTCTCTTTGCATATCTGTGTACTACTTGCTTCTTCCATGAATCAGGGGTACAATGAGGGAGAAACACACGTCCTGTGGCCAGCTTGGTCTCTGGCCTCTGCCACCACACTTGAATGGCCTGTTCAATTGAGAACCACGGTGCTCTTGAAGCATCTCTTATTTTTCATACATGAAAAATTAAATGGGTATGTGAAAGTCATCACATAAATTAAAAACTCTTCATGCCCCAGCACAGTCTTCTCATCAACAGCCACTCCACTGTTCTTCCTGCCCCCTCATTGATATCACTGGGTAGCCAATCACTCTACCAAAGATTCTTCTACAGGGTAGTGGGCACAGTGGATGTCTGGAAAGAAGCTGAGGAAGGTCATTTAAATAAGCCAATGGTCCGGTGTATGAAATGTTTCTGGTTCATTTGTTTAAGTCAATTTTAATACGAATGGGTACTTCTTCTCTGTAAATAGAACATAAAATGCAGTCTAAAGCGGGATGGGCGTGGTGGTGCATGCTCTAATCCTAGCACTTGAGAGTCTAAGGCAGGTGGAGCTCTGTGAGTTCGAGGCCAGCTTCCTCCTCAGAGCAAGTGAGTTCCACGCCAGCTGGGGCTACAGGGAGACCCTGTCTCAAAAAGACCCCACCCCCCAAAAGAAATTTTAAAAAAGCTTGGGGCTGAAGAGATGGCTCAGCAGTTCAGAGCACTGGCTGTTCTTGCAGAGGACTCAGTGAGATTCCCAGCACCCACATGGCTAACAACCATTTGTAACTTCAGTTCCAGGAGATCCAATGCCCTCTTCTGACCTCCACGGGTATTGCACAACATGGGTGCACTTACCTATATGCAGGCAATACACTCATACACATAAATTAAAACATAGTAAATAGCCCAGGCTGGCCTCGAACTCCAGATCCTCCTGCTTCTGCCTCTTCAGCATATCCTACCAGTGTGCACCACCACAACCGGCAAGAGAAAACCACTTCCTATTGTACTTCGTTTCTCCCAAATCAGAAACTTTTAGTAACTATTTTTATAAATAAAAGCTGGTTTTGTGGAGTCAGTAGATATATTTCTAGTAAAGTACTAGATGATCCAAGTACTTTATTGTATATTATCTTCAGATGATCAGTATTGTAGACTCCATAATATAAATTAAAATTCATAACTGTACTAAAATATAATTTGTGGAAGAGGATAAAAACCAAGTCACATGGAAATGTGGTTTAAGTCACCTTCAAAATGCTTTTGGGGTTGGTAAAAGAATGCACTCTTGCATATATTTCACCATTGTGACTGATTCTTACAGTATGTTCCACCATTTTTTTTTTTTTTTGGTCTTTTTGAGACAGGGTCTCCAGCTTTCCTGGAATTTGCTTTTTAGACCGGGCTGGCCTTAAACTCACAAAGATCCACCTGAGTGCTAGGATTAAAGGCTTGTGCCACCACGCCCAGCGAGATTAATTTTTTTTTTTTTTTTTTTGGTCTTTTCGAGACAGGGTCTCCCTGTAGCCCCAGCTGTCCTGGAGCTCGCTCTGTAGACCAGGCTGGCCTTGAACTCACAAAGATCCGCCTGCCTCTGCCTCCCAAGTGCTAGAATTAAAGGCGTGCGCCACCACATCCAGCCCGCTGCCATTCATTTACTTTTTATGAAGAAAGGATGTCTGCTTTAAGAACATTTTAACCATGTTATTAGTTCCACCATTTCTTAATAACATGGATATAATGTTCTTAAAGCAGACATCCTTTCTTCATAAAAAGTAAATGAATGGCAGGTTATCTCTTGTGAAAATTCCAATACCTGAGTTACTGATTTTTTTTTAGGAGTAGACCATTTTTAAATGGCTATCTGTAATTTTATGCAAGTTGACTACATATCTCGGACTTAATAAAGTAATAAGGTCAAAAATAATAATAAATAAATAAATAAACAAAAGCAGCATAGATGAAAAGGAAGGAAGCCACCAATGACGACGCTGCTGGGTGTTCTCCTCCCATTTAGCCCCGCCCCTCTCAACCTGTGACTGCCAGTCTCCCTCCTGTCCGTCCTCTTCTGGGGCCACAGTGTCTACCACCTCTCACTTCAAGTGGTGGCACCTGCCATAAACAGACTATTGAAAAGGGCAGAGGGATTACCAAAATTTTTGTTTGTTTTCAGTTTATGGGTTTTTTTGTTTGTTTGTTTTTGTTTTTATCTGTTGGGTAGTATGAAAGTCTGGTCACCTTATCATGGATAATTTCAATCTGTGAACAATTTCAACTATGTAAGTTAAAAGAATAATAAGAATCGCAATGCATATTTATGGAGTGCTTATTAGAAGCCAGAAAACCATTCAGGCTTACTCAGAATAGCATGGGGGTGGTATTATATTAAATCACATAAAAGTAAGGTAAATAAATTATAGAAGCCACAGCACTATGAAGGGGCAGACCTGTGGTTTGGACTTAGCAGTTTGGGCCCAGAACTGACATTTTAAGCTAGTAATCTATAAAGCAATGGTCTATGTTCCCTTTGTGCTGTATTCTAGAACTGCAAGGTAGGATGACTTTATGTTTTGCTACTAAACAAGTACCTAAGTTTATTATTTGTAGATTTACCATTGGACTGAGCTATTAGATGGAAACGACTGTTCTACCACAAGGTCTGCTATACATTTTTAGGAAGCTGAGAGATGTAAAAGGAAAAACATGTGTATAACTGGAAATGGGAGGGAAGAGGATGACCATTATTAGGAAAATATTAGAACGGTGTGGTGGAGACAGCTTACAGACAGAACACAATCTCCCAACACAAGCAAGCAGAGGGCTAGAAGAGGCAGTTAGAGATACATACACAAGTTGCTTGGCAACAAGGCCCCGCTCCCATAGGGTCTGCTAATACCTTTTAATAAATAGGTCCTTTTTTGCTAGAAGATGGAGGAAAGAGGATGGATAAATGGATGGAAAGATAAGAAGGCAGAAGTGCAGGCCAGGCAGCAGGGCTGGAAAGAACTTGGGCAAGTCTGCCTCTTTGCTGGAGAGGTAAACCCCCCCCCACACTCACACACATAGTAGCTTTGGGACAATTCTGCTAAAGGAATTTTAAAGAGACCTCTCAAAGCACTAATGGTGAATTTGCATTTACTCCATGCTAGTCATTGTCAAACTTTAAAAGGCAGTGCAAATTCGTATGTTAGTAAACTTTCGGACACACAGAAATCAATCAATTAATACAACTCAAGCTATAATAAACACAGATATTTGAGATACATCATAAAATGTCAGTGACTCTAGAGTTCAAGTCAACAAAATAACAAGAGAACTTTTAAGAGGCTCACATAAGGAATGGAGATTAAAACGAAGACTCCAAAAACTAAAAGCACAAAGTCAGGGGAAGGAGCCACAGAACAATTAAACCTCCGGAGCCTCAAGGGATCCCAGAAATTATCTCACCTCACGTCTTTGTTGCTAAGGGTTTATGTTTATGTTTTTGTTTTGTTTTCATTTCAGCCAGAGAAAAGCTACAGTTGAAAGAGCAAAAAGTAGCATTCAGGGTTAATTCCCACTGTTAATTCCTCACCTTGTTTTGGTCTATGTTCTGAACAGTTGAATTTAAATTTAAGTTTTGAAAGTCTACATCACATTTGAATATCCTAGTAGAGATAGCTTACATGGATCCCTTTGGCAAGGTGGAAAAATATCTGTGTGTGAATAATCCCCTGTTCCAGCCCCCACATACTGTTTATCAATTTTCCCGGGTGTGAACTTCTACACATTTGGTTTGTTTTAAGTTGGGCCCACACCTGCACATGGCCCTCAGATGGTCAAAACATCTTGGGAGTCAGAAACAAAACACTGACTGGAGTCTAAAGAGATTTGGAATCCCAGGACAACTTATTAAGACTTCAGAATATCCCCCCTTGAAATGCCAGACTCCCTGGAAAACACCTGGAGAACCTTTCTCTCCAGGACCAAATGCCAATACTAGTTGTTTGTTTTGTTTTTTTAATCTACTAGAAGTATTGTATAAGCAAGCAGTGCAAAAAGTATAATGAAGCTCATGACTTCATATAAGAAAAATAATAATGTTCATCAAGGTCTTAATTTAACGTGTGTATATACATGCGAGCAAACACTTTTTTGTTAAAAATGGTCTGTTATAATAGCAGATAACCATATCTATTAAATGGTTAAATGGATTGCTGCCTTAGGAATTACAGGAAAAGACCCTGCTTTGTCTAGGCACTCTAAAAACAGCAGGAAAGATACTTTGCAGGTAGAACTATTTTCTCTGGGGATGCAACATTATTTATTTATTTATTTGTTTATTTATTTATTTATTTATTTGGGTCTTTTCAAGACAGGGTCTCCCTATAGCCCCAGCTGTCCTGGAACTTACTCTTGTAGACCAGGCTGGCCTTGAACTCACAAAGATTCGCCTCTCTCTGACTCCCAAGTGCTAGGATTAAAGGCATGTGCCACTACGTCTGGCTAGCAACATTATTTATAAAGCAATATATATGCTCACAGAAGAAAAAGATACCATCCAAATGTTATCCTTTCATTAAAAGTTAAAAAAAAGTCACACTAAAAATTGGTGTTAAAGTATGAGGTTTTCCCCCCAGCAATTATTTTGATACAGACACTGTAAAATGCTAAGAAAATATAATGCTAGAAAATCCCTCTTTTTCTTGGATATCATGGAAATATCAGATTGTCATACATCTTCCTACATCCCCTCCATTACCTGCTAGCTAAAATATTGGGGGGAATAGTGTACACTGGACAGGTCACACTAGTACACACTCCATGCTCTGAATAGTAGTGAACCTGAGAGCAAGGGTACATGGTATAGCTGATATAAATAAGACCAGCCAGAAGAAAGGCCTTGAGAATACATCCACCTATTTCCCAAACAGTCCTCTAAACTAGGAGTAGTTACAGATGCAGCCTGCTGCGGCCATCAGGGTAACCCCTGTTGTAGAACTGTGTCTTTTGTGGATACTGCCAGATTCTGAATAAACAGAGACACAGCAAGCAAACCATAAACACAAACACTATCACCGGCTAGTTTATAATCTTGGGGAAATTTCAATTGTTGAAGGGAAACAATAGGAGATGAACACACGGATACTGGCCACATAGAAACCATGTTTGGGCAAATGTCCTCTGTCTAGCAGGAGGCTGAGTAAGACATCAGATGACAAGTCTGCTATGAGAACTGGGTTTCAAGGAACAAATTAAGCGCACAACACATTCCTAGCACAGTAATCACTATTTGGAAGGAAGACTGTTTATCCATTTATGTCCTTTTCCAGTCTTTTCTTTATTCAGAAAATGAAGATCCCGACTCATTACCTGGAGAGCTTCAGAGAATTCTTATGTCTAGAGGCCATCTACATACAGCATTTCAAGCCAGAGTACTGGTTAGTCCTGGATTTGGTGCATTTCATGAGTTCTTATTCTCATCTGTTGCTGAGGTATCGCCTTCATTTTGTTTGTGGGGAGGGGGTGGACGGGGATAGAATAAGAAAGCACTAATACACAGTGAAGAGGCATTTGGGACTCACATTGGAATACAGGCAAGGAGAAGCCCATATGCAGGAACACAAAGAAGAGACAACATGGGAAAGGTGCAGGATAAGCCCGCACCAAGCTCTACCAACCCTGTGGAAGATTCCTACGGTGGGATCCCCCCTGGGGATGGCCCAGGACACAGATATCAGAAGCACAATTGTGAACATACTTAAAGAAGTACAAGATTATAAAGAGCAAATCAAAGAATTAAGAAAAGAGAATGAAGAACTCAAGAAGGACCTAGAGAGAGAGAATGACAAGCTCCAGAAGGAAGTAGAAACACTTAAAAGATCCCATGCTGAAAGAGATAAGGAAACCAACCAGCAAAGCAAAGAGCTAAAGGAAAAGCTCCAAAAGGAAGTAGAAATACTAAAGAAATCAGAAGAGGAAATGAAAAAGGAAATCAAACACTCAGCCAATCAAGAGGACTGGAATGGAAAAAGCCTCAGAAGCAGAATGGAGGAAGCAGAACAAAGAATATCAGACCTGGAAGATAACACAAAACAACTAAAAACCTCAAGGAAAGATTATGAAAAATTAAAAAATACATGAAAGTGGAACAACCAAGAACTGTGGGACACTATGAAAAGATCAAACCTCTGCATCATAGGAATAGAGGAAGGAGAAGAATCCCAAGAGAATGGTATTGATCAGATCTTCAACAGAATAATAGATGAAAATTTCCCCAAACTAAAAAAAGACAAACCAGTCAAATACAGGAAGCACATAGAACTCCAAACAGACAAGATCAGAAAAGAAACTCTCCACACCACATCATAGTTAAAATGCTAGACACCCAAAACAAAGACAAAATCCTTAAAGCCACAAGAGAAAAACAAGTGACCTATAAGGGGAAACCTATCAGAATTACAACTGACTTCTCAGTGCAAACTATGAAAGCAAGAACGTGGCGCAAAGCATTCCCAGTGTTAAACGATAATAGATGCCAACCCACATTACTATACACAGCAAAAAGTCGATTATAGTTGAAGGAGAGAGGAAAAACTTCCATGACATAAGCAATGAGAATACTACCTTCCAGAAACCAACCCTTCAGAGAATACTTGAAGCAATATCAAAGGACAGAAGAAAGGAGCAACCCATCCCCAGGCACCCTAGAAGAAAAATCAATAAAAGCATAACTGCAGAAGTAGAAAACCTAAACCAAAACCTCAAATGGATAATAAGGCAAAAGGAAGCAACACACACATATCAGTCTAACCTTAAATATTTGACTAAATTCCCCAATCAAAAGACATAGACTGGGAGATTGGATTAGGAAACAGAACCCATTGATATGCTGTCTACAAGAACACATCTTACCTTCAAGGACAGGCAACCACCTTAAAGTGAAAGAAATGGAAAGAATATTCCAAGCAAATGGTACCAAAAGAAAGCAGTGTGTTGCTATTTTAATATAGACAAAATAGACTTCAAAGTAAAAGAATCGAAGAGACAAAGAAGGCCATTACATTTTTAGTCAAGGAACAATTCACCAAGAAGATTTCACAATTATGAATAGTATGCCCCAAACTCTGTGCACCAAACTTTACAAAAGACAATTCTCCAGGACCACAAGTCACACACCAACCCCAGTACACTCATCGTAGGGGGCTTCAATACCCCCACTGAGCCCTTTGGACAGGTCTGAACCCTAAATGCAACAGGCAGGAAGAAATAACAAAAATCAGAGCAGAAGTCAATGAAATAGAAACAAAGAAAACATTATAAAAAATCAATGAACACAGATGCCAAAAATTTTAAACAGGATACTGGCAAATTGCATACAGACTCCATCAAAAAGATCATCTGTCATGACCAGTTGGATTCATACCAGAGATTGCAGGGATGGTTTCTACATACGAAAATCAATAAACATCACAACACATAAACGGAATGAAAAGACAAAAACCACACCATCATCTCAATGATGCTGAAAAAGCCTTTGACAACCAGTCCAGCATCCCTTCATGCTTAAAGTCCTGAGGGAATGGATTGGAGGGAACAATTCAAAAAAAAAAAAAAAGCCATATATAGGAAACCCACAGCCAAATCTCCTAAATGGGGAAATGAACAGAAACATTCCCTTTAAAGGTAGGAACTCGGCAAGGCGGCCCCCTGTCACCCTCCTTTTCAATATGAGTGCTTGAAACACTTGCTAGAGCAATAAGGCAAAGAAAAGGAAATTAAAAAGGAGTACTAACTGGAAAAGAGGAAGTCAAGCTATCCCTATTTGCTGATGATATGATTGTTTACTTAAGGGATGCTAAAAACTCCCACGAAAAACTCCTAGAAATGATGAATGAGCTTCAACAAAGTGGCAAACAAAATAAAATCTAGAAAAATCAGTGGCCTTTCCTGTTCCACCAAACACAGCAACTGGAAAGGAATTCACATTGAGACCATTCCCACTACACACTAAGCCTCAAAAACAATAAAATAGGACCTGAACAAACTTAACCAAAGACACAACTTTATAACAAAAAATTTAAACCCTTAAAGAAGAAATTGAAGAAGACGATCAGAAGATGAAAAACCTCTCCCGTGCTCATGATTGGAAAAATTAAACATTATAAAAATGTGCACACCCAACTTTCTTGTGGATAGATTTACGCAAATCCCAAATTAAAATCCCCAAGAGTTATTTTCAACAGGCTTGGGAAAAAAAGTCCTTAAATCATCTGGAAAAACAAAAGACCCACGAATAGACCAAAAAAACATGACGGAAAAGAGAAGCACAGGGGGGATCTCGAGATACCAGACTTTAAACTATACATACAAGGGGCTATAGTCATAAAAACACAGCCTGGTACTGGCACACAAAAAACAGACTTTGACCAATGGAACAAAAAACCAAAAGATCCAACTGTGAGCACATACAAATTTCAGCCATCTAATAGTTGACAAGGAGGGCCAAGAAGACACAATGGGAAAAGACAGCATCTTAGCAAGTGGTGTTGGCAAAACTGGATCACCACTTGCAGAAGAATGAAATTAAACCCCTACCTCTCGCCCTGTACAAAAGTCAACTCCAGATGGATTAAAGACCTCAACGTGAAGGCGATAGAAGTAAAAGTTGGCAGCAGACTACAAGACATAGGCATAGGAAAAGACTTCCTAAATCAGACAGCAGGTGCACAAGAATTAAGGTCAACAATTGACAAACGGGACCTCATTAAACTCAAAAGCTTCTGTACATCAAAAGAAACAACCAAGGAAGTGAAGAGAAATTCCACAGAGTGGGAGGAAACCTTCATCACAGGAACATCTGACAAAGCATTGACTTCCAGAATATATAAGCTACTCAAAAAACAAAGAAGAAAGAAAACAAATGACCCACTAAAAGATGGAGCAAAGAGCTGAACAGAGACTTCACAAGTGAGGAATTAGAGATGGCTGAGGAACACCTTAAGAAGTGTTCAACATCACTAATCATTAAGGAAATGCAAGTCAGAACCACTTTAAGATATCATCTTACTCCAATAAGACTGGCTAGGATCAAGGAAACAAATGATACCAAGTGCTGTAGAGTTTGTAGGGAAAGCGGAACACTCATACACTGCTGGTGGGAATGTAAACTCGTACAGCCGCTATGGAAAGCAGTGTGGAGAACCCTTGGAAGACTTAGAATGAACTTGCCACCCGACCCAGCCATACCAGTCCTAGGCATGTACCCTCAAGACTCACCCCACCGCAGAGATACATGCACGGTCATGTTTATTTCAGCTCTCTTCACAATAGCAAGGAGCTGGAACCAACCCAAATGCCCCTCCACTGACGAGTGGATAGAGAAAATGTGGTACATCTACACAATGGAGTTCTATGCAGCAGTAAAGAAAGATGACATCATGAGCTTTGCAGGAAAATGGCTGGAGTGAGAAGACATCATGCTGAGTGAAGTAACACAATCCCAGAAAAACAAATGATGAATGGTATCCCTCATCTGTGGATGCTAGTGCCAATTACCTAGTTGTAAGTATTTTTTGTGCACAGCCCCTTGAGCTTTTGTCCAAGCAGTTGGGAGTGATGCATATTGGAAACAGCAACAACAACAACAACAACAACAACAGAAAGGACTGCATCAAAGAACTGATTGAAACAGTGAACTTCTGCTCAAAACAGTCGTCTTCCACATGGAGAATATTAAGACTGAGAAAGAGATGAAAAGCCATGTTTGGCAGAATACATGAGCTCTGGTGGGGTGGGAGGATAGGGTGGGAGACACGGGTCTAGATTTGATAATCTTGTACAAAATATATATTAAAAAATACTGAATTTTAAAAAAAGAAAGCACTAATAACAAGACTTTCTTATGGGCTGTCTGGCTCCCCCTGCCCCCCAAAAGAATAAACCAATATGTGTCCTCGTGGCTGTATGGAATGCCTACTAAGCCTCACCTCAATGCCCTTCTCTTCAGAGAAGCAACCACCACATGACTCTCACTGGGAGTTTGTGGAAGAAAGGAAATAAAAACAGCAGGAATCTTTGTCAGAATGAAAGGTATTCAACTTGCTTTTCAGTCATTTTTCTATTGCTCTAAAGTGTAGAAAAGGCTTTTTCTTTGAATCTGGCTCAGAAAACTCAATATGATACACAAAAATGAGGACGGTGTTACATATGTAGACCATACCAATGGTCAGACTCAACTTGTATTGTTTCAACCATGGAGGTCATGTCTATCCTAGTTAGCATTAACTGCCAACTTGACACAGCCTAGGGTCACCTGATAGGAACTCTCCACTGAAGGATTCCCAGATGAGATTGGTCTATGGGCACAGCTATGAGGACTGTCTTCATTGTTAACTGCTGTAGGAGGGCCCAGATCACTGTGGATCGCACCATTCCCTGGGCCGGTGGTCCTGGGGTGTTAAGAAAGATAACTAAATCATCCAGTGCTAGATAATAAAAACTTATCTTCAAAACAAAATTTAGAAAAGAAAGAAAGAAAGCTAAGCATGAAACTGTGAGCCAGCACCACGCCGTGCCTTTCTCTTATTTGGCTGTAAAGTGAATTCCTTGGTCAGAGGTAATACTGTCCAGAACAGCAACCAAACCTGCCTATTGGTTTCTGCTTAAGTTACTGTTATGCATTTCCTCAGAGATGGTCTGTAACCTGTCATTTGAAACAAATTCTTTCTTCCCCTAACTTGCTTTTGGTCAGAGTGTTATCACAGGAAAAAAAATAAAGGAAATTAGAACAATGACTAATTCAAGTACCATGTTCACCATTCATCGACTTCATCTCTGTGTTTCCATGTGTATGCTTATCAAATGGGGACATAATAATTACTGATTGCACAAATCATTGTAACAATTAAATGAGATAATATACGTGAATTTCAATGAATTTCTAGGACCAGAAGAATACTTAGAATAAGTCCTTAGCATATGGATATTCAAGTAAAGGCAGAATGAACACATACAAATTTTGCTTGAGGTGAATAGAAGCTGGATGCTCTGAAAATCCCAGAGCTACCATTTTAATATTTATATCTGGTGATACTGAATTTATGGACAGTTGGTGCCTCAGAATCAACTCAGGTGACAGAGATTCTGTTGTGCAAATATAACCAACCCTAGCAAAGAAAGCAACCTGAGAACTAAGGGATTTTAAGCTAAAATGGGCAGCTCTCAGAATACTGTAATTCTCTCAGTTTAATCTATTTCCTCACTATAGAAATACACATGCACAGCAAACAGACTCAAAACACAGCCACAAAGATGCTGGCTACGCCATGTCCCCTGCCTGTTGTAGATTATTTTTCCTTCTTTTTTAATTTTATTTATTTTTTATGTGTATGAATGTACTATGTGCATGTAGGTCTGTGCACCTGTGTCATGCTATGCCTCGGAGGTCAGAAGAGGGCGTCAAATTTTCCTGGGACTGGAGTCAAAGACGGTTCTCAGCTGCCATGTGGGTGCTGGGGATCGAACCCGGGTCCTCTGCAAGAGCAGTCGGTGCTCTTAACCGCTAGGCCATCTCTCCAGCCCCTATTTTTCCTTCTTTATTGCAGATGGATATTATTTATTTCTTACTACTCAGAAATACTGGCTAGAGTTTCATAAGAGTGAGTGTCTACTCAAGAAATGTTTGTTCATTGACCGATAAAGCTTGGCAAGGACTCAAGAAACTCAAGAGCTATTGATGATTGTGATCTGATAATCTCTTGATTAGGATGGAATATGAGGCTGGAGGAAAATGGAGAATGTCTTCATCTACGAAGTGCAGAGCCCAAATCCTTTGTGTACAGCTCTGTGATTATTCTCAATCCAGGAAGGAACATCATAACTTCCTCTGCGTTCTTATTTTGGTCAACACCCACTTCTCCAATTGCTGCCCCCTTGCGGACTAATTGATTCTATGTCAAAATTTTCAAATTCTTCTACATGTTCACTGGGCCCAGCCCAATGGCAGAAACTTTCTGTTGGGTCACGTCTTTATTCCATCCTAACTTCTACCAATGGAGCAGAAGACTTCTTGCAGCACAGTCTTGACTCTTCCTTGCCTCAGACCTTCAGTGACTTCAGAAAATGCCAAAATATAAAATGGACCCTGACTGAAACAAATCAAATACAAAATGGTGTGTCTGTGGTTAGGAAAAAATAAAAATATGGAGTGGACATTAGAAAATACTGATGGAGGGCTAGAGAGAGGCTCAGCAGCACTGGGGGCTCTGTGGGGACCTGTGTTTATGTCCCAGCACCCTCATGGCAGCCAACAACCATCTATAACTCCAGTTCCAGACGGAACATGGTAAAGTTACTTGAAATTTAGGTTAAAACAAATTTCAGGTCTTAGAAGTCTAGGAAGAGCTTCATTTTTTTTAAAGTTTTCAAAGTATAAAAGAGCATTCTGATGGTTGCTTCTGACCTCTGTGGGCATTGTGTGACATGGGTGCACTTACGTAGATATAAGCAATATATTCACACACACAATAAAAATAACAAAATATTTAAAAAAGAAAATACTGAGCAAGTACTATTAATTTTGATAGGTGCTACAATGACTTGTGAATCTTTTTATTTATTTGTTTTTTATTTTATTTATCTATCTATCTATCTATCTATCTATCTATCTATTTATTTATTTATTTATTTATTTATATGAATGTATTGTCTGCATGTAGGTTTGTGCACCCGTGTCGTGCAATGCCGCGGAGGTCACAAGAGGGCATCGGATTCCCCTGGAACTGGAGTTCTCCTGGAATTGGAGTTTCAGACGGTTCTCAGCCGCCATGTGGGTGCTGGGGATCAAACCCGGGTCCTCTGTAAGAGCAGTCGGCGCTCTTAACCGCTAGGCATCTCTTCAGCCCCGACTTGTGAATCTTTTTAAAGCCCAAGTTGGTTTGAGAAGCTTAATCAATTATTTATGAGTGAAATAAAATGATGATTGGGGTTTGTTTGATAACTCCAATGAATAAAATTAAAAGCTAAAGTAAATGGTAATATGGATGAAATGAAAAAAGGCAAAGGAGTATTAATCATTGAAGTTGACACAGTAGTATGTGGAGGTCAGTTTACCTGGGCGTTGGAGAGATAATGGCCCATGACTTTGTCAATGGGTCCTCAAATGTTTAGTATTGGTGAGGAAAGAGACATATATGCCATAGAAACCTGCTAGTGGAACCCATTAAGGCTTCCTTCACAGCATACCCCTGAACTATGTAATATATAATATATATACATTTATTTCTACATTTTAGTCAATTTCATACAATATATTTTGATTGAATTTAGGTCCCATTCCCTAGTCACAATCCTCTTTCAACTCCACACCCTATTTCATGTATTTTTTTTTAATTTTTAAAAAAATTTTATTTATTTCCGTATGCGTATGAATGTATTGTGTGCATGCAAGTCTGTGCACCTGTAATGTGCAATGCCGCGGAGGTCAGAAGAGGGTGTCGGATTCCCCTGGAACTGGAGTTCTCCTGGAATTAGAGTTTCAGACGGTTCTCGGCCGCCATGTGGGTGCTGGGGATCGAACCCGGGTCCCCTGCAAGAGCGGTCAGCGCTCTTAACTGCTAGGCCATCTCTCCAGCCCCTCATGTATTTTAATATGTGCTTATAGAGTCAAATTTGTGTGCCAAAATGTCCTCAGTGTGGGTTCATCAACTGGAGCCTACTTGCCTGGTTATGCCTGCTTTTTTATGCTTTGAAAACTTTAAAAAAATGAAGTTCTACTATCTTCCTAGACTTCTAAGACTTGAAATTTATTTTTACCTAAATGTCAAGTAAATTTGGCATATTCCATCTGAAGAAGACAGAGAAATTAAGCCACCTCTACATCTGCAGAACACAGCTCAAAGACTGCCACATTGGCCTTGGTAGAGTAAAATTATTACACAAACCATTTCCTACTGTCTGGGCCAAGTGAATGAAGACTTGCATGTTTGCTCTGTATAGATACATTTTATTTTTCATCTGCAATTCTAAGTAATGTAACCTGTACTTTTCTAATGGAAGCAGTACCAGTATCCGCTCTTCACAGAGACCTCCTTCTAGGTTGTTTCCACATGTGTTGTCTTATTTAATCCTTACAACAATGAGTTAGATTCAGTTGATAAACTTCAGAACCACTTTAATTAAAAAAAAAATGAGCATCAAAGTGATTAGGTGAGCTTCCCAGAGTCTTAAAGATATGATTTTTGAAAAAACATTGTAAAATATAGAGCTGTTGGGAGAAGGTGCCTTCATAAAGAGCTCTACATAAAGATCTTACATGCCTGTTGAATGAAATACCAGTTAAGTAACAGAAAGTCCTGTGCTCTCCACAATAAAATGTTTTCCTGTAAGTCTCACACCTTTCCTTGTGGTCTTTGACCATAATACCAATTAACCTTTTGTAAAGATCTATTCTTATTACTTTAATTATGTGTGTGCCTATATGGGGATATGTGCACAGTGCAGACACTCTTGGTTGTCCAGCAGATCTTCCCAGAGCTGTAGTTACAGGAAGATGTGGGCTGCTCAACAGGTGCTGAGAACGTAAGACTGGTCCCATGCAGGAGCCACATGTGGTCTTAACCATTGAGCCATCTCTGTAGTCCCATGCCTAGTATAATCTTTTTATTTTATTTTTATTGAATTTTTTATAGTTGCAGAAGAGAAGTCAGAAAGAACTGTAAAATCCAGAGAGGGTTGATGACTACAAGGAAACAGTCTTCTTCAGTTACTCAGATGAACTCACAGCAATGGTGACAAGCACGCATAAGTCCCATGAAAGTTCAAACCAGACAAAAATCCCAGCACAGTCATGGCGAAGTGGGCAAGAAATCCCAGCCCAACCTAAGGAACTGTTGACAATTGATGTTGGCTGAGACTGGGACAGAGAGTGACTTATAGAGAGGGGACTCTTGGTGTGCCCAGGAGATGTACCCACACTGAAGGATATTTAGGGACATACATCAGACTCTGTGGGATGTACTATGTTTATATAGAGTACACTAAATTGGACAGTGGAAGAAGGTATGGATGGGAAGGGGATCAAAACACCATCAAATTCTATTGTATGAAAATTACAAAAATGCAATTAACATTTAAAAACCCATTAAAAAATGTCTAGTCTTCTCATGCAGGTCTTAAACTTGCCCTACCATCAAAGTTCTACTCCATTTTCCCTGAAGGAAGGACCTCTCCTTTGAGATGGTTTAGAGTTTACAACCGACAAGGACCAAAACTTTCAATCTGTACTTTCCTCTGTGGCCAGTGATGTTCTGTAAGGTTCTGGTTTTGTTGATGTTATTGTTGATTTTTCCAACACTGTGACTGGACATGGAGAGCTGGGATCTGATTTGGTCCCCATGCTACAATTATTTTTCTAACATATTCCCACCTGGGCCCTCATAAGGATGTGTACAAAAGTGTGGATGCTTGACTACAAAGTTGAAGCAACTGTAACATCTTAATAAAAATGACAAGACAAGTTGTATGCTATTTGTGTCCTAGATGAGGGAACTGTATCCAAGCTTCGACCTTAGTTGCTCCTTGGAGAGCTCAGAGGGCAGGGGACAGAATGCCTAGCAAGAAAGGAGTGGTAAATAAACAAAAGTATTAGCAACCAGTACAAGAATAACCAACTGCTAGAAGGCTTTCTAGTGACATGAAAAGCATGCAAAGAAAAAAGAAAGTAACAACCACAACATCAAAAAATGTGACACATGACAATTAAAATTCTGATAGATGTCCATGACTATGTAGAACAGGAAGGGAAGACTATGCCCCAAAATGCCATCATTTGTGTTTCTGTGCTAGAAAATCAGAAAATTTGTTTTGTTTTTCTATGCATTCCAAATTTCTACTTGCAGTTTTTATATGAGGGCAAAGAAGAAAGAAAAGTGGCGAGGAAAGTGTATGATTACTGGCTTTCACATCAGGTGTCATCTTTTATTCCTCTTAGGGGTGGAGAGCATTGTTCCTACAAAGGGAGACCTGTGTCCTCATTTTCAATTATATGAGATGAAAAAGGACAGACTTCAAGAGTTCCAGCTTCTTCACAAGGAAATGATGGGAAAAGTCAGGGTGATTTATGTGTGAAGTCTAGAAGCTTTTAGAACTATGCTTTGAAACTCTCTGATATAATACGCCCACCAGGCCCAGACCTCACTCCAGAAATCTCACTCTTGTGGTCCAGAGGCCAAAGTCACTACCTCTGGGAAAACTAGCCATCCTCAATGTATAGTAGCTTAGGAAGCATGGGACTCAGGAACCACCTGCAGTCCATGCATATTTCTATGATTAGGCATGCAGTCTTTAGAGATCAACAACAGCGAAAGAAGTTTGCTTCCTTATCTTCCTAGGCTCTTTCTGAATGCAGAGAGGACAGACACAGAATGGCCCAGACCTGACACAGTCACTCACCATATTTTTAAAATCATCAAAACTTAGTGAGAAAATCATGACTGTTTTCTTTAAAAGGATGCCACAGGAATAGGTGTTAAGGAAAGAATTAAACCCTTCCACATACAAATGTTAAGTGTGGATTAGAGGAAGGCCGAGAGGCTGGTCATCCCAGGAAGGGATCCTCCTGGGTTCCTCCTGAGAGTGACAGTTTCTGGAAGTGAATACATTCATGAATTACTGCAGGCCTCAGGATGCAGGGAGTTCAGATTCATCTGAAAGGCAGAGAGAAGTTGGGAAACAACAAGAAGAGCCAATAGTTTTGTGGGGTGTGGCTGGAGAGAGCATTTCAAAGCATGTGCTCTGCTTTCAGCTTCTCTCTTGGAAAAGTACTCAAAGGCTTGTGCTGACTTGAAACACAGCCCAGTCTTTTAGACTTAGGAATAACACTGATCTGGAACTCATAGACTGTCCACAGGAATCCCAGGACTTCCTGGCTTCAGGAATGACAGCCTGAGAAGTGAAAAGTAGATGTTGAGGCTTCCAGTCTTGGGGGTTGGGGGTATGACATACAAATGGAACAGTGTGCCAGGACAAACAAGCAAGGAAGTCATCCATCTGCACTGGAGAATGTGGTGATCAGGGCAGGAGGTGTTTGGAAACTGCCTTTCTAGGATCTTTCTTTCCAAAGTAATAGATAAGTATCAAATAAGTCCACCTTTGTATCTACTTACTAGCCCATTTTAAATCTAATATATCTGATGACATATCTAAATAATCCTGGAAAGAATATGTTCATCTCGGAAACATGTCACGCCCAAATCACATCTACGAGTAAGTGCCAAAACACTCAGACTGATGCAGCAGGCATACACACACACACACATACACACACACACACACACAGAAGTGCTTGCACACACACATGCACATGCAAGCTCTGTCTCACACACACCTTCTGAAACTCATGGTTCACTATCTTCTTCAGAGACTACAAAATAGTACCATCAAAAAAAACTTTAAAATTTTCAAAAAAATGGATTTTCAGTTGAAAAAAAATCTTTAGCTTGATGATATTGGCACAAAAACAGAAACAAAAATAGAAGACCAAAACATGAGTGCATGCAATTACAGTCACCTGATAGTTGACAAGCGTGCCAAGAACAACACATACTGGAAGAAAGACAGCATCTTCAACAAATGGTGCTGGCAAAATTGAATTTCCACGTGTAGAAGAACGAAATCAAATCCACATCTATCACTCTGCACAAAAGTCAACTCCAAATGGATCAAAGACCTCAATGTGAAGCCTGAAATGCAGAAACTGTTGGAAGAAAAACATATGTAGTACCCTACAAGATACAGGTATAGGAAGGGACTTTCTACATAGAACATCAGTGGCTCAGGAATGAAGGTCAGCAGTTGACAAATGGGACGTCATTAAACTAAGAAGCTTCTGTACAGCAAAAGAAACAACCTATCAAGTGAAGAGGGAGACCATAGAGTGGGAGAAAATCTTTACCAGCTATTTATCTGACAAAGGATTAATATCCAGATTGTACAAAGAACTCAAAAAGCAAAGAAGCAAGAAAACAAATGACCCAATTTAAAAAAGGGCTATAGATCTGAGCAGAGAGGTCTCAAAAGAAGAAATAAAAATGGAGAAACACCTTAAAAGTGTTCAATATCCTTAGTAATTAGGGAAATGCAAACAAAAACTAATTTAGGTCTGGTTATATCACTCCTAGGTATATACCTGAATTACTCATCCTAAATGTCCCTCACCTGATGAATGGATAATGAAAATGTGGTACATTTACACATGGAGTTCTACAAATAAGTAATGAAAAAGAAAATCATGAAATTGGCAGGTAAATGGATGGAACTAGAAACTGTCATACTAAAAGAAGTAACAGACTCAGAAAAAGAAGCAACATGTGTACGTTATCTCTCATTTGTAGATCATAGCTCTAAATCCATATATGGGAGTGCATATCCTGATGTAGCTGCAGGAGTCAGGAAAATGGGAAGGAACAATGGGAGATAAGGGGGAAGAAGGAGCTCTCTCTCTATTATATATATATATATTATATATATTCAGGATATATATATATATATATATATATATATATATAGAATATATAGATATAACACAGTACAAAGCAGGAGAACTTTGAGTTGTGGTAAGGATAGTTCCTGAGAATCCCCAAATAACACAGACTATTGCCGCAGCCCTGACTGCCTCCTAGAACATGAAGCTAAGACCCTATTGTGAAGAAAAGCCATACTTTTGGCACAGGACTTGGAGGAGTGAAGCTGAAATGGACCTGGAAGCCTCCTCCCTGAAGACCAGCTCTCATGGTATGGGAGGACACTATGTAAGCTGCCAGAGGAGAGAAATCAATCAATGGTCCAAGCCAGCTATAAAGCCTAGTAACCAATAATGACTGGCTCGGCAAATTATCTCTAAAGATTCAGTAGTGGTTTTTATCTTGTGGGTAATCAAGCACTGTCTAATTGGAATTAAGGCCCACTCAGTGGGAGGGAACTCACTTGTGCCTATGTGGCACTCTAAACATAGCCAAATACACATGGCTAAAGAGGTCAGAGATCATAGAGAAACAAAACAAAACAAAACAAAAACCCCTACTTTTGCCAAATCCCTAGACCAACATAGTTTCTTATTGTATTCTAAACATGCATCCTCATATTTACAAAGTTTACCTTTCAACACTCATCAAAAAAAGCTTCTTTTTGTAACAGATGGTAACTATTACAGAGTTTCACAACTGGTCAAACACAGAGGTGAGATGCTTACCCCAAAGTGACACATTTCCTATGCAATCTCTACACATAAGATGAATGCACACCTCAGCTCTCATCAGAGAAGTTTATGTAGCAGGTGGTGATTATCACAGAAACCTACAAGTAGCCAATGTACAGAGAGCAAGAGGCTGTAGAGTATGTATCCTGGAACAGAATACCTCTTTCCAACTTCTGCCTCCCTAGGCTCTTGAATCATTGTAGAACATGGGGCAGAAAAATTGTAGGAGGCAAAGAGGGTGGATGACCACAAGGAAACAGAATTTTTCAGAGAGCTGATCAATTACAGATTTGAACTCATAGCAATGGTGACAGCAGGCACGAGTCCCACGAAAGCTCAAACCAGATACAATCCGAGCACAGACATGGGGAAGTGGGTAAGAAATCCCAAAGGAACCTAAGGAACTTTTTTTTTAATTAATTAATTTATTTATTTTTAAGGGATTCTACAATACAATGACACAGTTGTTTGCAGATAGCATTGATGTCACTCATTATGTCATACAATCAGGTAATTGGTGCATTTTGCAAGTATCTATGTCCAAATTTTGAACAACCCAAGGTTCCCATAGACCAGTTGGAGAAGCTTGTATGCACAGACATGTTGATCAATCAGGAGTCCAGACTATATTCCTGTAGTCTCATGATTCACCCCTATCTCTCCACAGCCCTTACAATCTACCATGCCTCCTCTTCCGCAGTTTGTTCCCTGGGCTTTGGGAAAGGGGCACAAGTGGGTGAACCTAAGGAACTTTTGACAACAAGTGGCTGTTGGGAGGCAGAGAGACAGTCTCTTAGTGGGATTGGACTCCTGGTCGCTTAACCAGGATCCAGTGGATGGACCACGTTGAATTCATTTGGGGACACAAATTAGACTCAATAGCTATAATATATGCATATATATACTAATGAGAGTACATTATATTGGAAAGGGGGCAGTGGGCGCAGGTGTGGGTAGGGGAAAGGGGAGAGGATCTAAATACCATCGAATTATATTGTATGAAAACTATGAACATTCAATAAAAAAAAAACTTTGAAAAAGAATTCTTTAGCTATGATGTCACTGTATGAGAGAAGGCAGGGAGGTGAGTTGGATGATAGAAAATGTTTTTTTTTTTTCCCTTCTGATTCACATTCTCTCAGATCTAGTTGAAGTCTGTAAGTTCATGTAAATATGCAAATATGTACTTAGTTTCTTACTGGTTTTCAATAACAGGCAAGAAAATCTTATTGGTTATCTATAATAGGCTGTGACAGTAGTTCCCCAAACCGGCATTCCAGATCCGTTCTTGACTCTCACCAATGGCTGTTCCGTTTGTTAGTTCTCCTCCAGATTCTCCCTCTCCACTCTCCCTGTTCCCATTCTGTGTGGCATGGGGCTACTTTAGATCAGAATTTAGATCTGCCGCTGCCCTAGCAGGAAAAGGATGCTCAGAGGCTACACCTTACAAGGAGAAGCATGGCGAGGACATGAGGGGCCCATAGATATGAAGCATGGTGAGGACACGAGGGGCCCACAGATATGAAGCATGTTTAAAGAAAGAACTCTTACTGTTAGCAAACTGATTGCTCTGCTATTGCCTGTGTTGTTCTTTTCCACAAAGGAACAGAACTATGGGATTGTAAAACTAGGACTAAGTTGGGATGATAGAGACTTTCATAGAAAAGAGAGAGGAACAGAGCACCATAGATAGCTTCCCTCTCAAATTTGTCTTTTCCCATGTACATACTCTGTCTACACTGGGATCTAGGGGTACTATTAGGCATCTGTGCATAATGTACATATGTATGTGTGTAAGTACATATGTATGTACATGTGTATGTATGTATGTACGTATGTATGTGTTTATGTATGTATGTATGTATGTATGTATAGACACTGACTGCCCTTCCAGAAACAGAGCAATTTTCCATTGTCAGCCCCTGCCAGGCAGGTCACCCAGAAAGCTTTCCCTTGTTTGTCAACAGTGATCTTCAAACAGCACAGTAGCTAGTCATAATAATGACCCAAACCTCAACTGTCTGCTTTGGCCAGATCCTAGATTCACCTGTCCACCACACAATTTCTATAAGCAAATAATACTACAAGATACTTGCACATAAATATTACAGAAACATAACTATCCAGAGAGAGAGAGAGAGAGAGAGAGAGAGAGAGAGAGAGAGAGGTCCTACTCAGTTCTACTCTGCATTAACTGAACACTAGTATAATCTGAGTTATTAACTCAATATCTCAAGTATCCAGATATAAACAGGTTTTTAGTTTTATTTTTACCATAATATATTAAGGAAGTAATAACACAAAGCACTTTGTTTAGTCTCCGATGAGATAAGAGATGAGCTGGAGAGAATGGAAGTACCAAGTTCAATATGCAGAGTCAAAGAAGTTAGATATCCAACTTGGAAGTGTTTGTCCTAGTGCCAAGTTCAAAACCCAACTACATGCTATGTCACTTTAACACTTCATAAAATCAAGAACGGGACTCACCTGTGGCTGAAATCCTTTGAGGTCGCTGGCTGCAAGGTCACTGGCTGTGAGGAGCTGAAAAGAATAATGGATTTTGCTCAGTTATGTTCCTCAAAGTTTGCATACAACATCACAAAGACAGCCCACTTGCTATAGAATTGCCAATGGACAGATCAGAGCTCAGGTAACATCTTCAAAAAAGGCAGCTGTGGGATTTCAGGTGATGAGCTTCCTACTGTGTGGCTTCCATCCCTAGACTTCATCGGAACCTCTTGCTTCTTTCCACATGTTACTATTCATTCAAAGGAGCTTAAATTAGGGATCATGGGCTATAGTTAGAGGTCCATTGTCTCCCTGAATTGTAAAGTATCATTGCATATGTGTCTACAGTTGCAGACATTTCCTTAGGGACAGGTTCCTGGCTGTCTGCCTATTGTCAAAATATTCCATGAACTACAAATTAAGACTTAAATTCCAGAGACAGTTAAAGACCCATCATCTCCTCTAGGAAGGGTCTTTTCTTTTCTTTTCTTTTCTTTTCTTTTCTTTTCCTCTTCTTTCTTTCCTTTCTTTCTTTCTTTCTTTCTTTCTTTCTTTCTTTTCCTTTCTTTAAAATTAGACCAGTGAAGTTAACTTTTTAATTCTTCCCACATACATATGATTCTAATTCCCATTATCATATGTTGCTTATGGTGCTATATAACCACATAGGTATTCACAGCTTATACTTAAAACAATAATAAACAATATTAGAAGAAAAGATCCAAGTACAGACAAACACATACACATACACACACACATACACATGCACACACACACTATATGTGCATACAACACCTCTCTGTTTAATCAGTAATAAAGGCTAAGGCTTTCAGTAGTTTTTCATCTTTGGGGAGGCTTGCTATCAGAAAACCCTCAGTAGCAACCTAAGATTAATTAATGAAATCATTACATTCTTTGTTGCTGGTTAAACATGCTAGGAAAGGGTAGGATAAAGAGAAAAATAGAATATGCCTATTTTTGAAACAAGGAGTATGGTCACTGATAAGGGCCTGGAGAGCATTTGTGAAAAATACCGAAACTTCCTATTTTCCCTCATAGCATCTTGTTTGGTTCAAGAACTGGGAGTCCTTCTAGGCTCCAGGGCCTTCATTTCTGGGCAAAACTCCACAGGGCTTTCTAGTGATGCCTAAAATGGTATTTGAGGTGGGATGGAACTTTCTCCTCTGATTGATCAACCTGCCTAGGATGAACTCTCCACTCTGGAGAAACACCCAACCTGGCTTCTCTGGTTTTGATTAAACAACCAAGCAACAGCCCATTATGCTACCTGCCCAGGCATAAGGGCCATACACAGAGAAAAGATTCAGTCCCTGGCTTCAAAGAGCCTCCAGTCTAGTAAAGATTCAGACATACGCATATTAGCACAAGACTGTAGCAGAATCTATGTCTCAGATTTTGAAGAAAAGGCAAGGCAGGTTGATGAAATAGATGGAATTTCAACTGAGCCCTAAAAGGAAAAGGTACTAATTGGAGATTCTTCAAGTGAGAGTAATTTGGAGAACAGACACAGTGGAAGGGATGCATGAAAGCCAACATCCCTCAGATGGTACACAGCCACAGCCTCCTCAGGACGCAGGGAATGAATCCCAGTACACGGATCACTTGGGTCCCAGTACACTGCTTACTGCTTGTATAATTTTTCTTTATTATCTATCGTTACTAATTTTTAAAGCTATCTTACAAAGAAATGGGTTTTACTGTGGCATTTTCATACCTTGGGTCATTGTACTTTGTTTAAATTTAAACCTATTTCTGATCTCCTCAAATTCATCTTGAAATGGTAAGTATCTCCATTCTACCCATGAGAAAGATGAGTGAAGTTATGCAATATTTTCTAGGTCTCACTTGGGATTTAAATTTCAAGCTGTATTTTGCCACAGGTCAGGCTTTTCTATAAGATGCCTGTGACTTGACACCCACTGGAGACTGTTTGTAAAAGAGAGGCGGCACAGGCAAAATGCTTAGTTTCAGAATATCAGTCAGATGAGCTCCAACCTATATCATAATGCCTATGTCCCGAAGAGCAACCCTTAACTAACCTTTCCTCTCAGACATTCTTATTTAATTGGTAGTGGCCATTTACTCTTCAGAACTTACCAATACAACTTAAGCCTCTAACTCAAAAGAGGCAAAGAAGGTGGGAAAGACTGGTGAGTTTGAACATGGCAATGCCCTCGGCAAAGATGAAGACACCAACATGCATCAGCACATAAGAGTCATAACACATTTTCTCCAGGCCCTTCAATGGAGACATCCTTCCACCAACTATAATCAGACTCACAAGGTAAGCAAAAGGCAAGGGGCCAAAAATCTTCAGTTTTTCTTATTCCTAAGATCCTGCTGGTGAAAATAAGCTGCAAGTGTGTTTGAAGCATATTAAAACATGCACCATTTCTTCATCCTATTAGTGGAAGTGCTAAGAAAGGAACAGCCCCATTTGTTTAATTATAAATAGAGACCCGGCGTATATGACTGAGGTGTGTTACGTCTCTCACCCAACAAATTTAGGATTTATCTCTTTCTCCCTGGAAACCTTAAATCCTCTTTTCCTTCTCTTAGAAAAGATTCAGATGTGTGCAGTTTACATCTCAATTCTTTGAACTTTCATTCTGTTTTGTTGCGTAATTATTATTTTCAGCTAACAAGAACACACCCAGCAAGACTGTCTAATGAGACACACTTGCACTTTATTTGGCATAAGTTCTGTACTGTACAGAAGGGTCTGGACATACAACCAGCGGCTAAATAACCTGCTGGCCAAATGGCTTAAAAGGAAACGGAGGTGGGCTGGAGAGATAGCCTAGCGGTTAAGAGCACCGACGCTCTTGCAGAGGACCCGGGTTCGATCCCCAGCACCCACATGGCGGCTGAGAACCGTCTGTAACTCCAATTCCAGGAGAACTCCAGTTCCAGGGGAATCCGAGACCCTCTTCTGACCTCCGCGGCATTGCACGACACGGGTGCACAGACTTCCTGCATACAGACCCTCCATTCTAACACATAAAAAAAAAAAAAAAAAAAAAAAAAAAAGGAAACGGAGGGAGAGTGTGTCAACTGAGAGGTGAGGACAAGAGTGACTCAGTTGCTGGGCCTGGAGAACAGAACTGACAGGCAGCTGAAGGGTTCCCTCCAGCTGGGCAAGGGAAAGGGCGTTCGGCACCTGGTACATTCCCTGCATGAAAGAGCACTTCGGTCTGTAAATGAATTCATCAGCTCCTAGGATAAGAATAAGCAATTTTCTTTCTGTTCTTGGTTATGGGAGAGGATATTACTTATATTTCAGTGTAGAAATCAGAGGTTAAATTTAAGAAGGAGTACCCTGAAAGGGTATCAAACAGTGAATGAATCCATCACCAGCCAGAGAGAGGTTCTTGTTTTTCTGCTTATGACAAAGAGACATATTCAGTGGGCCCATCCCAGTCCAAAAGTGTCTGTCCATCTCTGCTGAGTGGGAGGGTATGGGGAAGTGATTTCAGGCATGGTATTCAGAAAACTTCTAAAATCCCTAAATTATTTCACCTTGGGAATGCTAAGTATTTCACTCACAGTCTAGTGTGCATGGAAAGTGTTACCTGACTTGGAAACAGTCCAAGATAAGCCTTGTGACCCCTCCTATAAATGAGTCCTGAAAAAACTCTCTACAGAGCCTATCTTACCTCCCATCATAACACCACTCTCTGCCAGGCTCTCTGGCTCAAACCATGCTGTACCCAGTCACGGTGGATGTCCATTCTGGATTCTATAAAGGAGAAAGGGCTGACCCTCAGTCACTTAAATGTTGTGCTCAGTTATCAATTACAATGATAGGACCAGAAAGTCACCTTGTCTTTTAAAATCACAGACCACCTAAACCAGGACCCTTCCCCCACCCTGGACATGTCTAAAGTTGGTGTCATGACTTGACCTGAGTCAGGCAGTTGAGGGTCCCTGGGATGGGTGAAGATTTCATTTCCCCAGTGTGCTCAGAAGCCACCTCTGCTGAGGTCCTGCACCCCCGCCCCCTGCTTCCTATAATTGGGATTTTTCTTGCCTTTCCCTGTTTTTTAATGCACTTTCTCTGGAAAACAGATGCTTTGACAATAAAACAAACAACCCATTCATAACTCCAGTTCCAGGGGAATTTGATGCCCTCTTCTGAGCCCTCTGAGCATTGCATGACATCGGTGCACTTACACACATGCAGGCCATGTACATAAAATAGACAGAGCATTGCATAACATCGGTGCACTTACACACATGCCAGGCCACGTACATAAAATAGAAAATAAAATACTTGAAATAATAATGATCACAAAAATGAAAGCACAGATCCAGGTCTCCCCGCTGCACCATCCTACCATGGCTCTGTGCCCATTTGGTCCCCCTGGGAAACAGTTCACTGCCCACGGCAACCTCACTGTGTAGGGAGTATCTACCATAGGCAGAGAACCAGAGGAAGAAAATGAAATCCACCTTGGCTCTAGGGACTTCAATCAGGCTAAAGTTAATGAAAAGGATCCTGTCTTTTCCCAGGATGGTTAAATGTCTGCACCACTCTCAGCTAGAGGGCTGCGCAGGTGCAGGGAGGAGGGCAGGCAGAATTTCATTTAAAAGGCAAAAGAAAGGGAAAATTCTCTCATCTCCCTGGCAGAGCAGGGATGCTTTACTGGGGCCCTGCTCAGACCAATCTCATTCCTGACACACCCTGCTGCTCTCTGAAACAGTTCACGTTCAAATACTAGGAAGATGTCCCTGCCTTCCATTTTTAAATAGCTTCAGTTCCTCTCTTGCCATACATTCAGGGGTTTTTGTGTGTGTGTCTGTGCAAGCTCAAAGGGAGGCTTGTAGGAAGATGAAGGGAACTACCAGCTCTTAACAGAGCTAAGAAGAAACCTTCACTCAGCTTCCCAAGCAGACCTGCTCTTGCTCTCCCAATTCTTTCTGAATGGATTCTCCTTTGGTTCCTTCGCAGAAACTCACCAACAGTATTGCAATGTGGCCATACTGGGCCTAGGACTGTCCCTTAAACAGTTGTCCTCCTCCCTGAAAACACCATGGTTTCTGGAGCTTCCCACAGGAGGGAAGGGAAGGCACCCTTTCTCTCAGTACTCCTCCATTATTCCGTACGCTGGTGCGTTACTGAAAGTATGCAGCACACTGGGGTAGATCGGGGCAAGCATTTACCACCTATTACTTAAGCTAACCTAAAACATTGCTTCTAGTAAGGGAGTCACTAACACAGAAAAGAGAAAGGATATTATGGGTCAATCTGGACATCTGGCCGAATGGGCTGGGCTCAGATAGGACGCTGGGTGAATTAAAGTGGCCTTGGAATCCTCCAATTCCTTGTCGAGGGATAATTTACCTTTGTAGCCAGGGACATGTGGCATGAATGTACAGATGGGCAGATGCATGCGCAGGTAGACAGGTAAAGGGACACAGGAAAGATGGCTCTGGGAAGAAGAAAGGATCTTTGTTCAAATTTGCTCAGAGCCATTATCCCTTCACTAAATAAGCCCTCCATTTAACCTGCCCTCTTCAATCATTCCTCCTTTCTCTTTTCCATCTTGTGGAAAATGAATCTTTCCTCTCTCTTTATTCTATAAAGTGGCACTTGATTCTTACTTTGGCTACAGAAGGGATACTAAATCATGTTTTACTATAACCATTGAACACATCTAAATGACTGGAGGGACCTACGTTCAAGACAGTGTCCCAGCAATGAAAACAACCACCCAATTATATTTATGTTTGAAGTTGAGAAAGATGAGCTACCCACACTTCCTATGAGGAAGGAAATGAAACTGAAATCTAAAGAGATGAAGTGACAAGAAAAACCACGTACACACACACACACACACACACACACACACACACACACACGTTTTAGAGGATAGGGGCCTGAGGAACTCTGAAAGGGGCAAGAAGAATTACAAGTATGTCCGGGTTTGAGAAAGAGAAGGAAAGAAGTCTCAGCAACCACAGATTCTAGAGGAACCAACACAGAGCTCACATTTCACCAACGCTGCAGCAGTAAATGTGAACATGGGATGAGGGAGCAGAAATGGAATGAGCGGCTTGCTGCTCTCCAGAGGAAGGATCCATGAAATTATGCCATACAAAGAGCACTAGGCACACAGGGAGAACTGTGCCCGATGCTTGGTTTTGCCACAACTGACTGTGGGATGAGTTTCAGGATCATTTAACCCACCGGAGTCTCAAACTACCTACTGGATGAACTTTGTGTTCCCACAGGCCCACTCTTCTAGAATCTTAGCACCCCAAATTGTCCTCATTTTAGAAATAAAAGAGAACTTGAAGAGCCAGTATATATTGTGCTCGGTCCTTTCTCTTCAAACAAATCCCTGAAAACACTCCTCAAAGAGTTTGTCTACACCATTGCATATCAGAGGAGTGGATGGTGAATTGCCTCAAATGCCAGCTTCACTACTGATACATAAATAGAAATTTATAGCAGGTTTGCCTATATATATATATATATATATAAATATATATATATAGGCATGTATATATATACATATATATATAGGCATGTATATATATATATACATATACACATATATGTATGTGTGTGTGTATGTGTGCTTAGTTTGTTCATTCGTTAGTTGCTGTGCACATCACAGCTATTTGACCTGTTGGTTGGTATTATCTTTAAAGTTCTACAGTGTAAATTAGACCTAAACCTATTGAGACTTAAGCAAGTTTTGAATTACTGTTCTAGAACCCACAGGGATGACGAGTCATTTTGTGTTATTTGGACTCAGGTGAATCTGTTCTCTTCCTTTGACTGTAGGAAAATGTACACTTAAGAAAGCAAACCTTTTTCATGTTATATTCCTCTTTATCTGAAAGCAACTGTGCTCTTATAATGTGAATCCCTTTAACAGGCTCTAGAATTAACCTAGCACTTATTTTCAGACTTTGTACTGTTGGTATATGGGTGGAGGGTATGTATGCATATTTTAGAGTAGTATAAAATTAAAAGGGAAAATATGAATCATGAAATATAATTTGGAAATGACATAGTTTATTTTCAGAGGATATAATTTTAGTATAGGTGTGACATATATACAATATATATTATATATGCATATGTTGAATCAATACAAATTGAAGGGAACAACAACAATGAAAGAACTGGGACAAAGAACCGACTGAAACAGTAAAGTTCTCCCCAAAACAATAATTCTCTGCTTTGAAAAACTTTAAAAAGACTCATAAAAAGATATAAAACATGTATGGCAGAATGAATGAACTTGGGTGGGGTGGGGATCTTGGAAAGGGAAATGAGTCTAAACTGGACTGAGAAATGATGTATGAAATGCACAAAACTTCAATAAAAATATCAAAAAAAGAAAACAAAACTCATGTCCATGACAGAGCCAAAGATGAACTGCACCTGAAAAATACAACCCTAGTTTGACAGAAACATGATGATGCCCATTTTGAGTTCCTAATATAATTTTTTTTCTAAAAGCTTCTTCCTGAAATCAAGAAAACTGGAATTCATGGAGGTCAGCCTGTGTGGCACTGAGTAGTTGAACCTACTACACACTGATGATATGGATTCTAAGTTACACCACTTATTGGGCACTTCAGTAAAAAAATTTGTTTGAGAAGCTAAAGTAATCTCTCTGGCTCATCATTCACAGACGGTGGAATGTCATTTAGTCTGACATGCTAATTCACATTCCTGTCACCGCATCCTAATACCTTCTGAGCCTCTGGCTGATACTGGAACATGCCTGGTAGGAGGTTTGAAGCATCCTTCATGGTGCTTCTTATATTTTGCAATGAACCATGCAGAAGAAAACTATAGAACACTATCTTAAGGAGATTTATATTCCAAAGAAGGTTCTTGGTGACTGAAATGCGAACAGGGGAATTCCAGGCACTGACCTTACTTCGGGAAGAGTAGCACAACCTCTACTGATATTTCGTGTGTAGTTTCCACACTACACATTAAGGTCTATCTGATTTGAACTTAAGTAAAAAATTAAAAACATATCTTAGTAGAAAAAAAATCCCCCTTCAATTCAGCAAGCCATTCCCAGTGCTAGGAGATTTACCTGGGAAAAGGGGTTAGCCAGCCTACCACATTTAAGATGTTAAAGTGGTCATTTCTTTCAACAAGAAGATGGGATGTGTATTCAGACCTCATTTTAGGGCAACCTTTAGTACTTGCCATGAGTTACTAATGAGGAAAGTAATTGTTCTTCTTCCCTTCACTCTTTTTCAAGTGTGATATATGTATTTTTTTTCACTATCTGAAGTTTAGCAAATGACATGGTTAATCCTAGCACTTGGGAGGCAGAGGCAGGCAGATCTTTGTGAGTTCAAGGCCAGCCTGGTCTACAGAGTGAGTTCCAGGACAGCTGGGACTACAGGGAGACCCTGTCTCAAAAAGACCAAAAAAAAAAAGAAAGAACAATTCATGTTCCAGAAAAGAAATCAGCTGAAGATATGCTACATCTCAAGATCATAATCTGGCCTGAAGAACGTTTAATTCAACAAAATTAGGAAGCTGTATCACAAGAATCTGTGGACTGTTTGCAAAGTTGGTCAAAAGCCAATTAAGGAGGCCCTGTCATTAAACATCTGACAAAGCCATGTGCCTGGAAGGTATGCACACGTGTCTCCCTCTTCTCATCTGTGAATGAATTTCTGCTTAGAACTGACCAAATGATCTGATCACATACAAGTATCAAAACTTTCTAAATTTTTCATTAGTGAATTCCTATCTTTTCCCAGTGGCAGAAAATGGAGAAGTTAGAAAAGGAGCTTTAGAAAGTACCTGAGTGCTAAGTCAAAAATTTTGCTTAGGATGGGAATTTGGCAGAGAATCTTGGTTCCCCAGGCCAAATCTAGAGCAATTAATCATAATTACAGGAGGCTATCTGAAAGAGATAAAGCCAGGCTGGGCTCTCAGATAGATGAACCTTGTAGTTACAGGTAGTTACACTTCTATAAGCCTCAGGTAAAATGGAACAATCTCTTCCAGAAACATAGCATGAACTCAAGAATTTTAACATGAAAATTAACCATGACTTTCCAGGCTCTAGGTCTGCCTGCTCTCCCCTATGTCGATGCTCCACTTCAAGTCCCTCTTAATCTTTACGGTGCTGCTGCAGGATAGTATTTTTTTCCCTATACATAATCGAGCAAACTAAGGCTCCTGCTGTGATATAAAGCACTGAAGGTCATGGAGATGAGAAACAGGGGAAATAGAACAAAGCTCTAAATCCCAATGTGTCCAGCCTTCTGTCTATTCTATTTATGACCCCCTTGGGAATCTGACAGAGAATGCTGCTACCTCCCTGGCCTGGGAGGAGGTCCTGGCTCCCACCATGCAGAAAGGAGTGAGGTTTCCCTCAGCCAATGCAGGACTCATTGAAGCCTGGACTGTACTGCTGTGAACATTGTTCATTTGTTTCACACATCTCTTCTCTTTAACCAAACTCAACTGTCTTTTTCTGAAACCCTCCCAGTCTCTTTACCTCTCTCCTTTCCTTTTTTTTCCCCCTCTCTCCTCCTTCTCCTTCCCTCCCTTCATTCCTCTCTCTCTTCTTCCCCTTTAAGCGAATGAAGTTATGCCTAGTTACAGCTATTATAAGAGATGCTGGGACTCTCTATAAAGTTTCAATGCTTTCAAAGATCAGGCTTATCACATTAAATCTCAAAACCTTCATAAAGTAGAACTGTAATTATACCATTTTACAAAGAAAGAAACAGCAAACGAAGCAACATTAAATCACCTATTCAAAGGCACATATTTATAAATGACAGATGTAGAAAGTGTACTCGATTCCATTTCGAGCTGAAGATTACATTCATTTGCAACTACTCTTGTGGAAGGCATGGATAGTAGTATCTGTGCCCCTGAGGGTCACTACATCCCACCTAGGAATGTATCTTTTAGATACACATGCCAAAAAAAAAAAAAAAAAAACAACAATAGATAGGCATTTCTAAAAGACAGATAATCAGGCTGTGGACATGCCTTAGTGGGTAAAGTGCTTGCTGGACCTGACTTCAGATCCCCAGTATCCAGATAAAAAGTCAAGTATAGCAGCAAGGTTCTGTAAACCCAGGGTCAGGAGCCAGAGACAAGATGATTCCAGAGGTTAACTGGCCATCAGTCCAGTCAGCCAGGGAGCTCCAGGTTCAGTGACAGATCCTGTCTCAAAAACACAAGGTGGAGAGAGCAGTAAGGGAAGACACCTGTCACCAATTTCTGGTCCCTAGAAGTGAGTGTACTCCTGCACATACACGTGTCCCCACACAGAAAACAAATCAAATACACTGCACCCAAGTAAACATTAAGGAGAAAGGAATATTTCATCCTGATGAATACTGAAGTCATTGTCACTTTTAGCAATACAGAACAATAGGAAATCTAGTCCCACAAAACACGTGATACTACAGGTACAGGTACAAAATGCACCAAATCATGCACAGCCTGAGATCTGGAAGGCACATGAGGAGCAAGGACACCTTGTCCCTTGAGAGGATGAAGAAGCCAGGGAAAAGAAGGGCGGAAGTCCAGAGGACACAGCAGAGAGAAGCAAACGTGAGGCCCTCTCTGCTCTGGAAGCAACAACACTCCAAAGACAAAAACTTCATTCATTTTTTTTTTATTTATTACTAGTATGTGTGTGCTGTGCATTTTATTGAGGGTATGCATGTGTCATGGTGAGCTTGTGGATGTCAGATTAACAATGCTCCACAGCTATATTCTTCCACTCTGGCTTCCAGGAATCAAACAGCTTGTCAGGCTTGTGTGGTAAACACTTTACCTACTGAGTCATCTTGACAGCCCCTAAAACTTTAAGAAGCAGTCTTAGTCTACCAAATACCTCTGCTTAGGGTTTTCTTTTTTATTATTCATTCTTTGAGGATTTTATACGTCTGTACAATGTATGTCAATATCAATTCCCTCCCCCGCTCTCCAACTCCTCTCAGACCCCCTCACCATGACCCTCCCAACTTCATGTCCTTTTCTTTATAATCCAGTGAGTTTTATTAGTGTTGTCAATGTGTGCATAGGTTTAGGGCCAGCCACTGGAAAACAGGGACTCTACCATGGGCTCCTTCATTGAAGAAAACTGACTAGCCCTACTCCAGCAATCTTCAACTGCCAAAAGCTCCTCAGCTTAGGGTGAGATTTTGTCAGCCTCTGCCCCATCTATGTTGAAATCTTCAGTGGCTTGATCTTGTGCAGACTTTATGCAGGCAAGCACATCTACCTTGAGTTCGGGAGTGCAACTGCCCCATCACTGACTCACAGCAGTCTTTCTCACCTTCTAGCTTTTGCAATATTTCTTGAGCCATGTGGGAAGGGAGTCTAACACAGGTGTCTTTTTTAGAGCTGGGGACTCCATAGTTACTTATTCTCTGAACTTTAATCCCCATCCACTACAAAATAAAAGCTTCCCCAATGAAGTTTAAGAGCTCCACACATCTATGGGTATACAGACAAATATTTAGAAGGCACTTTTATACTATGACTAGTAAGCAATATAACAGTAGCAGGTCCCCTCCCCCTATAATCTCCCCAGCAACAGGCTCTTGTCCAGGTACTATAAATCTGCTTCATGTTTTTATCAGAAAGATTACTTTATAAAGAAGTCATAATAGGTTATTTAGTTACTTGTTTTGCTTATATTTTATTTTTATTTTTTTTTATTTCTGTATGTGTATGAATGTACTGTCTGCATGCAAGTGTGTGCACCCATGTCGTGCAATGCCGCAGAGGTCAGAAGAGAGTGTCAGATTCCCCTGGAACTGGAGTTCTCCTGGAATTGGAGTTTCAGATGGTTCTTGGCCGCCATGTGGGTGCTGGGGATCGAACCTGGGTCCTCTGTAAGAGCAGTCAGCACTCTTAACCGCTAGGCCATCTCTCCAGCCCCCTGCTTATATTATTTATGTGTGTGTTTGAACATATAGGTGTGTGAGGTATATGTATTTGGGTGTGTATGTGCACATGTGTGCACACACGCTCTGTATGTGCACATGTGTGCACACATGCTCATGCCTGTGTACATGTGTGGAGGCCAGAAACCATCAGGTGTCCTCCTCTATAACTACTCTACCAGAGTCTCTTGGCTAGGCTGGCAACCAGCAAACCACAGTTATCTTGCCTCCCATTCTGGGGTTACAGGTGGGCTTGGGACCACATCTGGCCTATCACTGAGGTGCTGGGGTCGGATTCTCAGGCAGCATCTCTCCAAGCCCATTACCTTGCTTGCTTTAATTAACTTATCTGTTTTTCTCATTTCTTTCTTCTTTTTACAGTGTTAGAGATTAAACTCAAGACCTTACTTGTTCTATGTAATTTCCACAGAAGAAATGAAATATCTCTTTGGGGGCTGGAGAGATGGCTCAACAGTTAGGAGCACTGGCTACTCTTGCAGAGGACCTGGGTTCATTACTGAGCACCCACATACCCTCTTCTGATCCCTGCAGGCATTACATGACACAATACACTTACATACATGCAGGCAATATATGCATGCACATAAAATAAAAAAATGAACAAAACATTTAAAAATCTCTTTGGAGATTTTTATTACCCAGAAACCATTTGCCCAACCAATCCACAATTCCATCCACCAAAGGCCCTGCTCTTGAATTAGTGGCATGGGCATGATTACTGAGGACCAGATTGGAAATTCTTTAAAGGACCGAGACACCTGGTTTTGTCCAAACTGCTTTTTCATCACTGAAGACATCCTGCAGCTTTGAAAGGCACTCCCAGTAGAGAAAGCAAATAAAATGTCATAGGAAAACAAGACTGGTATTTTGCTAAAAACCTGTGTCCTTTGTATTTCATGCTGATTTCTGGAAACAGCTGGTTCACCAGCAATGCTTCCTTCCCGGGGTATGTACGCAGGTATGTCCGTTTGTGTGTTGCACAATCTGACCCAATGAGTCAGTTTACTAAAAATGCCACCCATGATTTCACTCTTAAGCATTCTGTGATCACCTCACAAAGGTTCTAGAAATGGGGCCTCCTTTTCATCAGACTGACTCAGTGAAATGTGGACTTTGTTTCTACAGACTTCTTCCTCAGATAAGATATCCTCTTTTTTTTTCTCCTTGAAATCACATGTGTGCCTGACTTCCAATCCACCCACTTCGGAACAAGCCTACTCAACATTTCTGGGTGGCTTCACTAGATATCTGTCTACTCTTTGCCCACAGATGTGGTGAATAATGACAGTAAGTCACAGGTGATGCATCATCAGAGTGGGAAGCACCTGCTAACTCGGGCCAAGACCTTTCAGCAAACAGATACTCAAGTCCTGTATTTATAGAAGAAGCAAACTGACAGCCACACGGTGACAATGTGTGTTTTTGGAAGTTACACTTTACAACTCACTTGTGACTTTTGGAAAGCTACATCCTTGACTGACCCTGTATATTCTGCATCCACTCTAAGGAACTCATCAAGGTTTCCATTAATATACTTCATGTCCACTATGAGGAACCCAGCACGGTATCTGTGGTGGTTCCAATGAGGTGCCCCCCCCATAAGGGTCAATAAGGGTCATGTATTTGAACATGTGGTCAGTTGGTGGTACTGTTTGGGGAGGTCATGGGGTCCCTAAGAGGGGCAGCCTTGGTGAAGGAAGCACATCACTGGGGCAGTGTTGGAAGCTCATAAGCCTCATTCCCACTCCTATTGTCTCTCTCTGCTTCCTGCTTGTGCCTGTGAGCACTTAGGATTCTCCCACCATGCTTCCCCACCACAAGGAACTCTTATCTCTTGGGAACCCTAAATCCAATAACCACTTTTTTTTTAAGTGGCCTTGATAATGGTGTTTTATCACAGCAATAGAAAAGTAACTAATACAGTATCCCTCACTGCATTCTGTATCCATGCTGAGGGATTCCGCACAGTATCCTTTAGCATCCCATCTCTCCCCTAGGGAACTCCGCCAGGTTCCCATTAATGCACTCCAGCTCTCCCCTGTGGAGGTCCCATAAGGTATCCCCATGCTCTGACAGATTCTGAGTGTAAGAAACATGATGGCCATTCTGGCTACTCATTAAGAACGTTTTCAGGCTTCATGACCATTTTTGTTACCTAAGATAGGGATTACCGAGAGCCCACCGAGAACTTGAGGCTCAGGTATTGGCATGGTAGTGGAAGGCTAGGGCTTTCGGCACAACTGAGGAGTTGGCAAAGCCTGCGTCTTTAGGAGGAGGCATGTCCCCATCACCCACTGGTCTTTCATTTTTTGTTCTTATCTCTTCCTTCTTTCAGACTAGTTTTAAGGAAGTATTCACTATTAACCAATTATATCACAACCATGGTGCAGCTCTTCCCAGGATAAGCATTTGCAGTGCTTCACTTCTAACTAGGCAAGAAACTCTGGAAAAAAAAAAAAAATATATTATAGATATATATATATAGAGAGAGAGAGAGAGAGAGAGAGAGACAGATAGAGAGAGAGACTTTGATAAGAAGAAATTCTGATTCCAAGCTAAAAACAAGGTGAAAGAAGCCCATAGACTGAGGATAGATGATTAACTGTTACATGGGGAGCTGTGTTGAATGCAACAAGGCTTGCTCTGGGATAAAAGGAGCATCACAGTAGGAAGCTATATGTAGCTGTGTCCACCCACAACTTTGCTATATCTAAAGGTAAAATGTGAGTGTCAATATTAATCACTCTTCATTCCCATCCTGGGATACTGAGCAACCCAGTTGTAAGACACACAAGCTTACTTAGCAATAAAGCTGTATTTTTTTATTAAGTGTTGTCTTTTAATCTACAGGATGCAAAACAGCAAGTGTGCTTGATAATGAAGTCACAAAAAATGCTACCCTATTTCAAGGTATTAAAGCGTCTTTATTATAACAAGAATGGTGAAATATAAAGTTGATAAAATAGCTTTATTTTGTAGACTTATACAAAGATTCACACAATGGCCTCATTTAACAACCCAGCAACAATGAGAATCAGGAAGGGGGAAATACTATCCTGCTTAGTTGACAGACGGAGGAAATGGGGCAAGAGAATCAGCCAGTGACTTGCCCAGGGACATGCTCTTGGCTTTAGAAGTCTTTACATGGAAGGGATTGTCCAGCTCAGCCTCCTCTGGTGCAGGAATCCCCTTTTCCAGTCTCTCTGACAAATGGGCCCCCAGCTTGAGTACTTCCGGTAAGTGGTAGTACAGACGAGGTAATAGTCTTTAGCATGGTCCACCTTTATTCAGTTGAAATCTGCCCCCTTAGTTCTAAGGAACAGGAACTTACAGCCCTTTTTATGCTTATGGTCTTCTTGTGAAGTAGGGAATGTGAGCCCCATTCTGCAGAAGAAGAAACTGACTCAGCAACAGGCTCTGGGCTTCAGGGTTTGAAGTCAGGTTCAGAGCTCACCTGGGGGGGGGGTCCCACTTGTTCACTAGTCCTGCCCATGCACGCTCACTGCCCCCTGCCTGGTCCTGCTGCCACTGACCAACCTCTGAAACATCTGAGAAGGTGCCATCTCCACATATCCCAAGCAGAATTTTATAAGTTCCTTCAGCTTCATAAAAAGTCTCTTTCAAGGGCTGGAGAGATAGCCTAGCGGTTAAGAGCACCGACCGCTCTTGCAGAAGACCCAGGTTTGATCCCCAGCACCCACATGACAGCTGAGAACCGTCTTTAACTCTAGTTCCAGGGGAATCCGACACCCTCTTCTGACCTCTCGGCATTGCACGACACGGATGCACAAACCTGCATGCAGACAGTACATTCATATACATACAGAAATTTAAAAAAAAGTCTCTTTCAAAATGTGGCTCCATACTGTGCCCATGAGAAGATAACTGTTTCTTATAGTCATGTGTTAAAAAAATCTTTAACAAGTTGTTCTCAAAGGGGGCAGGAACATTACTGGCCTGAAACATTTACCAATTTCTGTGGTGGAAACATTTCCAGTTGCAATCTACCCACCTGAGGTCACCCATAAAGAAGAGATATGCCTGAGCTGGCTGTAGCACAGCTTTGTTCTGTCTATGACCTGATCTGCTTAGGACCAACTCAACCCAAGTCATTTAAATGAGCTAACAAGCAAACTGTACTGTTCCATACCAACGTGTAGGCTTACTATGATATCTGTACCCTTTCCTTTCCTTTACCTATCTTCTAAGCCCAGGGCTCTCTGAGCTCTGAGATAAGAAGGTTGCAGGCAATGTGAAGAGGCTTGGCCATACCTTGACTGTCTTTGTTTCAAGTGATAACCTTAGCATAAGGTTGGAAACTTACCATTATGGGCTCAGGGGAAGGCAGGCAGGAGGTAGCTAGAAATAGTTGCTTTTCTTTAGAAGCTTTTATTAGAAACAGGGGATTCCCCACTGCTCTTTAAACTCTTTTTAGCTAAACAAGAAATACCCCAAGGTCAAATTTATTAGTGGATCCAACAGCCCTGAGAACTTTCAGCTTTGGTGCTGAATCCCTCTTATCTCTGCGTCCTCCCTTAAGTCTTATAATTTAGGCAAGACAGCTGTTCCTATCACAACCAAACCCCGAGGGGTTCTCTGTGTGTACAAAAATAGATACATGGGACAGTCACATCTACCATAGGTCCACCATCAGAAACTGGATACACTCAGCATTCTTCAATGAGAAGAGGGAGAGGCTGGAAAACGGCAAAATGACAAGTTTGGTTGGTCTAAAAGCACCAGAATAGTGCCAAAAGGATATGAAAAGCTTTTACCTACTTGAACTTGGGTTTCCTTGTATCTGCAAAAAGATCCCCAAATCCTGGCTATCTCAAGGGATTTGGAAATAAATAAAGCTGTACAGAGTCATGAATGTGACTTAACACCTGTTACACAAACGAAGAATCTCATTGGGGCCATTATTGTCATTTTTGCCTCTGTTAAATAAGGCATGGTTAGGGGAGTCACTAATCTCTTTGTGGATTTGGCTGCTCTGCCAAGCAGCTGCCACATAACCATGGCTCTGCACCTTATCTCATGGGAAACATGGAAGCAGTGGCTCAGCCAATGGCAAAGGGCAGCATGAATTGAGCCAGGCAACAACATGGGATAATACTTTATTCCAAATGTACCAAGGCTACTGAATTCAGTGGCCTTGCGAGTTGTGGATCATTTGGAAGGATCCCTGATGGAAGATGGATGGGGCTTAGGAAAGGATAATGGTCCTAGCCTCTTGGTCTGTGCCTCTGCATCTCATTATTGAGTGGGCCAGAATCAAAGCAACTCTGTGCAGCTGCTGTCCAGCTTAGTCCAATCCTAATCAGAAGTGATTAGCATGGATGGTTCTGTGCTAAGGTAGTTGTGTGCATAATCGAAGCCCAGGCTCCTGCCCACTTTGCAGAGTGGTCTGCCCCTGGGAAGAATTTAGAAGCCTGTGAACCTGAGGCATGAGACAGGCAGCCACCAGCAGTTGAGAGAAGAGTTGGATCAGTCAGCAGGACCCCAGAACAGAAGTGTACTTTCCCATATGTGAGGCTCATAGCCTTGGAGTGGTCCCTGGGGAGACCATGCCTTGGTTTCCCTTCACTCACTGGCATTCTCAGACCAGAGAAGGAGACGGATAGCAGGAAAGAGACTGAGGGCAAGCAGGACTTAGTCACTGTCCCATACATGAAAGAGTCTTAAATGCCCTTGTCTTAGGAAGAGGACATTAAGACTCAGGAAAGAGAAGCATATCCTATGGTTGCCAGGCACTTGTATGTATGTAGAAGAAAGGCAGGAGTGCAGAGAAGGGAGGAGTGTAAGCCTAGGACAGGAGAAAGAACAAAGGAAAGGAAAAGGTGCCTGAAGTGGAGCATAGTTGGTGAAGAAATTCATAGTTATGTACTCATTCCCACACACCAGCTGGAGTAGCTTTCTCTTTGAGATGCATCTCACTCAAACCTCAAGATATCAGCCTAGACTCATCATATATATGTGTACACACACACACACACACACACACGGCCTGAGTAGAGCTTAGCATCAGACTTCTCTCTACCAATCTGATTATGAACATTGATATGATCCAAATGAAGAATCAACTCTTTCATGATCCTTTGCCAGACTTTTCTTCCCTGAACTGCTCTACTGTGTTCTATCTTTGACACTCATTGGCTCTTGATAGGCATGTTCTTCAGATAGGTCTTGTGATCCCAGAGTAATTCCTTTAACTCTTGAATGAAGAACACTGATGATGATGATGATACTATGAGCACTTGAGTTACTGACCACCCAGGTGATATATCATGCACTTCAGGTGACCCACCCGACTTGACCATGCGTCTTTGACAAGTGATGGAGAGCTATCTGAGGTCAGCTAGGAGGAGTCTGCATCTGCTTCCAGGACCTAACATTGTCCCTATAGACAGTAGACATGCAGCAATGTATGCTGACCTTTGAATGAAAGCTACAAAGATTTTGGAATGAATACATACTGTAATTTTTTTTATATAGTCATTAAGGCTACCAACATGTGTTCCATTTTATCCAAACTTTTAACCCATTCTTCAAGAGGAATAGAGGGGGAGGAGAAGCTATTTGAGAAAACAGCAAATTAAAAAACCAAAAGGCCAAGAAAAATGCAAATTTACAGAAAAAAAGTTCTCCAGGGCAAAGACAATGATACTCTCATTCCATCCCTGATAGAAGTGTGTTGAACCTAATTAATGACTGTGCACATGCACTGGGTGCCTGGCAACAATACTGGGTGGGTATGGGTCCCTTCAATGCCATCAGAGTCTAGTCCTCTCACATGAAGGCTCTTGTGAGTTGTGTGCATTTTATTTTAGGTCACTAGTGGTGCCTAGATTGAAAATCCCTTGGATGTCCTGAATTTATGATACAGGTTTTTTTGTAGTAATTTATGGGTGAAGGAACAATTCAGATCCAATTTGGCCCTTCAAACCTATCAAGATATATTTTCGGAGGTAAGCGCCAACTGCAAGGATTTAGGAGCAATTTAGAAGTATTTGCAGTAGGACCTGATACTAAGGAACTAGCCTTTCTCTTGCCACGCCATCCTGGAAGGTAAGCAAAACTCTAAATCTATAAATAATAAACACCTGATATCAGATAGACTAGGGTAATAATGAACTTTTAGTAAGTCCTTACAGGTGACAATCTTTTATAAAATCTCATTCGTTGCTCCAAGAAATCTTTCTGGGTCAGCACAGTGAGGCCATCTTGAAGATAATGGACCTGCAGCTCAGAGGGAGTTTGCTGGAGACCACACAGAAGGTGACTGGAAGAGCCAAACTCCTCTGGCTCTAGCTCTGGGCTTTCTAAGCTATTTACCAGGTCCTTCACCTTTCCTATCTCAGCCCCATATCCAAAACACCTTAACCAAAGTCAGGCTTTGTATAGTGCAGGAAAAAACCATCGCACCATGGTATCCACCTTACCTCTTCCTAGTTACACTTACTGTCCTGCCAAATAGCCAGACCAGTCCCAACTCCAGAGGCCATAAGCAACACTGCCTTTTTCAAATCAAATCCTCTCATTTTAAAGATAAGTGAATTTAGAGTAAAAGGTTAATCACCTGCTCCAGATGACAGCATTTAAACGTTAAGTCTCCCCCCACCCCAGTTCAGCATTCTTTTTATGGAATTCTGGGACCTGAGAGCTGAGCAAGGGCCCTGAAGTGGGAGCATGGGGCCTGTCTTTTCAGCACTGTCCTTATATGGACAATACTCTACCTAAAATGCTCAGAGGTATTTTTAAGACACAGCATGCTGTGCTCCTGTGGTCTTTACATAGACAGATATCAGGGACTTAGTATGAATATGAGAGGGTGGGGGCAGCAGATGGGGATTTTCTTCTGTGATTTTGAGACTCCACACATCCAGTTTAATTTGTAATAGACAGTAAGTGTACAGAAACTGACAACAAGGCCATCAGCTATTCTGTTAGTAACACTTGGGGCCACAGCATTTCAATATGACTATAGCCAGCTGTCCAATGCACAAAATGACCTTTGGCCTCATCCTTGGAGAAATGTAATTCTCTCCATGTCTCTTTCTGTCTGTGGGGAGTTACAAACCAGAGCTGTCAGGATTGTCAGAAGGCTTCCTAATGACAACGCTCAAATAAGCAGAGATTATGCATTATCAGAAATGGAATCTGAAAGTCTTCTCATCTCTTTCGTTGCGTTTGCATTTTCAAAACCATCTCTTCAGTAAGAGATGAGAGAGTCAAAACAGTGGAAATCCCTCCCTGCACTTCAATCTACAAATGCATTTATTTTTTTCATTTGAAAGGTTGGGGGACGTTTTTTAATACATTGACTTCAGAGACCTTCTAGTCTTGCAACTTCAACCCCAGGATGGATGTATACATGTCTCTTCTAGACACATGTAATCAAACAAGGATTAACTATGTATCCTTCTGTATAAGCAAAGGCCGCTTCCTCAAGCTGCCTCAGCCTTTATGAACACTTCTGCAGAAAGGACACTGGGCTGTGCTAATCTGCTTATCACATTCGCCCCTCTAAACCACCTAGTGGTTTTCCACCATTTAAAACAATAACTGCAACCCTTACTGCAGACTTCAAGACCACCAGGAACTGGCTGAACACTATCCACTCATGACACTGATTGGCCCCACACTTGGATTGCAGCCCACTGGGCTGCAGGTGTGATACACACACACATACACACACACACACATACACACACACATACACACACATACACACACATACATACATACATACACACACATACACACATACACACACACATACACTCATACACACACACACACACACACACACACACACACCCCACTGGCGCAGAGATTTTTATTTAATGAGTTAGGGTATGGTCTAACCCTAGAGAGATTTTAAGCACTGCCAGGGTAAATATTCTGATGAGCTAGAGTTGAACACTAGAGCCTCTGCACTGTGCACAGTTATTTACTCCGATGACTTGCCTACCTAACTTCACGTGGGCCCTGATATGTGTGTGGGTCAAGGGTCCTGTGACTAGAATCTTCTGGACCTTGTAGCATTATCTTTGTCCAATGTCTTATTAATCTGTGAACTTGTACTGTCCATCTTCTTTCTCCCACCCCTACCCCACATGAGTTCACTATAAAAACCCAGAAGTCCAGGGATTTGTCATATATTAAACATCACTACACCCCCAAAGCATCTGATACATTGTAGGGCTCAAACTGGAACTGCTGTACAGTACATAGACTACCTGCTCTGCCATTAATTGTACCGTTTTCTGTTCTTGACACTGGAAATGGGTTTGCATTAAGCCATTCCCCTTTCTTCAAATAATTTCAGACCAATTTGGACATCTACCAGATTGCCCTGTATTTTCTGAAAGTTCTTTCTTTTCTGGACTTCTTAGCCTATCCTAGTGAGAAACAAGGCTGAGGACAGAAATGTGTGTGCACAAATGACCATCCAGACACCATGCAGAATTGCTTAAAGTACAAGGCAGACAGGCATGGCCTGAATGGACAGGCTCCTTTGCATAGGAGACCTGGGAAGTAAAGGAGCAGATTCTATAAGCCCTACAAATAGCAAGTGGATCAGCTTTTAACTGTCTTTCTGGTCACTGAAGTGTTACATCCATTCTTGGGGTCCTTCCTCATAGTATCTCAAATGTAACATTTCTATTGCATGTGCTTAAATTATTCTATCCAATGTCCATTTAAATTTGGTCCTGGCGCACCCCCCTTTGGCTGTGTCAATTAAGTTCCTCTTCTTAGACATGGCTATTCCTCTCAGGAGCTCTCTAGAAAGGGCAACACTTTCTATGAGCTCACAGCAATAACACTGTATGGAAACCCTCTATGCCTGTTGAAGAGACAGTAAACTGTCCTTGAAATTCATTCAATTTATTGATTTAAACAAGGAGATACAAGAACAGACTTTTTTTTTACTGACATTTCCATAAAGTATTGATGAAAAAGCTAATTAGAGAAGTTAGGGCTAATCAGTATCCTGGGGGTGGCCATGATAACGGTGCTGTACCCTGAGAGATTCTTGTAGGCTTGAACTTGGTCATTCAGCAAGCATTTGCCAAATACTGACAGCTTACTTAAATGAATAATGTACCCTTTGTGCACAGAACATCTCTACTTCTAATCCAGGATATAAAAACTTGGCTATGCCTCATCACTTGGGGCTTTTTTGAAAAAAAAGTGAGATTCAACTATTTCAATTCAAAGCCTCACAATGGAGCTGGGAACACACTGTAGGATTCCATTCATAGAAAATGTCCAGAATAGGCAAATCTATAGAGACAAAAAAGCAGATCTGTAGAAAGATAGAGCTGGAGAGAAGGACAGACAGGAAAGACTGGCATTGGGTATGGGTTGAAAAGTTTCTGCAACTGGATCCCCATCGTGATTGCCCAACTAGCAATATACTCTAAAAAGAGCCCACTAAATGATACATTTTAAAAATAAGCATATTGTATATAAATTATATCCCCAAAATTGGTGCTATAGGAACATTAATTTCTCAAAATATTTTATTATTTTTATTTTATGTATATGAGTGTATCACCTGCATGTATGTAAATGTACCCATGTTGTGTAATGCTTGCAGAAGTCAGAAGAGAGCTTATATTCTCCTGGAACTGGAGTTAGGGAAAGTTGTTAGCTGCCATGTGGGTGCTCAGTACCAAACCTGGGTCCTCTATAAGATCACCTAGTGCTCTTAACCACTGAGCTATCTCTCCAGCCCCAGGAACATTGAATTTTTAGAAAATAAATAAAACTGGACACCTGCATTTTGAATCTTCAACATGTGCTGGAGAAATGTGGTCTGAGGGGAAAATTACTCTGCTCCCACAGAATCACCTCTTGGATTCTCTGAGAGGCAGTGACCACAGCTTATTAAATGCTCAGCTCTGGGCAGCAGGTGCATAGCTTGAACAGAATTGAATGCCCTCTCCTTTACCCTAGGAAGAAGCATTGCTGCCAGCAACAGAAGCTGTACTCTGAAGATCTTGAATGATTCTCCATGTATTCCCTCACAAGCAAGTTTCCCTCTTGTGTGCAGAGTCCATGGTAATTAATTAAAACTGGGCTCACTGGAGAATTTCAATATGAGAAAACATCACTTGTGGGGGCTGCCTTTGCCTGGAACAAGCGCTGAAGAGAGCAATGCACCAACTGTACATGGAAAGATTCCCCAGTGCGCTGGGGCAGAGAACACCATGCTTCCACTGTTCTCTGTTTTGGATGAGTGGAAACGGGCATTTCTCTGGGAGCCTAGGACCTGGGGGCACTTAGAAGCTGTCTTCCTCCAAACAGTGCAGAGTGCAAACCAATAGGGAAGTTAACACACGGAGACCAGAAACCAGCTATTGACAGGAATCATATCGAACATCTGGGTGCCTTGAAAGGGAATTCAACTCGCTGGTGCCATGTCAGTTAATCAGATGAAGTGCAAAGCCTTCTAATTCCTGAAAGTTCTGTGTGTGAATGACTCTAATCAGACAGTTTTGACAGAGCTCTGGGTAATGAGGAGGCCATCAGAGAGTCCTAGAAATGGGCTTTGGAAGAAGCCTGGTCCAGAGAGTTTCTTAGTAGTGGGGCACAATAACTTAGTGAGAAGCAGCACCACCTAGTCCTCTAATCACACTCAATGAAATCTCTCCTGATCTAAGTTTTAGAGAAAATGGGGGTCTAGAGCAATGGATGGTTCAGCAAGTAAACTGCTTGCTAGAGAGGTATGGGGACCCAAGTTCAAATGATCATAACCAACATAGGGTCGAATTCAGAGCATAGGTCTATAATCCCTGTGCTCCTATAGCAAGGTGGGATGTCAACACAGGAGAATCAATGGAAGATGATGGGCTAGCACTACATACACAGGGGTCAACAGCGAACAGACCTGGTTTCACAGTGGGCTGAGAACCAGCACCCAGAGTTTTCATCTCACCTCCACGTGGACTGTGTATACATATCCCTGCAGTCATGGGCAGAGATGTACACACACACACACACACACACACACACACGAAAATACTGCATTTCTCAGTTTAAACACTCTAACTTAACACTCTGATCACACCTATATAGGAAAATAGAATAGCCTGATGGGACTTTTCCATGTCATTCAGAAAATACACGTTATTCCTTACATCATCAAATCTTACCTGACTCCCTTTCAGTCAGCATAACAGCAAAATTTTCACAGGTTATGCATGCCGGCCCTCTTGGTTTGGAACAGAAAGATTGCGTGTGTCCTATAAAGCATCCTTGGCTACCAGCCTCTTCCTTCTCCTCAGACCCCAGAAATTTTACTGACTGACAACCTATATAAGGACACTGCAGATGGGGCCTGTAGAGCTGCTGAGTGGGTCTGTTTTAATATGTCCTCCTGCTGGATGGTAAGAGACTACAGGACAGAGCCTTCTTTTCTTCCCCACCAAAGTCTGATGTGTGCAGGACTTCAGGAGCACTATGTCTTGGCTCAAAAACTACCTCCTTCCTAGCACTTGGGAGGCAGAGGCAGGCGATCTTTGTGAGTTCAAGGCCGGCCTGGTCTACAGAGCGAGTACCAGGACAGCTGGGGCTACAGGGAGACCCTGTCTCAAAAAGACCAAAAAAAAAAAAAACAACAAAAAAAAAAACCCAAAAAACAAACAAAAACCTACCTCCTGCATCTTTAATCCCTTGAGGGATCTGAAAAGCTTCTCTTAAATTATTTTTTTCTCTTCCCCCAAACAGATTAGGCTCTAAACATCACTCTGCCCATACCACCTTTCAGAAATACAGCCTATTGCTAATTTACATTGGAGCAGTGCCTTAGCTAAGTAGGGTTTTTTTGGGGGGAGTATGCATGTGTAGGTATGCTTACGTGTATGTGTGTGGCGGGGAGAAAAACAGAGAGAGAGAGAGAGAAGAGAAAAAAGAGATGGTGCAATTGAGGCACAAGAGGATGTCTAGATGAGGGTCACCAAGGGAGTTAGGGGACTGGTATTTCTGACAGCACTTTGACAGATGATAAATCAAATAGCACATGGCTGCTGATATCAAACACACTGTCTCTTTTACACTACATCAAAAGCTTAATTAACAACCAATTTATTTATGGAAGAAAATAATTCCCTTATCCCAAATAAGTGTATTATGAGGCAAAGAAAAGAAAGTACCATCACCATTCTACCCCGCAAATGCATGCAAAGTTTTAGAGTAAAAAATTGAGCATTTGGAAAAGGATAGCTACAAATGTGGGTCAAAGAAATAGTTTGTGAAGCTTATAGTCCTATAGGACAAAGGCGAGGATGTCATTTGTAGAAGACAGCATCTTCTCTGTCTGCTATGGGGACACTTTGCCAAAGGTGCTCATAAAGGCTGCATGATGGTGACCCTGGATTCCAGACCTAAGCAGGTCTGCTTAGTCAGTGCGATTTCTGCCTGGTACCTGGTCTCCTGTGAGCTTCTGTATGGATAAACAGGGTATCACCTCCTTGCCCCCAGGAGGGTGAACCCACTGCCTCCACCTGCCTACCCTTGAAGAGCATCCTCTCTACTTGAAAAGTTAAGGGCTGGAGAGATAGCCTAGCGGTTAAGAGCACCGACTGCTCTTGCAGAGGACCCGGGTTCAATCCCCAGCACCCACATGGCGGCTAAGAACTATCTGTAACTCCAATTCCAGGAGAACTCCAGTTCCAGGGGAATCCGAGACCCTCTTCTGACCTCCGCGGCATTGCACGACACGGGTGCACAAACCTACATGCAGACAGTACATTCATACACATACAAAAATAAATAAAATTAAAAAAAAAAAAGAAAAGTTAATAGTCCATAGAAATCCCCCTGGGACAGGCCCATGGCCTCCGGGGGGTATGGGACTGAAGTCTGTGGATAACCTAAGTGTGGCAGATGCTCAAGTAAGACCTGAAAGTAACAGGTATTAGAGAAGCACTGTTCTGTTCTCTGATTAGATACCAACCTCACTTCTGTCTCCTTGAATAACCTTCTCTAAGACACAGTTTACCCATTTTTAAAATGCAATCTGTTTATGGAGGTGCAGAGACCCTGCCAGCATATTACTGCTGATGTCTATAAACCTATCATTGGTAAAGCACATGAGGAAAACCCCTTTGCTTTAAAACATTAGTAGCTTATGGTAAAATGTTATCAAGGTCACAAAAAGAGATATCTATGGGGTAAATGTAACTATCAAGTTCCCAATGTGAGGTCTGAACAAGATGTTATCGGGGGGCTTACCATCTACATTAGATTACCTAGACCTGACCCCTCACTTATCTCTTGCACAAGTCTGTCATGTGCACAAATCACTTCTCTATCATGAACACAGTGGTCTCTTCAACTTATGGCTATGGGCAGAAGCCTGGCCACAGCTGGTCTCTCACAAATAATCTGGCTGACTCCAACTTCCTTGTGGGTAGCATGAATTAGGAGTCCTAGGAATCCTTCAGAGTCCCCACCTGACCATGCCTGATCACTTCAGCATCTCCAAGTGGTTTTGATTGAGCATCCAATGAGGATCCATGAGAAAGTCCAAGAGCTACTTACAGTGCAACCTGTATTCAGAAGGGACATCAGGGGAACACATAAGTGACACTATCCCCCACAGCCCACTCAGAACTGGGATCTGACTTTCCATCTTCTGCCCATGCAGCTTATGCCACTCTTGGATCTAATCCCCTATTTACTAATGGCAAGTTTAAGACAGTTCACCTTCTATACTCTGTAGCCTGCCCAGGCCTTCCAATCAAAATGAGTTGGTTCACAGTAATGCACATGTCAGATACCCGGGGAATGTGTGGGGGTGTCATTGTGAGATATGTGTTGGAAAGCCCCCAGGTTGGTGTCCTCAGATTCCACAACAAGGTTAGTCACCTGCTCCACCTGGCAGGAAAGATATCCCCAGAGAGCTGTGTTGCGCGGGGTGAAGCTTTAGGGTTTGCCTGTCCAATAAATATCGACAATTTACTGTAACTTGGTTGTGATTTAACAATGCTTTTAAAGGAGGAAGCAAATGGCCCATAAAGTCTGTGACCTCTTCACTTCTGTGTGCTTCCCCAGGCCCTCCTCCCTCTGAGCTGGTGCCCTTCAGATACCGTCAGCCATGCCAGGCGTGAGCATGCTGCAAGCTGGTGGGCCTGAGTCCCGCAGCTGGGGCAGCAAGCTGCACGGCTCCTCAGCAGGCCCCACAGTCTCCAGTGCTCTTGGCCTCTCTCTCTCTCTACCCCTAGCTTCTCTCCACGCTTTGCTTTCCTTTCCCCATTCTTGAACAATGAAAGCTGAATGACCATGCAAATCTCTGTTACTCCTCAAAACCCTCAGCCAGGGAGGCAGTGTCACCCATATTTATGAGCTCTAAATGGCTTTTATCAAAGTGAGGTCACAGTAAATCACACTCAAGCTGTCATAAATACAAATGACTCAACATAGGCAGCAACAAGCCTTCCGGGGAAATCATATGCTATGTTGTTGCAGTTATGGTATGTCACACAGGGAGCTCATATATTTCCACTGGCAAGGTAATCTGACCCTTCAGAGGATTCTCTAATACTTGAAAAGAGGAAGCTAAGTCTAGGTGAATCACAGTGATGGTCGTATATTTAGGGATGAGGGACCCTTCTCAGGATGCTCATGAACCAGTCTGCTCATAGGAAGGAGGTAATTGATGGGACCCTGAATATTTTATTGAGATTTCCTTACTTAGAACCAATCAATTAATGATGAGACTAGTTGACAGGTGCTGAACTAGCAGCCAGGAGGAAACTTAAAAATGTAATTACATGCACTGGCCATGAGTTCTTACTGCCATTCCACTTAAAAGGGACAGAATCCCTCTTCCCTAGAGTGGGATAGCTTCAGTCTGCACTTATGATGGACAGGTTGTGGCAGAACGGTGTGTGATTTTCAAGACTAGGCCTTGCAGCTCACTCCATGGATCATGGAAATCCAGCTGCCACATCATACGGTCTTGAATGGTCCACAGAGAGACCCACAGGGCAACAATTTCAGGCTTCCCACCAAGGGCAAGTCCCTGAATGAGGACCCCCATACCCCAAAGTGATCCATCTATCCCATCAAGCCATTTTAAGACCAGAGCCACCACCAATATCTTCCTTGATAACAAACTCCTGAGCCTAAGAACTAGAAAGATTGAGCTAGGCTGTCCATCTCGTAAGTCATGACTTAAAAATTTAAAGTACAAAGTTCTAGGGTAATTCTAAAGCAGTAATATATTGCTAATGGCAAGGAATTAACTTAAACTCTCCAGGTACCCATTTATTTCTTTGTGTATTAAGAGTGAACCAATCATGGGTTCCCAATCCTAGTTATATGCAGGAATCCCTTGGACACCATTTCTGGGCACTTAGTGCTCAGGAGCTATTTCAAACTGACAGCAAGCTGCTGAGCATGTTGACACCCCAGCATGAGCGTTGTTTAAACTGAAATTTTGAGAACTTCATACAATATATTTATATTTTATATATAACACCACTATTGGATTTCATGTACCCTGTCACATATATTAAGACCTATGGAGTCAAGTTTGTGTCCCAAACGGGCATTGTAAAAGCTCCCTTGGTAATTTTAAGTGTACTGCCAGGATTGAGAACCGTGAAATTCAATGAGTCTTATGTTTTACAATACTTCTATTTACTTATTTGTTTGTTTGTTTATTTGTATGTTTATTGGTCTGAGCCAGGGCCATGCTGTGTACACAGTTCAGGCTGTCCTGACATTTTCAACCCTCCTGCCTCTTCCGTCTGAGTGCTAAGACTACAAGTACTGCCATTTCATGTCTGAATACTTATTATAATTTTGCAAATCCCTTTCCAGTTTCGTGAACTGGGAACTTGGGAGTTGAGTTATTTCTTCATTCTCATCTCTCTCTTTCATTACTCCAGATGCCTGGACATTGTCCAGAAGAACCAAAGACAATTCCTTCACGCCAGCTAATGAAATCTGGCTCAAGACAAAAAAACCTCATTTGTCATTACAATAAGGATGAATCCTGAGATGAAGATCCAAGGAGAAATGGCATTGTTCAATTCCCTTAGCCCGCTGTGGGAGCGAGTTAAAAGCAGACATATTTAGCTTTGAGGAGTGTTTTGTCAGAAGAAGTATGCTACCCAGCTTGGGAGCCTTGCAGAAGTAGCTCTCCAGTCAAGGAAAGGTGGGACAGCAAGATTTGAACAAAACAACTTTTAACTCTCTGTCTATGGAAAGTTGGATAAGTCAACTCACATTTCTAATTCAAGGTCTACTTTTATAAAATGGATCTACCTCCTAGCCCCATGGACTAATAAGACAAGAGAGGCAGAATTGAAAGGCTTTTAAAGAGTAGTGTGTGCCTGGAAGGCTGATACACTCCTGAATCACAGGAGTGATTCCCGCTTAAGGGGAGAATTCCCACTACCAACACAGGTATCCCCTGCTATCAAAACCATTCTTCTGTACTGCTGCTAGGTATGCAGCCCTCTGCCTTCATTCATCTCTCTATTCATCAAGTATTTTGTGTATGCTAACCAATTACAGGTACTTTTAAGAGCCATACTGGAAAGGAATATTTATAAAAATGTTTTACATTATGTATTCATTTATTTCTTGTGTGTGAGTGTGCATGTGCCTAGTTGCCATGATGCACATGTGAAGGTCAGGGGACACCCTGTGGGAGTCTGGGCTTTCCTCCTACCATGGGTTCCAGGGATCAAACTCAGGTCATTAGGCTTAAGAGCAAGCAACTTTATCTGCTGATCTATCTTGCCAATCCTTACAACATATTGCAGTTTCAAAGCCCCAATTTCATGCAATGGGCCTCTACCTTTGTAAGCTTAGATAATCTGAATATCATCCAATACTGCACATTGCTTCAGTCTCGGTGTTACCTCACGTGCTGACGGCTCATTCTACACAGGACGGGGCTGCCAAGAGAATCCAAGGTCCATAAAATGGGGCCATGCTATAGGCGTCTCCCTATCCTCTGTAATAATAGCTGAATGTCTAGAAGATCCTCAAAGAAACAGTGTGGACTGAGGAAGAGCCCTACGACTTTGGCTCCAGGACTTGCTACCATCCATTTCTGCTTCCTTCCTTCCATAGCTGAACATCATTCCAATTATTTCCTGGGAGTGATGGAAGTGGACAGGAGAGATTAGACCGTCGATGTCAACAGAATGACTGCTCTCCTCACTCTGGTTCTCCACTCCAGGGAGTCCAGGCTCTCTCTTTCATTCACATGCCTGAGCTGCTCCTCGGCCTCTACAGGAGCTGCTCCTATCAGGTCACTGCTCTGCCTAGTCTGTGGTACTTGATTCCTTGCAAAATAGCAATGAAAGGACAGGGTTTCTTTCTCTCTCTCTCTCTTTTTTTTTTTTCATTTTCTTTTTTAAAGATATTAAGAGAATCATTCATTGCTGAGAAGTTACATCAGGGTCTCATCCTTCAAACCGACAGGGGAGTGTGCATCAGTCTGAGAGAGAGCCTGATTATTAGTTTTAAAGAGCTTATTTCATTCTCTTAAAAATGGGATCAGTTCATCTTCGTCACATCTGTCTCTGTGTGGTTCCTGTATGCCACAACAATTGTCAGCTCCAGGCATTACGTTATTAAGGTGCAGTGTGTGACTGTGTAGAGAGGGGAGTCTGGTCTGGTTGGATGTGCATGTTTCTTAGAAGAGCAAACAATGAGATTTAGATCATGGATAATTAATGGGGTTAATTTGCTCATTTACATTCAGGAAGGTTTGGAAAGACAGTTCCTGTCCAGCCCACCCTATACTTCATTGGCTTGAGGAGGGAACAGTCATGACTACAGACTCTTTTCTAAGAAGTAATGAGCAAGGTCTTAATGAAGGACGATACCTCAAGAGTTATTTAGCCTTGGTGGGGCAGTCATAGACAACTGCAGCAAGTGGTCAAAGTCTTTCAAATACACAGATAGCAACCTGGTTTGTGGCTCCCAGACTAATTGTCATTCTGTTAAAAATGAAAGCTAAAGTGGGGATGACATGTAAAATAAAGGAAATGATAGAACTTTCTACTATTTAGCCAAATATTGAACCTATCATCCTTTTCAATGGGATGATTCTACGCAGTGTCTTGAGTAAGCACGCCATGATACTAAATGTCGGCAGGAACAGATAAGCAGCCTTGGACACTGAATTAGGCAGAATATAATAGGAAGCTGGCAATACATTGAGACATTGGATGCCCTGGATGTCAAATGTGGCTTTATAACTATGTTTTAGGGATGAGTGAGAATTAGGCAGAATATAATAGGAAGCTGGCAATACATTGAGACATTGGATGCCCTGGATGTCAAATGTGGCTTTATAACTATGTTTTAGGGATGAGTGAGGAAGCAGAAGGGGAGAGCCAGGCATGGGATGCATCCTTGAGCCTGGAGAATTTTCATGATCAAAAGGAAGAAAACAGGTCTGCTACATATAATCCAGGAAGAGAAAAACAACGAGATCAAATAAGCTTGGGCATTATGGAAGCTTGGCACACATATCCTATACAAGAGCCATGGTACGCCTGGAGAAAGGCGAGTACTGTGTACACCAATGAGTCTGGGGCAGGTAATCTGAAATGACAGATAATCAAAACATCACTTAGCATGTGTCCGTGTCTTGGAATTGATATGGATGGGTAAGAGGATAGAGGACTTGCTACATTCTCCAAGAAATAACAGGATACTATTAAAACCCTGAGTCAGGAAGAGCTGGACAGCTGTCACAACTGATCTCAGGGATGTATCTTTCCTGCTCATTCCTTCTCTAGCAACAGACAGCATTACCTTCATGCTGAAGGGGAAAAGTGCAGAGGCTCAGATAAGAAAACAGTAAGAACTTCTTAGTTCTCCCGAGCTATACAAGGCTAGAAAAGCTGATTAGAACTGAACACAGCAAAGCCAAAAGGTGGCAGGAGCTGGGAGAGTCAAGGAAAGACAGCTCAGCCCTGGTGTTCTCAAGGTTTCCTTGTCTGGTTTAGCTTTGCCTTGCTTTTCTCACTTGCCAAATAGCCAGTTACATGTCAATAATCACCTAGAGTTTCCCATGTTAATATCTAGGGACTGTCAGGAGAAAAAAAATACTATAACAAAGAAATAGTGGCAAGGCACAGCTGTCCAAAGCCTTCAGAGTGTTAATCTATACAAGGAAGGAAATCTCAGGGCATGAGGAACATCTTAGTAGGAGAAGAAGCACTTCCAGTTCTTGCTTCTTGCAGTTTTCTTATGGGCAGCAGCAGCACTGAAACAGACGTGTGCTAGACTAAACTGAGAAGGTATATCACTCTTGTAAAAACGGGAGAGTGGAGGGGAAAAGCGTAAGAGCAAAATTTGATTTACATGTTTATAAAGACAGGATCAGCAATCCAGTGTGTATGGACACATCCCTGCTTTGTTTGGTAACAAAGAAAAAGGTACTGGAAATGGGTAAGTTTTGTAAGGTTTGCAATTGAAAGAGAAAGGTTATGAAGATTAAAGAGGGTTAGAGTTATAGCTCAGAGGCAGAAGGCATGACTAGCAGGCACAAGCCCTTGTTTCCATTCCCCCATCTCACCAAAAATGAAAAGTAAGAAGAAGAGAATGAATCGTTAATAACTTCTTCTGCGGATTACTAATTATAGTATTCTGGAGTATTATTCTTCTTCTTCTTCTTCTCTCCCTTCTTCCGTCTTCTCCCACCACTCGTCTTCATTCCGCCCTCTCTCTTCTTCTTTTATTTATTCTCTTCCTTTGCCTCCCCCAATTTCTCCCTATCGTTGCCCTGTTCCTCCCCCCCTCAACTTGGCCTGCCTTTGCGCCCTTTTGGGTCCACGGAGGTAGCCCTAGTTATGCCTCTAGAGGCCACTGAGCCGGGCGTGGTGGCTTACGCTTTAATCCTAGCACTCGGAAGGCAGAGGCAGCCGATCTTTGTGAGTTCAAGGCCAGCCTGGTCTACAGAGTGAGTTCCAGGACAAGCTGGGGGCTACAGGGAGACCCTTTATTCTAAAAAGACCAAGAAAAAAAAAAAAAAAAAAAAGAAAAAGAAAGAAAAGAAAGACACTAAGGTCGAAGCCTTGGGATTGTCTCATTGCAACCCCTTCCTGTCCCATTCTCTCTGCCTCTCTGACAAAGCTCCATTCTGATGGAAGCTGCTCCACAGCACTTTCCCTGAGACGACGACTGCACCAAAATAAATGTTTCCCCTTTAATATCTCGATGGATTTGGGTCATGGGAATGGAAAGTCACTAATGCGTGAAGAAAAGAATACCTGTAAATCTGTGTTAAAAAGTGCAAGGTATCGCTCCAGGGGAAAGGACTACTGTCCTTAATCCATATTTCACAGGGGTTTTGTTTGTTTGTTTTTTTGTTTTGTTTTTTTTTTTTGCCTGAACAGCAGGCCCTGCGAACTTCCCAGGCCACAGAGCAGCAATAAGAGGACTTTGCTCAATTCCAGGAGGATACCAGGATGAAAATTTCTTCCCAGAGCAACAAGACTTGAATTTTCATTCTTACAGATTCATAAACTAAGGATTTTGCCCTTAGGCTTTCTTTTAAAAATGCTAATATTTCTAAGAAAGCCGACACATTTCACTTATTCATACCAGTAATAAGAAAGGTTGCCAAGCCGACACTGACTTGACCAGGAAGTCAAGCTTAGCCCAGCTTGGTGCATGGTATGTTGTAAATCAATCACTTGACCTTTAACCAGCTCAGCACCTTCACATTGGAAAGGCACATGGGACAGCAGAACAAAGTGGGTTTCTAAGCTCTAAAATGAGATTCCTTAATGTATTAGATGTAAAGTTGGACAAAATATAGGACAACCAGCTGCATTTGAATTTCAGATATATAGACAATACTCCTTTTGAATATGTATTCATAGGCCCAAAAACCATTTTGGGAAGAAGTATTTATTTTTCTTAGTAAATCCTTGTTTAAATCTTGATCAGAGATACTTTTTTATTGAAAGGGAAGATTCTAAGAAGAGAAAAAGCTGAGAGTCTGTCAACCATAGGACTACCTCCTTTGCAATTCTTGAGGGCTTACTTAGCCCTATGGCTTAGATGAAACACACATCAGCCAAGGACTTCTTCAAGACACAGCAGCTGCCTGGGCTCTCCCTTGGAGAGCTGTGAACTCCATGGAAGGTTGTCCTGAGCATCAGTACCACTTCTCTGCCTTCGTCTGACCCATACTGTCCCTTTGAAGCCATGACTTTTTTTTTTAATGTGTATGAGTGTACTGTCTGCATGTAGGTAAGTTGCACCCGTGTTGTGCAATGCTGCAGAGGTCAGAAGAGGGTGTCAGATTCCCCTGGAACTGGAGTTAAAGACAGTTCTTAGCCACCATGTGGGTGCTGGGAATTGAACCCGGGTCCACTGCAAGAGCAGTCAGTGCTCTTAACCACTGAGCCATCTCTCCAGCCCCACCATGACTTTTTTATACATAACCTTTATTACATCTCAGTCCTCGTCACATGCTCCAGTGCCCCTGCCAGGTTCTCTGTGGAGTGCAATAATCTTAGAAGCTCTTAGAAGAGCCATCTAATTGGATAGGATGCAGGAGCTCCTCCTCCACCTGTTCTCTTGCCCCTCTCACTTCTTAAGACCAGCCATAACCTTGTCTCCCTCATCTGTCCAGACAATTCCTTTACCAAGAACCTAAGACTCCATAACTTCTCCAAAGAAATGCCCTGGGATTTTCCCTCGATCACTTTCGATCCATACTGTCTCCGCATGGATATCCTGAGCAAGGTGCCAGGCTGTATTCCATTTTACACATTCCCCATTATTCCTATACAACGTGAAGGCAAATAATTCTCTCTCTAATATTTGCTAACTTATCTTTGGCTATCTTTGGCATAATCATACTCCAATTATTTGAATACTAGATTCAGGACTTTTGCAGAGAGATGGGTTAACTCCTCCATTTCTGTGCTTCTTCTATAACTTCTGGGGTCATTAGCTCTGAAATTAGCTATCTTCTATCTATCCACATATACCTTTCCTGATCAGGCAGGGGCAGTAACAATTCCTTTGAATTCAAAGGAGGCAAATATCATTTTATACCTTATAGTATCAGTTTAATTTGCATTTATTTTGCTATTAGCTAGTATTCCCATTTGTGTCATGTTTTGATTCACTTATTGCATTGTTAACCCCATCAAGCAGTACAGTAGAAAGAAAGACATCAGTGAGGGACCAGAAAGGGAATAAGTCCCTACCAGGGAATTTCCTCATTGGAAGCTTCACCCAAAAGAAAACAGTGGTTCCCTTCCTGACAACCACAGGTAGTGTGACCAGTATCACAGAGCTGTTACACTATGGACTCATCTTCCAAATACAACCAAACATCCACATTTAGGACTGCCTCCATTCACAAAGTAGAAATTACATGATTGCAGGGCTAGAGAGATGGCTCATTGTTTAAGAGAGCAGACTGCTCTTACAGAGGACCCGGGTTCGATTCCCAGCACCCACATGGCAGTTAAGAACCATCTTTAACTCCAGTTCCAGGGGAATCCGATGCCCTCTCTTCTGACCTCCATGGCATTGCATGACATGGGTCCACCAACCTACATGCAGACAGTACACTCATACACATTAAAAAAAAAGAAATTACATGATTAAAACTACATGGTGATCACCTTAATCAATAGAGGATAGCTTCCAAATAAAAGATGACACCATATATCATCTCATGCAGATGGGTACTCCCAGTGTGCTCTTGTGGTATAATAATGTCTACTCTGGACTGACAGGTAAGTTCTCTCACCACCTGCTATTCCTGACAAAATTGGGCAACCCATATAGGTAAGTGAGAACTTCAACTCTTCCATCTCAGAATGGTAGCACACAGGCACGGAAATGCCTGAAAACTTCTGGCTATAGCATTGTCCAGTATGGCCTTCCTGCCAGGACAAATGACTTGAAATCTTTGGATGACTCTGTGAAAGCAACACCTTGGTGAAATGTGAAGGATTTCCTTTTCCTGTAGGCAATTCTTAAAGTACTCAGGGATAAGAAATCCAGCCTCTTTTATAGTGATTTCAGTGGAAAGGTCATTGTCCCCTGGGGAATGAAGGATCTTTGGCCAAGGCAACTCTTCAGTGGGATCTAAAGTCTTAGGACAGAATAACCCAACTGCTTAGCCCATAATGGAGAAAGGACTGTTTTCTTTCTTTCACTCAAGCAGCAGGAAGACTTTTCAGCAGGTGGGACACTCCGTTTAAAAGTTCTATTCTGAGTCTCTTGTGAATATCTCATGAATTAGTCCTTTCAGAAAAGTGGGAGGTGCCTTCTTAAAATTTGCACCTTGAGCCCTTGTGGATATCTTAGACCCTCATTCCCTGGAGGAAGACCCATTTAGGAATTAGGATCATGGATTTCCTGTCTCAACATGGGATAGGAGCCTTCAGTTCCACCACTTGGATGTATTCAAGAACTAGGATGAATCTACTACTCATATCTTGAGAAGTATTTTGTGTTCCTTCAAATGAGTCTCTCAATATAGCGATATAATATACATGTCTAGCTTTTCTGTCTGATGGTTACTTCTTTAACTTAAGTCTCTAGAACAAGCCTCACCTTTTGAACTCTTGCCTGCACTGAGAAATTTTCAGTGCTTAGGATAAGCTCTATGTCTTTGAACTATACAATCTTTAACTTGTTTCTAGTAAGATTCTTCTGATTAAATGTAATTGTGTTATGTTTTCACTTAGTTTCCTATTAGAGTATTTATGGTTGCTAATATCATGAAATTGTTTGTGTCAGTTCATCTGGAGTTTCAGCTGCTAGTCCATGTCTCTGAAGTGATGTTATTGTTTTGTGCATATCTCAAGTGTGAAACAACAATAGAGACATCTTCAATCTCTCAGTCCAACTATTTGTTTATTTTCTAAAAACCTAGTTTTTTAAGACTGTTCTCTCAAACTCAATATAGCTGAAGTAAAGACAGGCAAGAGTTAAATGTCAAATTGTCTGGCTAAAGATAAGTACAAAAGAGACATTTTAAAATAATAGAAAAATGAGGTTTTCTTACAACAATAGCAGGAGGAACAAAAGCTTTTCAGAATTTGACCAAATAAACAGATCTTAATGTATTTCATTTTGTTATAAATTTAGATTCACACATCTTTTAAGGATATTTATTTATTTATTTATTTATTTATTTATTTATTTATTTATTTTGGTCTTTTTCGAGACAGGGTCTTCCTGTAGCCCCAGCTGTCCTGGAACTTTCTCTGCAGACCAGGCTGGCCTTGAACTCACAAAGATCCACCTGCCTCTGCCTCCTGAGTGCTAGGATTAAAGGCGTGCGCCACCACGCCCAGATCACACATCTTTTAAATTTGTGAATTTATTTTATTATATAACTATGTCTTGTGACTAAGTTTAACAAAGTCTCTGTCATATTGATTTACCATATTTCTATATGCTACGTTTATATGTATGAAATGTGGTGTGTTGCAAGATGAAGTTTACATGTATGAAATACGGTGTGGGGCATGAAGTGTGCATGTATGAAATGCAGTGTGTTGCATGATGAAGTTGTCCCCCCAAACACATAAACAAATTATTTGATTCAAACTGGCCTTTAAATAAGCATAAATATATAATCAAAACAAAAACAAATTCCTTTTTTTTTCGGTGGGGGGGCTTTGTGAGAAAGTGTCTCCCTTTAGTCCCAGCAGGCCTGGAGCTTACTTTGTAATGACCAGGCTGGCCTTGAACTCACAGAAATCTGCTTGCCTCTGCCTCCAGAGTGCTGGAATTAGAGGCATGTGCCACCACACCCGGCTAAAAAAAATTCCTTTTAATTTATAAAATTTAAAAACAAAACTGGGGCTGGAGAGATGGCCTAGCGTTAAGAGCACCAACTGCTCTTGCAGAGGACCCAGGTTCGATCCCCAGCACCCAGATGGTGGCTGAGAACCGTCTTCAACTCCAGTTCCAGGGGAATCTGACAACCTCTTCTGACCTCCGCAGTGTTGTGTGACACAGGCGCACAGACCTACATGCAGACAGTACATTCATACACATTAAAAAAAAATTTAAAAACAAAACTAAGAAATCCATTATTTTGAATTATTTGGAAAGAAAATAAAAATGTCATCAGAACTGTTAACAAATTGTGCCTATGATATTAACTATTACATATTTAATGTGATGTCTATGCTTTTCATATTTCAAAGGTATCATAATTGATATCATTAAATTTAAGTTCTTTCATTTGCTTAAAACTATTTTTTTCTAAAATAAAAAAGTTTATAAACGTTTCATAGAAATAAACCATCAATGAGCCGGGCGTGGTGGCGCACACCTTTAATCCTAGCACTCGGGAGGCAGAGGCAGGCGGATCTTTGTGAGTTCAAGGCCAGCCTGGTCTACAGAGTGAGTTCCAGGACAGCTGGGGCTACAGACAGACCCTGTCTCAAAAAGACAAAAAAAAAAAAAAAAAAAAAAAAAAAAAAAAAAAAAAATAGAAAAGAAAGAAAAGAAAGAAAAAAGAAAGAAAGAAAAGAAGGAAAGAAAACATCAAGTAACAATATACAGAGGTCTGGGCTGGCGCGAGGGCTCAGTGGGTTCAGATCTTGTTATCCAAGCTTGGAGAGCTGAGTTAGACAGCTGGAATCAACTTAAAAATGGAAGGAGAGAACTGATCCCACACAGTTGCTAACTTCCACATGTGCACCAAGCTGGTTCACCCACCCATATACATCATACATAGTCACAGACAATAAAGAATACAAATTATAAAAAAAATTATAATCTTTGAGGCTAGAGACATGGCTCAGCAGTTAAGAGCACCAGCTGCTCTTTCAGAGGACCTGGATTTGATTCCCAGCACCCACATGGTGACTAACAATTATCCATAACTCCAGTTGCAGGAACAGAACTCTAACACCCTCTTCTGGCCTCTGAAAGTTTTGCACAACTTGAGTGTGCTTACATACATCCAGGCAAAACACTCATTAACATAAAATAAACATAATAGTTACATAAATTTTAAAAGGGGCTGTGGGGGTTTCGGCAACAGCCTGCAAATTGGTTAAACATTAAGGATGCTTGTACTCATGGATTATCACTTATAGCTAAAAAATGAAAAAAAAAACTGAGAGAAATATGCAGGACAGTTATGGCAGAATGCATGATCTTGGTTGGGGTGGGGGTGGGGGGGAGGGGGGGGAAATATGCCAGAACTGAGTTGGAGGATGATGTGTGAAATGCACAAAGCATCAATAAAAAAATGTTAAAAAAAATATATATATATATAAATGTTATAGATATAAAAGTATCTTTCCGGATAAAAGGAAGGGGCCTTAAAAAGAAAGGGAAAGTCTCTTAGATGAAAAAGGAAAGTTTTTATGGCAAGGCACAGTTGAAGAATTGTTCTAATAAGGAAATATATAGATAAAGACAAAAGTAAAAAGAAAAAATGAACTAGGCTTGGTGGTGCATGACTTTAATCCCAGCACTCAGGAGGCAGTAGCAGGTGGATCTCCATGAGCTGGTCTAGTTCTTGGCCAGCTGGGGCTACCCTGTCTCAAAAACAAACAAACAAACAACAAAAAAACACAAAAAGTAAAAATGTGTAACTAAAAGTAAGCCTGTGGAAGATAAAACTTAAAGACAATAAGTATGTGTGTATATATATATACATATATACATATTATATATTAAAGGTTGTTAAAATCCTAAGGTCAAAATTCAGTACACTCATGTGAAACTAAAAATTAGTCCTCTGTTTAAAATAATGAAATTTGTTTCTGACATTGATCTGAATCTGGTAACATTTATAAGAATTGGCTTAAAGAAAAATAGCATTTTATGTTTTATCAAGATAATTACTTGTGCTTTCTGCTGTCTGCAGCCTTTAATTACTTAGGAAACCAAATCTTAATAGAGTCAAGATTTATTTCAAAAATCTGTGTTTTGTCAAGCTTTATCTGAATGTTACAGAATAGCTAAATTTTAAATCATTATTCATTCTTGAGGGCTATTATAATTAACCTTCTGGGTGTTTAATCACTATACTTGGAGAGTAAAGCCAATTAAATAGAGGGCGAGAGTGGAAAGGCAATATTTTGGGCCCCTGCCTCAGGTTGACTGTCGTCCCAAGAATGACAAGACAGCTTTAAAAGTATCCTATAAATGGGGTATGTCACCTGTCTCGATCAAAGAAGCCATGGAGAGCCTAGGAGTTGGACTCTAACCAATGTACATTCTGGAAAGAGGAGGCTCATAGCAGAGAAAAATTTCCTCAGTGCCTCCAAGGAAAACATATTCTGCAAGATTCTGACCCATCCTAAAGGATGACATGAGATGGTAGAGAAAAAGGGGCCAGCAGTTCCACATGGTCCCGAAGATTAACCCCTAAAGGAGCCTAAAAAGTTAAAAAGTTAAAAACTAACTTTTTTAAAGGGAGATACTAATTATTTTTGGTAATGTACATGGTTTTAAACATCCAGCATGAAATTATAAGCAATGAGTAAAATGATTAGTAATACTACAAAACAAATCTTTCAGCCTCCTGTCCAGGATTTTCGACCTGACTAGTTCAGCCAAGAAACCTGGTGTTCCTAAAGACCAACCAGGCAGTCTTTCTGGTGATCAGCTTCTTCCCACGATAAAGGATCTTAACCAGGACTTAATAGTGTTCCAATGGCTATCAGACTCCAGGAAATTACTGGCAGCTCTACTATCCAAAATAAAAACCCTATTTTCTAGAAAATCTGACGATGGAGTACAAAGAGAGCCCCTATTAAAGCAGTAAACCAATTAAGGACTTATACTTGCTCTTAGAAAGAGAACCCAAGGCCCAAGTTCAGATAAGTAAATCTATGGACTCTTGATACATAGCTCCTGATTTTATAACTGTCCAAATGGGAGATATCTTGACAACACTTAGGCTCCCACTTACCTGGTCCCCACAAGACAAATCTTTTCTGGACTGCTATAAACATTCTTTGAATATGTTCCATTATTCTATAAAAAAATAATCTGTCTAGCTCTAAGTAAATCAAACCCCACCTCTGTTCAATGTCTCCTCTACTATTACTGGAGAAAATCTCAACAGCAGCGGGGTCCATTATGTTCATTCCTGGGCTGAGCTATATACTACCTGTACTTTCTCTTAGGCTTCAAAATACATCTCTTAATTCCTAGTAGTCTTAAACCACCAAGGATCTCTGAGACATCACTATCACTGGGCAACTGATATAAACTAATTGGTCATATCTATATTTGTCTCCTATCTTAATTCTCTCATGCCTCAAGGGGGCTTAAAAAAAAAACACTGACCTTGTGTGGCACAACAGGCTCTTGGCTTCTTGCTAGATTCCCTAATGGGTAAAACATTTTCTTCCTGCCAGGACTGCTGCTTCTCACAGCCAATTTTTCTAATCCTTATTTAGATATGTAACCACGGTTGGTCTGTCTTATATATCTAATCTATTCATGCATTTATTTTATTCCACACTTTTTCAGTCTCTGACTCCTTTAACGGCCAATCAACCTTATTGCTTAAAAAACTAAAACCATTCAATTTCAAATGAAGACGTGGACAAGTACAACAAAACCTTTAAAAGTATCCATTGTGCCAGCAGTTTTCAAGAACAAGAAGGAACAAAAGAAGGCATTGAGTCCTGGGGTCCCCCAAATCTCTCACCTGGGATCAAGCACTCGTTATACTCCCTGTTTTATATATTTTTTTCTGTTTTATAGGGGGTGTTTATTCCCTTCTGGGAATAGCTATGGGGTCTGCGTTTCTGGACACTACTGGAAACATTCCACAGTTCGGTCTGACTGAATCCAGAGGACCCATTCTCTGGGGAAGCCGATGTTGTCACATTCTGACACCCATCCTTCCCCAAGTGACATTTAATCAGGAATGCATACCATTATCATTAGGTTTCTCTCTGGCCTAAACCAAAAGAGGAAGGAGTCTTATAAACTCCATTTGTACTGTCTAAAGATGACCTCTAGAACTCACAAATCAAAAAATTGAGCTAGCCAAGAACTTTCATAATACACGAACAGTTGAGTTCACTTACAGCAGATATACTTCAAAACCCTGGGCCTTAGATTTACTAGCTATTGTTCAAGGTAAAGCCCATCCCCCACTAACAGAAAAATACTGGTTTACATTCAGCAAATCTGGACAACTACAACAAAATCTCCAGAATATCAACTGTATCCTCAAGTAGGAGCAATAAATCAAAGATGAGGAGGAGAGGTGTGATTTTAATGTCTACTCCTGGTTTCCGGCTTTTTTTTTTTCCTGAAGCTGCATGTGGCTGTATACCTGCCTCTTTTATTCAGTCCCCACATTTTTAGCCTATGTACCAACTTACTTTCTTGTAGAGGTCAACAGTTCCATTTCCAGGTGAGGCTCTGACCATGCTTTGAAGGCCTCTCTTTAAAAGCCCTATTTCCTTAAAGTGCCCTGGGACAGGCAACACAGACCTTCTATACAACTACCCCTAAATTTGGTTCTCTCTTCACACAAAGGTTACCAGTGTAACACACAATAGGTAGATCCTGTGTGTCACTCATGCTCCTATCAAAGGAAGAAACCTCCGACCAAGTTTCCAAGATTGGGTTTGTTGCTTTGTCAGTAAGGGATGAACAAAGAAGGCCAAGACTAAAAAGGCAAGGAGGGACCTTGTTCCTGACAGAGGGACCAATGCAAGCTTGGGCCAGAAAGCATGTTCCCCAAAACAACAGCTCCTAAGACCAACCCCACCTTTCCGCCAGGGTACCAGAAATTCAAAGTCAGGTGCTCTAGCCCACTGAGCAATCTCCACAGCCCTCAGTCCTATATTCTCATGTTGAATTTTCTATTCTGACAGAAATAAAGATCTTTCCCTTTTCATGGTCCTCATAAATTTCTATTCTGCTATCACCTACGTCATAATTTCCAGTCATTTCTTATGCATAACGCTTGGCCTTCTTTTATGTCTTGCATTGCAGGGCTTACCTTTCAGACTTGAAATGAGCAACTTCTTTAACAGAAGACCATCCTTCTCCTACAGGAAGAATCAAAAGGCAAATCTGATCCTATGAAGAAGCCTTTATCATCTATTTTTTAACTGACCTAAGTTTTACATGGAGTACTGAACTATATGATCCAGAGATTTGGGAGTAAACTATGACCATTACTGACCCAGGGAAAGCATATTTGTTGAATGTGTTCTTATTAAAGAGAAATTTGCAATGTGTGTAGGAAACATTAATTCTTTCCCCTCGGGCACTGATGCCTAACTTGGACTTTGTTTCCTGGGCTCTCACTGTTTAACCCTATTTTTTTCCATTCCTGGTCCAGAGCCCAGACCAATAAGACATGGGAAGAGTATAGACTACAGAAAAGATGTGGGCTTTGGTGCCCTCCAGACTTCAACACTCTGATCACTCCTGGGGGACTCTGTTTCCAACCCAAACTCAATCGCTGCTAACATCAAACATGCCAAAAGAAAAGGTCTTCAAACTTGGATGGCTGTGAGAAACACTTGGATGACTGAGCTCTGTCACTCACAGAGGAAATGAGAAGGTTCAATTGGGGACTCAGGGTCTACATTTATCAAAGTCCCAGGTATAGTCATGGAGATATGCTTAAGTGCTTGCTTAAGCACTGGCTTCCATTATGCTTAGCTGGTGAGTTCTTAGGCATATCGCTCAGTGTCCTAGCCCCAATCAGAGAAGATCTTCCAACTCTGATGCCCAGTCACACACCACCAAGTCATTAGTGGAGGTCTTGGGCCCAGGGCCATGGGCTCGGAGTAAAACCATGTTCTGGTGGTAACTCTGGCTTCCCACAGCTGTTTGTCCAATGGGATTAAAACACAAATATAAAATGCTTTGGAGGCCAAGGCACAGATACATCTGAGACTCTGCTTTCAGAACAGCATAAATTTTGTGTAACCCTCCTAAAAGGAGCAGAGGAGGGGAAGAAAGACAGCTGTTTCTGATTCAAGGGCCAGTGGGGCCCAGGGAATGGGAAGCTAAATGCAGTGTTACTGGGCCACCTTCCAATAATCAGAACCCAGAGGGCACCTCAGCTAGAAGGGTAGGGCCAGGGAAGGGAGACTTAAGGAGGAAGTTCTGTGGGACACTGAATCTGGGGACATGGGCTTTACCTAGCTATAGATCTCTAGCTCTGGCGGAAATGAATTTGCATGCTGGGATTCTAAGGATACAGTCTTACCAAATAAAAGGTTAGAGAGGCTTGCTCAAATGGTTGTGTTCCTCTGACAAGGTGTTTCTCAGAGAGTGTCCAGATATCCAAGGCAATTAGGATTCCTGCAACTACAGAAGTTCTGTGAGTAGACTTGGCTTGGAAATCTACATGTCCACAAAGGTTTGCTAGGCTTCCTGATATCTGACCAGAGTAAAAGGGGCTTAGGCTTCAACTATGCCTTTTCCAATTCCTTGATTCTCTAAATAGTATCTATCTAGCCTCATCTGGCCACTCTGACAATTAAGGACCCTCTAGGCTTTAAGGAAGGACTCACTTGCATCCTGTGCATTAAAGGGCATGGGAGCCCCTCTCCTACAAAAAGAACCACTCTGTTTCTCACCATTTGCATTTTCCAAGTCAATCTACTGAATACCTAGTAAATACCAATTTTGTGTTTAGTGCTCTATGAAAGGAAGGCAGAAAAGTAGGAGCCTAAGTCCCAGGGATCAAGAGGGAAAGCACAGAAAGACAGGCACAACACAGAGCAACAGGAGTCATGGGTAACCTGAGGCAGAACGCAAGGCTAAAGAACGGGACCAAGGGGCAATGTGTGTGGGAGCTGAGGATGAGCTCTGCTTCAATGTCACAATCATCTGAGTGATTACTTGTTTTGTGTAACATAAAAGCAATGATGATGATACCCATTATTTATGAAATACTTTGGCTGGAACAGACACATGTGAATGCACTGGCTGTACTTTGCTTCATCTTCTCTTATAACCTGAAGATAGGGAGTTATTTTTAATTACAAATGAGGATTTTTGAGTCACTTGCCTATTAATTTTTTTTTATTATTAATTTTATTTATTTCTGTATGTGTATGAATGTACTGTCTGCATGCAAGTCTGTGCACCCGTGTCGTGCAACGCCGCGGAGTTCACAAGAGGGTCTCGGATTCCCCTGGAACTGGAGTTCTCCTGGAATTGGAGTTTCAGACGGTTCTCAGCCGCCATGTGGGTGCTGGGGATCGAACCCGGGTCCTCTGTAAGAGTGGCGCTCTTAACCGCTAGGCTATCTCTCCAGCCCAGCAGTCAGCGCTCTTAACCGCTAGGCCATCTCTCCAGCCCCCCGCCTATTAATTTTTAAAAAATTTTGTATGCATTTATGTGCTTGCATGTAAGTGCATCCATGTTGTGCAATGCCTGTGGAGGTCAGAAGCAGGCGTCAGATCCCCTGGAACTGGAGTTAGATATTTTTTTTTAGCTGCTATGTAAGTGCTGGGAATTGAACCCAGGTCCTCTATAGGAGCAGCCAATTCTCCTAACTGCTGAGTCATCTCTCCAGGCCCCATTTGGCTATTTTAAATAATTATTCAAAACACATAGCTTCTAATTATATTTTTGTATAATTCCAAGACCTATTTTTTTCAATGTTAGTCTTGTGTTTGACAATCATGAATTATCTAGGTCTAATACAATTAAATGTCAGAACTGGCAAGATAACTAAACATCATATGGTATCTGAAAGGAGAAGTGATGAGAGAAAGGGAGGCACAGATCTGTTTCCTCCCCACAATGAAAACTGCTTGTGTTGCAAGGACTAGGGCTAAGTATCAAAGAAGAGAGGACTCTGGAAGAGAAATTCTGAAACCTTCTCATAATCAGGTTTCCCTCACTCACGGGTCTTTATTCATATAAGCAGACAATCTCTGGGAATCCTTGGGGAAGAAGGTAGGGTCTAAAATGATGTCACAAACAAGTCAAGCTGAGCTCACACTCCTCTCCACCTGGACTATGGCTAAGGTGAGAACAGTTCATCAGCAACAATGTCCACAAACAGGCCTCTACTGGATCACAGAAGGTGCAACCAGGCTTCACTTCACTTTTTTAAAAGAAAGTTTGGGAAAAAAAAAAAAAACAATAGTGAAAAGACAGCTCTATGTCTGGAAACTCACTGAACAGAAAAAGAGATTTAAGTTTCTCCAAGTAATCCATATTCCCCATCCCCCCATGCTCTGTGCAAAGATCCACTCCCTCTGTCAGGAAATCACGAAACACTTCAAACTGGAGAAAACACAGTGTGCTGTTGTATAAATCCAGACTTCTGGAATCAATTCAAGTTCCCAATGTATAGGGCTTTCCCCTTCTCCCCTCCCTAGTACATAGGAACCTCCAGTCTTTTTGCAACAGTTATGTTTTAAAATGGGTATGTGGTTTCCCTGTGTTCACTGTTTATAGCAGTTGAAAATAAAAATATATTCTAGCCAGAGAAGCAAACTAGTACTCAGTAACTCTGCTTTCTACTGGTTGTCTCACTCAGCTTCCATTGGATCTTGTTCCAGAGTCTGCACTGCCCAAGATAAGAAGAAAAATCATCTGTCTAGGCAAAAAGAGAACTCTTTGGTGTGGTGGAGGAGATCCAGACATCTCCCTTACACTGCCTCTTTACTGAAGCTCTCTTCTTAGAGACGCCTCTGTGGTTTTATAATAAAAAGACATTACATAACATTTTAAAGACCCTTGAGATCACCACAGTTGGTACACAGACTTCATGGCTGGGTAAAGTACTCTCTATGTTAAGCTACAACCTTCTGTAAGGATTTATGTTTGAAATTGCAGAAGCATTTCTTCAAGTCTATGTGCTCTGCTAAAATGCTTGTTCTTTCTGACCATGGTCAAACCAGGTCAAACCAGTTTGGGCAACATTATGCAGGTTATCCTCCCTTCTTCTCCCTTTCCTACTTTCACAATGTCCCCACAGTCTGGCTTTTTCTTTTTAAACAATCTAATTTCTACTAACATGCAGAGGAATCCTGCCCTGGATAAACCACTTGGAGCATGCTACATACATACTATCCCAGCATGCTTTCTGGTTTCATAGGAAAAAAATTCAAGAGTTATATTTTACACTAGCTCACAGTCATTTATTTAGAGTTTTTTTTGTTGTTGTTGTTTTTTGTTTTTTGTCTTTTTGAGACAGGGTCTCCCTGTAGCCCCAGCTGTCCTGGAACTCACTCTGTAGACCAGGTTGGCCTTGAACTCGCAAAGATCCGCCTGCCTCTGCCTCCCAAGTGCTAGGATTAAAGGCATGCACCACCACGCCTGGCTATTTAGAGTTTTTTTTAAAACAAGTGTCAGTTTACTCTTACTGGACCCAAACAGACCTTGCTTGAGAAACATCTGGGAAGTATTTATATTTCTTTCCTAAGTTTCTATGCCACCATTTAATGGAGATCAACCTTCTTAGAGGAGTTAGGAAAATTACTTCCATAGCCTTTGACCTCTTCTACTATCTGACCCACACAAGTAGAAAGAGGAACTACAGGATCTCCCTACACTTACCTCTTGTTGCTGTAATAAAATACAGTAGACTGGAAGTCTTAAACAACAAAGAGTCATTTTCTCATCATTCAAAAGACTGCAAATTCCAAGTCCAATACCATACATGCAGAGTATCCCTAATCCAAAACTCTGAAATCCAGAATGTTCCAAAATCAGAACCATTTTAAGCAGCAGAATGGTACCATGGGTAGAAAGTTCCACACCTAAGCTCAAGGGACTAGTTGCACTCAAATCACAGGCTCACTAAAAACACTGTATAAAGGTGATACGTGGCATATATAAAACATAAATGAATTTAGACTTGGGTTTCATTTAGGTTTCATCTCTGATATTTCTCATTAGGTTCATACAAGTATTACAAAATCAGAACTAGGTCTGAAATTTAAGAGGTCCTAGGAATTTAAGAATGTTCAACCTGTAGCAGTTGCTGGTAAAGGCTATATTCTTGTTCTCTCTGTTCACATCTCAACGAGGGAACAACTGAGCTCTGGGATGGCTCTTCTTGGAAGGACCCTGACCCTAGGCTCAGGGATGCACCCTTAGGAACTCATTAAACTCTATTATTCTTTACTACAAATACAACCACAGAGGAGTTTTGAGCTTCAACATACAAACTGAAGGTAGGTGCAATTGAATTCAGTGCAGAAGACAAAAAGCTGACAGGGCAATAGAACTGTCAGCTCTTCTCTCATTTTCCCCTGTATTCTCTGCATCCCTTTTCAGTCAAACTCATCACATTACAGAGAATAAGCTAAACAGTGAACACTCAGGAGGTAACCTTCAAATGATACAAAACAAATTAGAATGGATCAAAAGCATCTCAATTTCCTCAGCAACTCCTGAAATTACTATGCTCAAGGTGAAACCTAGTTTAGAGGTACCAGAATTTTCATCTACTGTATTCAAAGAAGACAGACTCATTACCAGATTTGATGGGTCAGGACATGTGGCAGCCCAAAGATCCTCAGCTCCATTGTTCTTGGTGTCACATGACAAGGCCAAGGGTGACCAGCTCTACCATATTTTAGCAAAGGAACTTCCTCACTGGAAACGCCTCAGGATCTACTGGAATAGTCAGCTATACAAATTAGGTACTGCTGTGCTTTTTTACTTTGATGTTGTTTTTTATTTATTTATTTATTTTTATTTATTTATTTATTTATTTTTGGTCTTTTTGAGACAGGGTCTCCCTGTAGCCCCAGCTGTCCTGGAACTCACTCTGTAGACCAGGCTGGCCTTGAACTCACAAAGATCCGCCTGCCTCTGCCTCCCAAGTGCTAGGATTAAAGGTGTGCGCCACCACACTCGGCTTGATGTCGTTTTTTAAAGCAGTGAGTTAAAGACAACAAAGGAGTTTTCAATCACATTTTGAGCAATGGCAATAGTAAGTGCAAGGTGCTGGGAGGAGACACTTTGGGAAGTGAATACTTCTTGTCTCTTGGAAGTAATAAGGCCCAGTTTATGTCCTGAAGTCAGCCTCTTACTTGTCTGTGGGTTAGACAGGCAGCAGATCACTGTTCTTTATCACAAGTCGTGTGTGCAGATTGCAAGCATGTCTAGAGTAGCACTGGTACTGCTTTGTTATTTTACTTTATTTCCTCTTCCACCATTTCCCCCTGGAAGAGGCAGGTGGCTTAGAAGGCTGAATAAACCTGGCAGACAGAGAGTGTGCAATGGTAAACTCCAGGGGACGATGCAGTTAGGAATTATAGATTTATTAACAGGCTTGTTTCTCCCATGGGCTTCACGGATTGCTCATTTGCTCTCTAGGATATGAACTTACTTATCAAGAAAGGGAAAAGTTTGTTGGGCCTGGATGAAGATGCTGAGGTTGGGGCTGGAGAGATGGCTCAGCAGTTAAGAACAATGGCTGTTCTTGCATGGGGCCCAGCTTCAGTTGCCAGCACCCACATAGCGGCTAACAACTGCTAGCAAATCCAGTTCTAGGGGATCTGACTCCATCTTCTGACCTTTGTGGGCACTGCCTGACACAAGCAAACTTATATGCAATGGAGGCAATATACTCCTCCTACACATAAAATAAAAATAATAAAAATAAATTTATAAAAAAAGATATGTTAAGGGGCTGGAGAGATGGTCTAGCAGTTAAGAGCACCGACTGCTCTTGCAGAGGACTCGGGTTCGATCCCTAGCACCCACATGGCAGCTGAGAACCGTCTTTAACTCCAGTTCCAGGGGAATCCGACGCCCTCTTCTGACCTCCATGGCATTGCACGACACGGGTGCACAAACCTACATGCAGACAGCACATTCATACACATAAAAAGTAAATAAAAAAATATGAATAAAGATAGGTTAAGGTCAAGTGTATCTGTATCTTCCTAAGGCACAAGACAAAGACACAAGAGATTTTTTTTTTTTTTTTTTTTTTGTCTTTTTGAGACAGGGTCTCCCTGTAGCCCCAGCTGTCCTGGAACTCACTCTGTAGACCAGGCTGGCCTTGAACTCACAAAGATCCACCTGCCTCTGCCTCCCAAGTGCTAGGATTAAAGGCGTGCGCCACCACGCCCGGCGACACAAGAGATTTTTAATGAACTTCCATTCCTGCTGAAATGTGTGTGTGTGTGTGTGTGTGTGTGTGTGTGTGTGTTGCAACAAAAATGGGTGAGTATGAGCTATTGCAGATGCTCTGTAACTGCTAGCCGTTCACCAACTGCTCTATTGCCCAGTCTGGTTTAATCAGTTCCCACAGCACATCTTGATTGGCAGAATGCAATGAGGAACGTATGGTTAGATTCCAGCTGGCATGCCACCATCACAAGGTTTTGCTTTGTTTCTCTTGTGTCAAGAAATATACAGGGAGATTTATTAACTAGAAGCTACCTTGGAGAGCACCCCAAACTTCCAATCATTTTTTCCTGAGAAAGATGACAGCTATCAGTAAAAAGAACTTGGGTGAAGCCAAGCATGGGTGAAGCCAGGCCCAAGCTATGGTTGACTATGTTATAAACTGTGGCTCTTCAGTGAGCCTCTCTGGGCACAGTGCGGTGAGGGTAACAGCATGCAGGGGCTGCACTGGAAAGAAAGATCACTCCAGAAATTCCATTGACTCTCTGTGTCCGCTTTGTGGACTAAAAGTAGCTATCAGGGAGCCTTGGTGTCCCTGGATTATGTGCTAAACAAACCACCATTTGAACCACAGAAGGGCCAGGCTGGGTCTGGGCTGGGCTACAGGGGCCCCTTTTGTTTGGAGGTTGGAATCATTCCTTGGTTCCTTTTCACTCCTCCCCATCCCAGCTCCTTCCCCTTTCCTAATTCATTCTTTAAGAATGTGTCCTGCTGCTTCTTTAACTCAGCATGTGTCTGGGCAGATGTCCAAGAAAGCTCCCTCCAACAAGGACAACAACAGGAATGGGGGAAAATCCTCCACTTCAATTCAGTCCCCCTTGCTCTTGCTAGCACTTGCTTCTCTCCCCTGGCTTTTAACAGCTCATGATTGATAATGTCCTCCTCTTTCTCACCCTGGGACTCCACATGCCATTCTATTCAACAACACCTCCTCTGTGAAGCAACCTGGGAGCCCAGCCACTGGGCCCTGGGACCCCCTTGGGGTCTTTTGAGAGAGGAAAAAAAGGAAGGCCCAAAAGGGGCCTGTGATGGGGGCGGGCCCAACAGGTCCAAAGCAACCAGAGAGCCAAATGCAATAAGCCTTTGTGCAGGCCCAGCCACTGGCAGCAGAGGCACTGAGGAGAGGCAGGGGTGGCCAGAAAGGGGTAGAGGACTGATAAGGTCTTTCCATACCCCATTGCCACGCCTTTCTTTGCCCCAAGAAGAATGACAAGAACCAAACTCAACCAGAGGACCAAATACATTTTGAATCAATGAAAAGGTATTAATTAGCCCAGTACTTTGCCTTTCACTCATTGGCTTCCCTTATTGCAGATCACACATAGTTACAGACTGGACAAAGACATGGCTGAACACCTTCTAAGTTTCAGGTGTTTGTTCCTGCAAAACTCCAACCAATCCTCAAAATATCAAAGTAGTAATATTTACTAGCAGAGGAGGAAACAGAAATACAGAAACATTCAGTGCCTTTTCCTGGATCACAGAGCTAGTACTTAGCAGAGCTAGGAACTGAACTCAGGTTTTGGTACATTAAGGACTATGCTTTTTTATGCTCTACTGTGCTGCTTGGGCAAACTTTTACAAATGACAGAATGAATGAAGAGCTCCTACCAAAGGCAAGAACATTATTATTTTTATTACTATTATTCACACCATCTACTAAATCCAAATTGAGGGTCTGTATCATCCAGAAGATTATTGCCCCCCCCCTTCTTTTCAAGAGTATCTTGGGATAAATGGGGTGGATGAAGACTGTCACAAAGTAGATGAACCACTTGGTTTCTTTCTATTTTATAAAATTTCTCTTGGCTCTCCAATTTAACTTTATGCCCTCAAAATTGCTCACTGTGAAAGCTATCCTCTAAATTAGTAATTCAATCTTTTCTGAAACTATACTTGAAAATCTGTCTACGATATGAGATAATTCTTTTCTAAAGAATTACATCAAGCAATATCTATGGAGCCTCAACCCTATGCAGGGGTTGGATCATTAATTGATAACATTAAAATTAGAAATAAATATTAATAAGTTAGGGGATGCTGGTGTATTCTATAATCCTAGTATATGGAAAGCTGAGGCAGGAGGAATGCCAAGAGTTCAGTACCAGCCTGGACCAGCTAGGCTAGATATGAAGCCTATCTAAATAAGTAAGTAAATAAATTTTAATGAAGATACCTCAAAGAAGGTATACTTGAAAGACTTCTATATATATAGGCCACATATCAGACCCATTTAAGGGAATTAATTAAGACCCTACATGCGTTAATGGCAGGTGTCAGGACAGAGTATTAGAGAGAAGAGAAGTTCAATGCTTGAGACTATGAAATGAGTCAAAGGTGTGAGGCTAGAGGCAGTCTTAAAAGACAGGTCCACTCAGCACAAAGCAGCTAGAGGCAGAAGAAGCCTGCAGTCCTAAGGTCTACACACAGCCTCTTCAGTTACCTGCCAAGTTACTGTAACAGATCTTCAGATTCAGGCAGGGGTGTAGAGATGGAGTCCAGCTGGAACCTAGTATAAGCATGTACACCCACCTCTCAGGTCACTGGGAAACCAATCGCTCCATCTCCTATTGCTATGGCCACTACTAAGTCAAGGCGCTTACAAGAAGAGGATCCATCAGCTATTGTTTTCACTTAACTTCGACTAATTCCAAAGCTAAATTGTTTAAAATTCTCTATTTAATTTGAGAACTTATAAATAAGCCGACCTATGGGTGTGAGAAGAGAGGTAGAATAATTCTTCCACACATTTCTCCATATTTGTGAAACCAAGAAGGCACTTGGTCTCAAAACTTGACTGGCTCTCATTTCTCACTATCTCCTCTTCTGCTCCTGTGGTATTTTTGTCACATTAGGTAATAAAGAATATTCCTACTTTCTTTTTTTCATGATGAAGTAGGCAAGACAAACTTTCTTTGAGTTCTATACCTAAACTAAAATCAACCACAGTTGACAGATTCTGACTACAAGTATAAGTTCACCTGTGAGGAAGGTGGTTGGAGGCACTTGAATCCCAGGCATGGGTTTCCAACAGAGCATTGGCCTTGGCCATATGCTACCTGGGAAGACTTAGCTTCTTTTCTGTGTAGCTGTGACAGATAGCAAATCTGAATTCAGCCCTTTATCATAGTTCAGGATACCATTGAAATATTTAGCAAGGGAAGTCAGATAGTGAGAGAGGCTAGAGAGGGTAAGTTTGATGGAATGGACTGCAAAGAGTATCCCTCTGGCTACTTGAGCTACTCACCAAGGACAGCTGATAAAGTCTAAAGGATTCGGGGATGCATAGCTAAAGAATTAAGGCATTATTTACTCCATGGCTGAAACTTTTTTGATACTTAGTAGTTAATGCCAATGTTCCAGGTTAGATGTGAAATGTTTTCCCCAAGGTCATGTGTTTGAACAATTAAGCTGCAGTGGGCGCTAGAGTTTTCAGAAATTCTGAATCATTGAGGAGACAAGACCTTGGAAAGAGTAGGTCAACAGGGGCCGAGGGCAGGGGGCTTAAGGATTTTGATCTAGCACATTATGGCCCCAAGCTCTCTGCTTCCTGGCAACTGACTAGATATAGCAAACTGTTTCACATTCTTGTAGCCATACCATAAGCTACTCTCGTCACCGTGACCATACCCACAAATCGGGAGTCAAAAATAAATCCTTCCTCCTATGTGTTGTTTCTTATAGGTATTTGTTCACAGTGATGAGAATAATAATTAATATAATAGGGTGTCGGTTATTCCAAAGCAAATTTAACTTGATGAGCATTTGTATACAAGGCACTGCTAAATATTATGTACAGGTAATATATATAGTATATATATTATAATATATATATATTATATATATACGTATATATATTTTGGTCTTTTCGAGACAGGGTCTCCCTGTAGCCCCAGCTGTCCTGGAACTCACTCTGTTGACCAGGCTGGCCTTGAACTTACAAAGATCTGCCTGCCTCTGCCTCCCAAGTGCTAGGATTAAAGGCGTGCGCCACCACGCCCGGCTGTACAGGTAATATTTAGAGGAAGAAGAAGACCCATGCAGAAAGGGGGTCCGAGGAAAACAACCTTGAGGTGAAAGAACTGGCCCCAGGCACTAAGGCTATTTGGTCAGACTAAGGGGCTACAAATTGAGGCAGCAAGTTTTATTCATAAATCAGTTTTAGAATTCAAGCTCCAGACTGCATTATTCTGAATTACAAAGAGGAAGTCACTGTCATATGATTAAACGTGGTCACTCAATCAAAAAATAAATACCTATGAGAAAAACCAAAGAAATAAAAGGGGAAGCAAGTGGTATTTAATTAGTAAAGAAACATTGTAGGATGCTGGGTCCAAAGAACTGCAGTCTCCTCTGTCTTTCTGCTCCCACAGAACTGTAACAGAAGGAGCTGTGCTGTCACAGGTGTGACTCCAGCTTTCCAAGGCAGACATTCCTAGCTATGAATGCCATACACATTTCTAGATACATCAAGAGGACCCAGGTTTTACTGCATAGCCATTCTGAGAAATTCAAGAAAAGTTTGCTTCTCTTTTCTTTCTACCTGTTGGTCTTTTCTGTCCACTATCATGACAGATATCGAGGAATTAGTCTACTCTAACACACAAACACCCACTTGATACTCAGCGATGTGTCAGAAAAAGGAAGATAGGCCAGAAAATAGGCAGTCCAAAGCCTCTCAGGTTAAGGAGAGAAGAACAGGTGGATACACAGGAAAAGTGGAATGGACTAAATGCTCCATTAGAAGGAGGTTTCAAGGGCCAGAGATGGAGAAACTGCCAGCGAGATGCTAACCACATTCTTAGAGCAACCAGTGCCTTTTGTGCTTAGAAACACCCTGGACAAGATGATTAAGAAAATGCATGGTGGGCAGAGATAGTATCTCACAGAAACAGGTGGGACACAGAAAGGCAAAGAATGAGGAAGCTTAGGAGCCAATGAGACCATAGTAACGTGCCAAAGGAAGGAGGTGTGTGTGTGCGTGTGTGTGTGTGTGTGTGTGTGTGTGTGTTGTTGTTGTTGTGGTGGTGGTGGTGATGGAAGAATCTGACTCTACTTTTTAGAATCTGAATGTTGTTTTACAGGTAACAGGGAATGCTTTTCTAAGAGTTAAATAGAGGTGGATTCCATACCATGATCTCATGGATAAAATAATTGTGGCACAAAGATAATATGCCTGTGACCACTGGAAAATACAATGTTGGACATAAGCCTCCAGCCCCCAAACCCAGCCTCCTGCCCACCAAAGCTGCTTCTACAGTTTAGTGGGAAGCAATCTGCATCTGTGGTAATTCTGTGAGAGGGAGCGTCTTTATTGCCAGTAGGTATTATAACCCTTACTTTAGTTGATGGAAATGCTCCACTGGTATCTCCCAAGTTGCCAAGTATACATTTCCCTCAAGTCACTGACCACAATGTCATTGTGGTTATTTGTCCATTGGTCTTTCTCACTAAATTTTGAACTTTTTGAGAGCAGAGTCTCTATCTTTAGTCATGTGGTAAAGCAAAGAATAACTGAGAATTCCTATGTGCCAGGGTCTTCTGGTCTAAGTGGACTAGACATGGGCTCCATCTGATCTGGAGTCGGGGTTATTCCACCTCTGCATTCATTCCCAAGACAAAATATGTGGATGATGCAGTGAGATGAGCTGGTGGTGGGTGTACAGTTCCCTCTTCTGATACGCTGATCTGTGAGTGTATGGGTTATAAGGGGGGGGGGCAAAAATGCTTCTCCAGCCCTGTCCTCACTGCCATTCAATAACACTGGGCTTAGGATGGAAGCATGTGCAATTTTATCAAAGGACCAATATGTGCCAGATCTATAATGATGTGGAGTCCAGCAAAGCATATAACTGGATATTATAAAGGTTTAAGAAATTAAGGGGAAGAAGTCTTACTTATTCTAGTGTCTCCCTTTGGAATATGCACAACTCTCAACTATCTGCTGTGACTGAAGAGGGTACTAGAGCTCTGAAACAGAGAAACCACTCTGTTGGGCTCCTGAACTCAAGCTCCTGTGACCACATAACTGCCTGCCTGACACGTGGCACTCAGCTGGGTGGCTCCCAGCCCAGCTTGGGCAGCTTTAATGAGGAATGTCCTCCTGTTGAGCAGGGCTAAAGAGCAGCCAGCAAGGGCTGCCACTCTGCTAGGAACCAGCCACCCTTTCTAAGCCATCAGGGCAGGCAGTACTGGTTATAACTTCCAGCACCTCGCGCTCTCCACCAGCAGCAGTGAATGAACTGTACTCCACAGAGGCTTTTTTTTTTTTTTTTAATGATCCCTGTGTGCTCTTCCTTCACTAAGGGTCCTTGCTTATCGCTGCTGCATGGGATCATTAATTGTAAGCTGGGTGCAGATCTACTTCACACTGGAGAAAATCAGTCTCAATGGAAATCTTAGTTCCCATGTGTTGCCCTAAGAGTTTGTTGCTGGCTGTATTATAACCAGAGGATAATATTATCATCTCTGTCAAAGCAGATTTAAAAAGTCACCCAATGAGTGACTCAGGAAGGATACAAAGCCATGTTTCACTGTGATGGAGTGATAGGAAAGTGTTGGGTACCAGATCAAAGGCTCTGGATTTGCCTCTCCCCTTTGCTACCTCCCAAGGACCTTGAGAAGGCTGCTGACCTCTGGGGATAGTCTCCTCTGTCATGGTCTAATACTGGGTATGTTCTCACTACCCTCAGGAGGTGGTAAAAATGAAACAAGAGAGAAAATGCTTTTGTTTCTGTTGGTACCTGTACCTGCTTCCACATGCATTTGTAATAAACAAAGCACACAGCAAAATTTACAAAGAAAATGTTCAGTGATAGGTAGAGGAAGAATAAGAAGGTTATAATTCCACCCACACACTCCAATGCCAGAATGGCAGCTCAGAAGTTCTGATGTGAGGTGATGAGCTTTGTGTATATCTTCTGCCCTTCCTCCGTATCTATGAGGAGCTGGATCTGGGACACCATTTGCGGATACCAATCTCTGAAAACATCAAGTCCCTTCGGCAAATGTAGTATGTACATACACCCCACACACTGACCTTTATGCTCAGCATTATCTGAAGATAACTTTTAATATGTGACACAATGTAAGTGCTGTATAAATAATTCTTAGGTCACTTTGATGGAGTAGTGTAATTAAAATAAATTACTAAGGAAATAAAAATATTTAATGACTGTTTGCTGAAAGTTAGCATGGAAGGGCATGCAGGCTGCTGAGAGCTCTGTATTATATTTCCACAGAGATAGCTGCAAGAAGAATACAACCCACAAACAAAACATAATCTGGCTGGGTGGTGAGACTCTGAGTATGTCTACATGCCTCTTTCATAAGAAGAAATCTCCATCTATTTTCACATTGGGCTGGAGAGGTGGCTCAACTGTTAGGAGTATGTACTGTTCTTCCAGAAGGCCTGAGTTCAGCTCTCAGCAGCCACATCAGATGGTTCACAGCCACCTGTAACTCTAGCCTTCTCAGGGCTCCAACACCTCTGGCTTCTGTGAGCTCACATGAACATGCTCACATACAGAAACATAGGTACATACAATTAAAAATAAAAGTAAATTTAAAAATTCTTAAAAGTACTTCCACAAATATTTTTGTAAAGATAAATATCAGAGATAATACTTTATGTCTCTGAGGTCTCATAAGTCACCTTTACCTTTGGATGAGATAATCAAGTATGATTTCAATTTTCTTAACAGTAAATATTACTGAGACGGGGAGTAGAACATGAGATGATAAATCAGCTCACAAAGCACACTTGGGACCCTTTGCACCTTGAACATTATCCCAATGGCCACAGACAGTAGGTTTCAACTCAAGGAGTTGAGTGAACACCCACTCAACTAGGAACCAGGTTCGGGGATACCTGACCTTGGCCAAAGTCACTGCCTCATCTGCTGAACACAGTAGCTGAACTCCATGAACTCTCAAGGGTTTGTTGTTTTTTTTTTCCTTTCTGGTTCACTGACTTTATGACTTGCTGAAGTCTCTCAGTAAGAATAAATTCTTAGTGAATGAGAAAAACTTTGCAATAAGACATCTTGAAAATAAAATACTTTTACTCCTCAAAAGCCAGCTTAGTCTAAGAGAAGAGTGGGGACTGGGCTGCTCGGAAGGTGGGGTTCCTCCCCTTCCTTGCTGCTCTGTAAGTGTTCAGTCATTCAGGAAATTAGCTCATCTTGCTATTCAAAAGAATAAATATGTTTGTTAGTTTATGAAACTCAGTACTGATGCAGAATCACTAAAACCACATGGTCAAAACTTCACTTGAGCCGAGTATGGTGGCACACACCTTGAATCTCAGCACTCAGGAGGCAGAGGCAGGTGGATCTCTGTGAGATAGAAGCCACCCTGGTCTATGTAGTGAGTTCTAGGCTATCTGTGGCTACAGGGAGACGCTATCTCAATTTGACTATTCTTAGTTGTTCTGAAGACACACTGAAATGTTATATATTTCAAAGAACACAGAAGCCAAATTTGTAAGAAAATTCTGGCTTCTTATCTCATGTAATCTGATTCTCTATTGCTCCCACAAGGACACATGCCTCGTGATTTCTGTTTAGAGTGTGGCCACAGTGCACCTCAGAGTAGGCCTCCCTCCCTCTCACACCAAGATCTGGCTCTTCAAAGTTCATAGTCGCCCCACTTTCTCCCTACAAGTTCCAAACTCCATCACAACACTGCTTTGATCCTGCCCAAGTTTCTCATTCAGATAGTTTAATGGATAGATACTGGATGTTCCATTCCTAAGATCCTAGTATTGTAAATGCATGACTTGTGCTACCCTCGCCTTAAGGAAAGTGTCTTTTTTTTTTTTTTTTTTTTTTTATTTCTGTATGTGTACGAATGTACTGTCTGCATGTAGGTCTGTGCACCCGTGTCGTGCAATGCCGCGGAGTTCAGAAGAGGGTCTCGGATTCCCCTGGAACTGGAGTTCTCCTGGAATTGGAGTTACAGACGGTTCTCAGCCGCCATGTGGGTGCTGGGGATCGAACCCGGGTCCTCTGCAAGAGCGGTCGGCGCTCTTAACCGCTAGGCCATCCCTCCAGCCCAGGAAAGTGTCTTTTTAAGCATCCTTGGTTCTCCTCTGATCTCCACATGCAGTTTCTGAATTGCAAACCCTTGCTTGATCCTCAGAGGAGCAGCTGGGTCGTCCCGACTGTGCAGATCCATCTTTCCACCAGGGAGGGAATGCGCAGAGCAAATGTGGAAACAGCTATCCTGTTATATGCTGTCTGGATATAACCCAGGGGCAGTATTACCATCTGACCCCAAATAAAACAAGCCCCAGAAGATTATCTATGTCCTCAAATCAGTGGCTAGATATATGGATAATGCATTTTTGTCAAATGAGAGGCACGATGTACTCTGGGTCAGGAAGAAGCAAAAGGACCCATGGGGAAAGAAGGTACAAAAAGGGTCAAATTTTTTCAAGTCCTAGTACTTCTTTGCTAAAACTGGATTCACCAGAATAAAAATGTGTGGGAGCCCACCATGATGAGCTAAGGGGTGCTGTTCCCTGAACACAGGTTTGTGACAGACTTTTAAAACAGCCTTTGTTTCAGGGACAGTGAAGCCTCTGCAGACAGGCCACCCCCCCACCCCATGTTTTCCCGAAGCTCTGGTGTGTGGAAAGGGGGCTTCTGTCACCAGGTCACAGGACATGGGTGGGAAACGGGCTTCCTACGAAAGGCAGACAGAAAGATCTCAGAGGGGTGAACTCATACTTGCCTTTCCCAGAGCCTGGCCTGCCCTCCTCCCCTCTCCTCCTCCCTTCAGTCAGCTGCCAGCCACTGTGTCTTTCCCAAGACTTGCTTTTCAACTGCCCCTCTAGCCTGGCCCTTGATCCCCCAGTGTCTGCACTGCAGTCTCTGCTTGCACCTGCTTTGTAGCCCCTCCCCCTTGCTGGCTCCCTCAGGCTCTGCCCTCACCCCTCCCACCCATTAGCAGATTTCCCAGGCAGATGAGGACCAGATACCTCAAAATGAAAAAGGCCATTGGAAGCTGCCTTCCCCTTGCCCACCTGCTCTGCTCCCTGGGAACATTCTCTCCCTCCCCTTTCCCCCAGGCCTCCTTCCTTCATCTGTTGTCCTGGGGTCCCAGGGTCTCCCTACTGTTGCTTTATTGATTGGGAGAATCAAATCACTTTTGTTCAGTAGAAGAAAGGGCCTGGTATTATGGAAACTGCACTCACTTGGCATCAGGAAACTGTATTACAGACAGGGGCCAGCACAGTCCTTTCAAGCCTGCTACTTCGCAGATGGAATTGAGGCCCCCCGAGAGGGGACAATCCTTCTGTCACTAGGCATCTATCTGGGTGCCCTCAGGCTGCTGGGTTTAAGTTTCCCTATCTACCTGGCAACAGAAACAACAAGTTGCAACTTAAAATGGAACTGTGCTGAGTGACAGCAGGCCAGGAAGGGGAGGGGAGTGATCCCGGCTGCGTCCCCACCCTCTACATCTCCTATCAGACACACTCCATGGGACTACTGGGACCACAAAACACGCACACTCAAAGACACGGTGTGCACAGACAGCACTCGCACATTAAGCATGGGCATTAGCAGCATCAGAAAACAAACCAGCAGTGTCAAGATGGCTAGGGAGTCTGTCACCAAGTCTAAGGATCCAAGTTCCATCCCTGGGATCTACATAGTAGAAGGAAAAAATGGACTCCCACAAGTTGTCCTCTGACTTCCACATGAGTGCCATGGCATGCCCCTCTCAACAAACAATAAATACATTTAATTAAATAAGTAACATCTGTATATATGTAAGACATGAAAGAAATGGGGCTTCAAGAGGGGAGAGAGGCCAGCCAGGGCCAGGGGTGGAGCCATGGATAAGAGGACATATGAACAAACTATAACAGATATGCAGCTATGAAGATGTGAAATGTGGTCAATATGAAAATGTTATAATGAAATGCGGTATTCTATACACTAAAAATTAATGATAAAAGTTCAATAACTGACAGCCTCAGGCTTCTGGAATGGTCACATCCTTGGGCCCCAGAAATGACAAGAGTCTGCAGCAACAGTGAGGGACAGAGAAGGAATGCCTCATGTAGGGACCCTAATGTCTGTGAGCAATCTCCCCTTCTCTGCTCTGGGAAAAAGATAGAGCCTCCCATCTCAGCGAGCACCCTTCGAGGCCAAAGCGCAGCTGAAGGCTCAACTCAAATCCCCCACCAGAAGATCTATACCTGAGTCCTGAAGTCTTAAAGGCTGTTAGCGCATACTTTAATGGTAGATTGTATGGGCTCTAATTTCATTTCCTCATCAAAAGAGAAACAGACCCTTCAGGGTGGAAACATTGTCTTCTGTTATCCCACTGTGCCCAACGTGCTGGGCTAATAGTAAGAACTACTAATAAATACCAGCTGTTTGATGTTTGAACATAGGAGAAAACAAAGTTCTGAATCTATACTTAGTTTCTGACACCATATGTATCAAGGCCAATAGCTTGGCATCTCCACACATAAATGTTGGTCTGTAGTCTGAGCTAGTCCCTACTGCCCAAATGCACGCTGTTGTACTAATGGCAGAGGATGGAGCCAAATGGATGACATTTCAGCTGACACTAAGAATCAGCTGGAGTCAAGGACCCTGACGTCCATGTTCTCATCTGCATAGCCACATCCACACACCTGCATTCATCAGATTTCAGCCCCCAGCAAAGGTTTCTCACCAAATCCAATTATCTAATGCCAGCCAGCGTAAAAAACCTGCTCCTTTTCTGACCTTCTGGAATCCCATGAACAGCTGTTCCAGTTGTGCTCTGCACAACACAGGAGGTCACAACCCACAGTTCAGCAGCCCTGCATCTGTCACCTCCTTGAAGCCTTAAGGCTATCTGCTCACATGGTTCCCTGATTTTAAAGAACATACCATATGGGTCGTCTAACCAAAAATTCAATTAAGTGGAGTTTTTCAATCTCTCTTTCCACTGAAAGCTTCTACCTCCTAAGCCACCTAAAATTTGCCATTGTATAACTAACATAATATTTCCGTGCTGCCACATTCTGAAGTCCTGTCACTTTTGCTCAATCCACTGTAGCAAGTTGACTTCTAAGCAATCAGTGGCCCTTGTCCTTGAGTATGGCTGTCAGTCTCATTTGCTCTCTCATTTCTTTGGGTCTAAACTCCTTCCAGCCATTCCCCAAACCTTCACTTCTAACATAAGTTTCCTATATCCAGCATAGATTTTTTTATAAGGCAAGTTGTATGGATTTATATAATTTTGCCCAAATCAAATGGGCTAGATATATCTTCTAGAAGATTCCACTGTGGATTCTTCTGGTTGCCTTTGCCTGGCCCTTATATTACACTGACTATTTCTGAAGAGCCAGGGTCCTTGTTACTCATCCTTATATCTCCAATTTATAAGACTTTTTAAAGGGGCAAGGGAGATGGCTAAGTCAATCAAGTGTTCCCCATAATAAGTATGAGGCCACAATTCAATCCCCAAAACAACATTAAAAGCAAACAGCCATGAGGGAACTCTCCTGTAACCCAGTACTGGACGAGCAGCGGCAGCAGGCCCTCTGGGTCTCAGGTAGGCAGGCTATCCGGATCAGTGTGCTCTAGGTTCAGTGAGAGTCTTTCTGGAAACTAAACGACCAGGGAGAGGAAGAAGGTGTCCTGGGAGGAGAGGCAGAATACAGTATATAAATGGGGGAGAGGGCAATAATAGAGTAGAAAGGATTAAATGGGCAATGGAAGGGAAGGGCAGAGGAAGGAGTACGGGGCACTAAAGGGGGTCCCACAGACCCTCAAACAATACTGGCACTTGTCCCTGCTTTGGGTTATCCATGAGAACTTCAGTAATACCTTACTGCAAAAGACAATATATACATTAGCTGTATGGGGATGGTGGGAAAAACCAAGCTGGTTCTCACTTTAAAACTTCATTTCTATTGGCTAGCTTTGACAGTGCTAGAAGCTACTACAGGAAGGCATAATTAGTATCAATATTACCCAGCTGTGTATCCTGTGAGCTATAACAACTGGCCTGGGAACCATATATGCCCACTGGCACAATGGTGCCAATAATAATCTGAGACTAAATAACCACTCTCTAATTGGATTTAAAGTTCGCTTCATAGGATGGAGCCCATGGAAGTCATTGATATCAGGCCTAGGGACCCAAGGATAGACAGGTCACAGGCCAGAGGAGAAAGCTTAATACTATTATTGCTAAATAGATAGAGTATTAAACTGACTCCTAATGACATATTGTTATTCCCATAGATTAATATATCTCTCAACTCTGAGCAGAGAAGGTTCCTCATGGAGCAAAATAGTAATTACCACAGAAAACTACAACTGGTTAATGTGCAGAGAATAAGAAGCTGTAGAGTGCTTGTCCCTAATTAGGACATCTATCTATATCAAACTTCTGCCTCTCAAGGCTCAGGGCTCACTCCAGAAGAAGGGGCAGAAAGACTCTAAGAGCCAGAGGTGGTGGATGACACAAGGAAACAGAGTTTTCCAGACGGCCGAGAAATTACCACACGAATTCAGCAATGGTGACAATACGCACAGGATTCACCTAAGTTCAAGCAAGACAAAGTTCCATCAGATATGGGAAAATGGGAAGACTATCAACCCTGAAGAAGTACTGACAACTGATGGCTGCTGAGAGGAGGAGAGCCAGGCTCATTTAAGGGTGAGACTCTTGATAGGCTGGCCAGGATCCTGTGGATGAACTATCCCAAAGGGTATCCAGTGACACAAATTTTATTCTATAGGTCTCTGTCTCCCTCTATGTCTCTCTCTCTCTGTGTCTCTCTCTGTCTCCCCATCTCTCTCTCTCTCTCTCTCTATATATATATATATATATATGTTCTCTCTCTCTCTCTCTCTCTATTATATATTGATAGTATATATATAATATATATATATATATATGAGAGCACATAAAATCGGGTACAGAGTAGTAAGGAGTGTGTATACTGGAAAAGGAATCTAAATATAATCAAAATGTATTGAATGACATTTGCAAAAAATCATTAAAAAAAGAGTAAAAAAAATAAGGTAGAGTATGATTGAGAAAGACACTCAACCTTGAACCATTGAGCTCTGGCCTCTGCATGTAGACAAGTGCGTCTGCCCGTGTGTACACACACACACACACACACACACACACACCATGATTTGCTAGATATCAGTAACTGATCAATGCTTTCACTTAGTTTTTTGGCATTATAAGAAACCAGAATCAAAACACCTACTTTGAACCTGGCAGACTGAGACCCCATCACTATCCTACCCCCCTCCACTTGGTTTGAATGTCCTAGACTTATTTATAAGCAGAAAACACAACCTGGTTCCCTAGTCCAGGAATAAATTCAGCTCATTAGTGTGAGAGGACACAGTTTATGACTCAAGTCTTACACCTCACCCCCCAGCACAATGTCTGGCACATTCTGCAGAATTACTGTGATCGTGGCCTAAATTAGCTGCAGAATTCAAGCTGGACCAACCCCACTACTTTCTCTTTCCTAGAAAGGAAAACTCCCTAAGTTTCACTTGTTAATGAGAGCAAAAGCATGGAAATGCAGAGCCTGAGTGGATCTGGGAACTGGTTCCAATTTCTCATTACAGATGGGAACACTGAGGTCCAAGATCTCACAGAAGGCATCGCCTTCCTGTCTAGCACACATTCAACTTTGTCACACTCTCGTGCTTTGCAGGAAATCCAAGCTTCGTCAGCCCGCTGAGGCCTATGGATGAGCACAAGTCTCCTGGCTTAATTATATCAATCTCTGCCCAGCATCACCATCCCTCCATCATGAAGAACTTCTTCCATGACAGGGAATATACAGCCCTTTCCATCCCAGGCAACAGCCAGAAGCAGCTATACTCTGTGACATTCTTTCAGCCTATTTCACAAGAGAGATGCTTCCATGTTAAAACACTTGAAAAGGCATAGACACAGAATGGAGTGTTCAGCAAGAAGGTTACTTGACTCGAGATCAGCAGCAATGATGTGCTCACCTAGTAAAGAAACTACACTAGGGGCTGGAGAGATGGCTCAGCAACTGGATAAGAGCACTCACATCTGCTCTTGCAGAGGACTCAGGTTCACTTCCCAGTACCCACATGGCAGTTAAAAACTGCATTTCCAGGTGCAGAGGATCTGACGCCCTCTTCTGGCCTCTGTGGGCACTGAATGTGCATGGTGCACTTGCTTATATACATGCAGGCGAAACACTCATATGCACAAAAATAAAATACAAAAGAAAAAAAGAAAAAAATAGACTCAATTTCTCTATTTACAAATAGAATGCCTTCATCCTTTTATGAAGCCTGTGTCCTCTCTCCTACAGACAAGTGCTATTCAAAATGAACATGTTGGGGCTGGAGAGATGGCCTAGCGGTTAAGAGCGCCGACCGCTCTTGCAGAGGACCCGGGTTCGATCCCCAGCACCCACATGGCGGCCGAGAACCGTCTGAAACTCCAATTCCGGGAGAACTCCAGTTCCAGGGGAATCCGAGACCCTCTTCTGACCTCCGCGGCATTGCACGACACGGGTGCACAGACTTGCATGCAGACAGTACATTCATACACATACAGAAATAAATAAAATTAATAAAAAAAATTTAAAAAAAATAAAAAAAAACAAAACAAAATGAACATGTTACTGAGTCAGCACCAGAGCTACCTCCAGAGTCACAGAACTCTTAATGTCACAGAAAGGCTGATCTTGAGATCATCCTAGGCCCATGAGTTTTAACATTCTGAAAACAAAAGAGGGGAAAGCCAGCCATACCAAGGTGCTGTCTATCCTTTAAACCTCCCCCTCTTATCCCAGCTGCTGAGAAAACGCTGGGCCTCATGGGTCACAATCACCTCAGCTCCCATCACGAAACTTCATTTGCGAGTCACTGGCAGGAGCTGATCTGATGTACCATGGGGCATAAATACCAAGGTTGCATCGAGACCCTCTTCTGACCTCCGCGGCATTGCACGACACGGGTGCACAGACTTGCATGCAGACAGTACATTCATACACATACAAAAATAAATAAAATTAAAAAAAAAATACCAAGGTTGCAATGGAAAGAAGAAATGATGTCTGGCCCATAGCCCCACTCATTGGACAGCTATCAGCTCTCCACAACTGGGTGGCACACGGAGCTGAGCTATTGTGCACAATTCTCCAATACCACAGTGGAGAGAATAAAAAGCTAGTGTCCATTGAATAAAAGTTTGCCCCACAATGGTCTAAGAGGGCCTTTGCTTTTTCCACTTAAAGCTTTTTCAAAGCCCCCAAACTCTTCTAGAGAACCTAAGCACCCTTTTTAGAAATTTTAGAAAATCATAGATATCCAAAGCATTCCTGTTCAGCATTAAAAATCATTACTGAATAGAGATAAAACAATTTAAACAGTTTGGGAGTGAAATCATTATCCTGTTTCAGGATCTAATCTTGAAGACATGTACATGTGTACATGTTCATGCATGCTACATGTGGATGTATGTGCATGTGTGTCATGAGCAAAGAGAATAAGAGTCTCAGTTCCATGCCGCTGGAGACTTAAGACAATTTGCCTGTGTGAGCCCACAAGCATAATTCTGCCTCAGCGTCTCTACAAGCCTAGGTATCCCAACAGGTCTGTTGCTCCAACCACTGGGATACTCTAAAGAAGCCCCATTTCTGTGGGGAACAAAATCAAGCTGATACTTTCTGGTGATCCAGCCAGCTGTGCAGTTTAGAAAAGATATTGAAATAGAAACAAGTGCATGAAAAGTCAATTGCCTTATTTCCAAATCCAACATTTTGATCTGGGGCCCCATGGCTGTTGATCCACTTAGGGGATTCTCACTGACAGGCCTTATCCTGAGGCCTTTTGTATGCACCTGTTTGGGGTGTGATGTGTGCTACTTTCTCCTTAAGGTGAAGGAAATAAAAACCCTGACAGTGTCAATGCAAAGATTCTACTGCAACTTAAATAAAATGTGCTCAGTTCCTTAAATCTGCTGGTATTTCCAGCAATCAGACTCATCAGTACTGTTAGACAAAAATACAAGCTCTACATGGTAGAGTGAACTTCATATTCACATGGGTACAAGCTACCGTTCTAGCCACATGACTAACTGCATTGTGGACAGAGGGCAAATAATGATCAACCTGCCTTTCAAGAAGCTCAGTTCGCTGACTCATGATGCTTTAGATCTGTGTCTCTCTCCGGCAAAGTACACAGAGCAATGCGGTAGGGTGTAAGGGAAAAACTGTAGGGGCTGAGTGGATACACACATGTTTGCGCATGGCATGTGTGTGTCTGTATTCATTCAAATATAACCATCAGGATAAATGCTCAGAGATTCATGGGTCCAATGATCATCGATGAAGCCTGCAAAATTTCTTATAAGAGTGGTTTCATCTTCATAAGTGGAAAATACAAGTTTTCAAATTTAAGGTCTGGCCAGTTCTCCTATGGAAAATCATCTGCAAAAACCCCAAGCAAAAGAAACAGAATTGTTATGAGAAAAAGCAATCTTCAAGGCCTGACTGAAATGCCCTGCAGCACTTCTCTCCTCAAATGAGAACTTCTTAATCTAGAAAATGACCTTTGTTGGTACAGAGACCCCTTCCAGAGGCTCTTCCTAAAAAGTGTGTGTGTGTGTGTGTGTGTGTGTATATATAATAATATATATATTAATATATATTTTTTTTTTTTTTTTTTTTGTCTTTTCGAGACAGGGTCTCCCTGTAGTCCCAGCTGTCCTGGAACTCACTCTGTAGACCAGGCTGGCCTTGAACTCACAAAGATCTCCTGCCTCTGCCTCCCAAGTGCTAGGATTAAAGGCGTGCGCCACCACGCCCAGCTAAAGTGTATATATTTATATTTGATACAACTATGCATGACATTTAAAGGGTTTGTGGTTTGTTTTTGTTGTTTTGTTTTGTTTAAAACCTATACCTGGATTAAATGACATCCAGTTTCCCTTCAGGCTTTAAATTTTTCTCTTTTGTCTCATTTTTAAGGAAGAAAATAAATGCTTGTGTATTCCATTTCACCTTCTCTTTTCCTCATCCCCGGAGCACAGTGGCATATGTGCACAGGTACATCAAGCTCTGAACCTTTAAAATTCCCTAAAACTGCTCCTTATACCCCAATTTGGACATCACATGCTAAGACACAAGTGACACTACAATTAAGACTTTTCATTCCCTAAATCAAACCACCTATGTTGGTGCTATAATTTGATATAGCACCCATTTGCTGCTATAGTATGATAAAGGCCTGGTCGCAAGGGAGGCACTATTGGGAACTATTGGAAATTTCAGGAAGAGGAGCCTGGTGGGAATTCATTATAGGGACCCCCCCTTTTTTAACTACTGCTTCTAACTTCCTTTTTAAATTTATTCATTTTTAATGTATGTTATGATTCAGTTTTGTGCATTTTATACACTACATCTTAATCATATTTAGACCCTCTCCCCTGTCTGCACCCCCATAGCCCACCCACTGGATTTCATGCATTCTGTCATATATGTTAACCCCTATCTAGTCTACCATCCGGAAAGTCTACAACTTTGAGCCAAAAATAAAACCTTTCTCTTTTTAAGGTAATTATCTCAAATATTTTCTTAGAGTGGTGGAGAACACTCACTTAGCTGTAACAGTAATTATCTGCCAATTTTAGAGATTGGTACATCTTAAGGAGGGTTCCACTGTCTCACATGTTACTTAAATCTGATTATGAACCGACACCTAGAAATCACGAAGTTGTGACTTGTAGCTGAGGCTGTCAGGTTACCCTCTCCTTCTCTGTATAAAGTGATTTTAATAAACTATTCATTTCCTCCCTTAAAAATAAGGTAATTTTGGAAGTTCTGAAGGCGCCTTCTATATCATCCACCTCAATATACCCATTTTAACTCAGCGTGCAGGAAGGTTGGTATTCACCAGACAAGGGGCCTCAGACCCATCTCTAATGACTCCCAAATCTCTACTCCTTACACCTGACCCCTTGGCTGCCTATTTCAGAGTCCTCACAAAAGAGAATAAAGCAGTTTGAATAGGTGTTGAGAGGAAGAGGCAGAGTGGGGCTACTTTATGAAAGGAAGAAAGGGTACCGAGGTAGGAGCTTCCCACTGATTTCCTTTCCAACTAATGTGGTAATAAAAATCCATTAAATCCATGGGGACCAGCACAATTAGGGGAGGAAGTATTCTTTGCTGGGAGGCTATGAGGCCAATTTGCCTTTTGCTGGGCAGGTGGGAGTGAGTCTAGAGGACACGACAGTCCCAGCATGGCCCCAACAGGGCGAGGGGCTCTCGGTGGCTGTGTTAGATTCTCTCCAGAAGGGTTATTTTGAGTCTTTCTACTTCATGACCTTCATGGCTTCTTACTGTCCTCTGACCCTCTCACTTTGGAGCTGCTGGTCTTCATTTTAGACGATCCATGGACCATGGCTCTGAAACACTTTTGTGTTATCTCTGCTCCATCCCTACTCAGCCCTTCCCTCCACACCTAGGTAATGGCTTGTGGTTAGTGAGAGAGAGAGCCAGCATTCTAATTTACAGAAGCCATGTTATGTGTCTGGAGACACTTCCTGAAGGGCAAACTGCTTCCCACAGCCTTTTCCCTGGATGCAGCAAAATGCTGTAGGCCTTGAGTAACTCTGAAACCTAATTTTTAAGGGCTGGTCCCCATATACTCACAGTTGCACAGAATACCAGCTTAATTGTCCTTTTAAGGCATAGAAAATCAAATATACACATAACTTTTCCTGGAGACCTGTATTCAGACCAGGAGAATGCTGTCAATGTTTACAGTGAACTTAACTTTTTGAATTTGATTTTTTTTTTTTTTTTTACAGAGCTGTCTTCTTATGAGAATGAAAAGCAATTTTATGTTTCTAGGTTAATCTAACAGCTGTTTGGAACATCACAGTACCCAGATTCATTTACAAAAGGACAAACTATTCCTCTTTCAAAAACTCTGGTTCACCAAACTCCTGCTCTATTATTTTTGTTGCCCATGTGAACCTTGTAGCAGCCAACAGGAAAGGACTATATTCTCAGTGGAGCAAGTGGAAGCATTCATGCAAGGAACAAATGACCTTTCAGGATTTAGCTGACAAGAGCTAAGATCCAGAAACAGCCTGAACTGTAGGATATTGCCTACCACTGTTGAGTAACTTAATTCTACTTTGTATACATGTGAAGTCTACTGATGGTTAAGATGGGGAGGGGATCACAGATTTAAAGCAACTTTCAGGTACTTATAAGTAACTGGCTAATAGTAATCCCTCACCCTCACCCTCACCCTGGGCTAGTCAATAGTAATCCCTCACCCTCACCCTCAACCTGGGCTAGTCTTTTAAGACATCTCTCTCAACCTCAAGTTCAGATAAAAAAAGATTAGCCCATGTTAAAAATAACTAGAAAAAGGAAACATCCTCTGTTTAGAAAATAGTTTTTCAAATTCGCCTCCTGCTGCTTCTCCCTGAGGCCCACCATGGGCTGCAGGAAAGCTGACCTTAGGAGCTCATACTTTACCATGGCATCTCCTCCTGCTCGTTTGAAAATGGCCCTGAGTTTCTCACCACAGATCCCAAAAGCCGAGCCCAAGGAATTCACTGCAGGCCTCTGCTCTGAAGCCTTCCAGGGCACTCTGCTTTACTCTGACCCTTCCTGACTGTGAGGAGACTGCTTTCAGTGAAAATCAGTTCACGGATGGTAAATTTCAGCTGGGAGAGTGAAGTCTTGAAATGACCGACACATGTAAAGCCAGGTACATGGATGCTTTCGAGAGAGCAGGGAATGAATAAAGGGTGTAGTAAAGAGCTGTAAAGGAAGGTGTGTTAGGAAGGGTCTTAACAGGAAATAAATGCCAAACCCAGATGGGGAGAGTTAAGTCAAATTCATCTCCTTAGATGTAAGAGAAGGGTAACAAGCTGTTACCATCTCTTGCCATTTCTTGGCTTTAAGGACAGAGAAGGAGCAGCCACCAGAACCACACGGCTTCCTCTCTGGTGGGTTGTCAACATCTTAAACATCCAATCCAGTCTCCACTTGGTCACTAACGATATCCTTCCAGAGCGTATATCTAAAAATGATTCTCTTATTTATTTTGTTTTACGTTCAGCTGGCTTCCGTTACCACTGAGGGCAAAGTCCAGACCTCCTGGTTTGCTTTTCCAAGTTCATCTGCATGAGTATCCAGCTTGTATGCTCAGGGTGTCCCTTCCTCACTGCTAAGCCACCACCATCTATGCCACCATGTCTTTCTGAATCCCCTCTTCCCCCTTAACTGGGCTGTTTGTTTCACATAGCCAAGTCTCACTTGTTCTTCCAGAACCAATTCAAATAATTATTTCCCTATTGGTCCTGTCCACTGCCCCTATCACTACAGCCTACAAGCCATGTATTAGCTCTACTTCTGAGTCTCAAAAGGTGAACGCTGAAGAAGATCTGTGTTTAAGTTCAACAGAAAAACAGAGGACAACTCGCAATACATTCTTTGTCTTAATCTTGGACTCTTTCCACGATACAGCGTGGTAGCATCCCAAAGGACTTACTTCTTATTTTGGTAACCTAAAGGTCAAGACAATTCAGGGAAGAGTCAGAAAGAACATTTGTGACTGCCAAATCAATTATATTCACATTAAAAATGCAGAAAACAGCATTTGAAGATGACTCAATGAGGAGAAATAAAAATGAGGACAATAATAATTATTTAAAGAGCCCTTCTGAGATGCTACCCTGTCCTTACGCCTTCCTATGCCATAGCTTCTCCTGATGCTCCAAGGAGTGCTGGGTTTCAGCAGCAGCACTGTGCAGGACACCTCAAATGAGCAATATTGAACTTCTAGAAGTAAGTGATCCTATCAGTTCCCTCATAACAGGAATAATTGAAAAATTAAGCAAAGAGGCATAAAGAGCTTTTGGCAAATAAATCCAAAATGGTAAGATATTAACTGCCCAAGAGATTCTGTTATTAGCCTTTGGGAGTTTTTTTGGCTGTCAAAGTTAAACTGAAACTGCCAAGTATTCTTGGCCTGAAACATCTCAAAGCAAAAAGCAAGCGGGAGGGCGGGGAAATTCACTAGTTATGAATGGAAATGTCTCTACCATGGGGAATGGATAATGAAGATAGGATAGAAAAGTTTCCATGTTTCTAAATTGAATAAAGTCTAAAATAATTCTTGGTAGAGTAGCTGTTAAAAATCTTAACAGAAACACACACACACACACACATAATCCTAGCTAAAATAGAATAATAAAATTAGTGATCATCACGTTTACATCTAAAATATAAGTAAATAATCTAGAAAAAATGTTTGTAGAAGTTATATAATATGGTTTTAATATGTTCTGTTACTTGTGCCCTGAGCCTAAGCCATTATACTGCCAAACTGTGCTATGCAAAGTGGTTGTTACTGAACACACACAAAAAATATTCTTACCCTCCTCTGGATATAATGCAGTGAAGAAATGAAGGCTCACAGTCTCAGAACAATCTGTATCTAGTTCTGTCCTGGCTGTATAGGGCCAGTGACAGTGGAACCCTGAGGTGGAGCTATCAGTCACATTAGGAATGAGATATGAAAAGGGAAGATAGGGAGGACAAAATTGAGTCCACTAAATGCCCAGGCACTCACTATTATGAGAAAACATCATATGAGAAAACAAAGCATAACTACATTTACTGCCATGAGAAATCAGGTCTCTGCAATTTGGGCTCGTCTTTTGCACAGAGTTTAAGAGTGATACTAGTAGTTAATACAAGTGGAGCAAGCCAAGCAAATTGGATCATAAACATGTCACTCTACAGAGAGCCTTGAGATAGCAGAGAAATGTATACATATGTAAAGGGAGGAAGGGAGGGAGGAAGGGAGAGAGGGAGAGAGAGAGAGAGAGAGAGAGAGAGAGAGAGAGAGAGAGAGAGAAAATGTATCTTTCCCCCACAGAGGAGAGAAGAGGATAATGTTCCACAGGAGACTGGGTTCATGCATTAGCACACTTGCTTTATTATTCCTGGTAAAATATGGAGTGGCAGAAGACAAATTCACAGGCTTTAAGGAAAAAAAAAAAAAAACGGGGTTTGAACGTCATCTGAAAGAAAAACAATCTAAAAAATAAATGAAACTCTCTTGCCTTCCTCACAGATATATCAATTTTCCTCCCACTTTTGTGTTTTCCTTCTCAGTTTCCTAATGTGGTATTTCCCTCATTTCACAGAACGTTTGTGCATGTGCATATACGTGACACTTCAGAATAATGGAAACAGCAAGACATATGTAACAGGGGCAGAGAGGAAAGGCAGGCCTGAGGGATGGTTTCTACCTTCTCTCAGCAACCAGGACCCCAACCTGGAAGGATCTACAGTTTTCAACTTTAGTATCTAGTTAAGACCCTTAGAATTGAATGAGACTAGATAAGCTGATTTTTCTACAATAGTTCCACTGCCTGATTTGGTTGGCTGTGGACCAGTAAAGTGTTATCATTGAATGAATGAATGAATGAATGAATGAGATGAGTCCCCTGAGTTCCCTTCCCAGGGGCATAAACGCACCAGCTGTCAAACCCTACCAATCTTAGGGCTATCTCAGGACCTTTCTCAGTCTAAGGAAGAATCAAGAATATGAAAGCTCCACTCTAAAAAGAATAGGAACCAAACTCAGAGGACAAAGTGCATGCCTGAAATGAAGAATGAACAGTTCGGCAGAGCGTGGAAATTCATCATCAGTTGTAAGGACAACAGAGCATATCAAAGTCAAAGAAAGGAGATATCTAGGGTGAACACATCCTTCCAGAAATCTAAAATTGTTTCATAAAAGTGATGAAGCTGAATTCATGGATTAACATACCATCCAAATATCTGTGTCTATACCAAAGTAACCTACCATAACAATTAGTACTGTTTAAATACCTATTTATGTAATTGCCTGTGCTTCATTAGTAGGATTGAAAGGATATTCCTGGACAAACTGTCAGCCCATGAAAGGAAACAGCCAGAATTGACCAGAGTCCAAAACGACAGCTCCAGAGAAAGTAGACTGTTTTGCTTCTCATCCACCTGTGCCCCTTTTCTAAGCCTAGGGAACAATCTGCAGAAGAGGGGGCATGGTAAAACGTAAGGGCTGTGATTGGGGTGAATGGTGAAACTACAGCAATATAGTCTGGACACTCATTTGATCAACTTTATTGAACATACAAGACCCCCAGCTGGATGGTGGGACCCTTGGGCTGTGTGGGTTTGGGCACAACTGCTTGCAAATTGGTTTTACATGAAGGATGCTTATACTCATAAATTATTACTTATTGTTAAAAAATAGAAAATAGAAAAAACAGCAAAAAAAGTGGTGAAGATGCAGTGAAAATTTAAAGAACTAGTAGGTTTTCAAAATTTTAAGAATGAGAAGACATATATACACACACAACACATATGCATATGTAAATTCAACACCAACTCCATGAAGCCCAGGTGGTTGTGAAACACACAGAATAATCAAGCCTTCTGATGTGTGGTTGATCAGCTCTGAACAGCTTCTGCCCAAGTGTCCAATGTCATCTTTGAGCCTGCTGGAAATATTTCTATTATTTTACTATTGACTAACTTGAGAACGTAAGGAATTGTTTTTCTTCAAAAATCTTCCTTTATATTAGCATCTCTGGAGAGAGGAGGTTCTCAATATCTCTTCTCAATCTCCACTTGTGTTGGGTAAGTGTGACTACTGCAGACAGTTGAGTTCTAAAGAGGGTGAAATATACACAGTGTTTTTTTTCTAGGTGAGGCCAGGACTCCAAAGGAGCCTTATGTGTAGAGAACTCAAAAAGACTTTTATATCATTTATGTTTCACTGCATCTACTTAGAAAAATCAAGACAAGATAGCTGGCAAGACAAGGAAGCAGGGGCCTCTGCATAAGCCCCATGAAACCCTGAAGAAAGAGATCACACAATCCTCATTCTGACAGAAATTACCACCCAGGCCAGACTTAAGGTTTTTCCTTATAAGGAAAGGGAAGAGTTGTACGGAAAGACTCCTCAGGTCCCTTCTAATGTTCTAGTTCTGTTTTTGTGTGTTTGGGACAAACTGCATAATATTTTGGGGCTTCTGATAATTACGGATTCTCTAATGGACCACTAAGACTCTTCAAAATACCTTGCAATCCTTAAGTAAAAACTATAATTTTTAATGTACCTGTTAAAGGCAAGAGGGTACATCCAGATAAAAAGCCATTCTTCAAAAGATGAGTCAGACACGGGATTGTTTTTAAACAGCTACTCCGCCTTATTTCACATAAAATATTCTGACAGAACATTCTCTTTTAGACACTCCACAAAAATCTATAGTTCAATTAGCAAATATTAATATTTGTCTCTTAGGGAAAATATGCTTTGCTTGATATGAGGTACACCTGACTCGAAGCAGAAAACAATAAACAGCATGATGATGAGTTTGCACCATGGGGGGGGGGATTTGTGTTCTCTGGTTCAAGCCAATTTATTTACTACCCTCTATCATATTCATGACCCAAATGGTAATAAATGGAAAACACTGGCTCATACACCCAAAGGCATGTGTCCACATCACATATCCATTCAATTCTGCAACTCCGGTCCTATCCATCTTTCTCACCATCTCTCTGCCTTCACGGTGGAGCTTGTGTAGGCTCTGTCTTTACCAGGTGAGATAGATGGCTCTAGACAATCAACTTATTTCAGATTTGACTTATTTACTTTTCTGAAAACTTACCAAAACGAGGAATGGTTAGAAAAAGGAGAAATCCAACTCTTCCAACAGCCCAATGGCATTTCACACTTGCCTTTTGTCTTTCAACAAACCTTGAGAAGATAAAACCTCAGAACGAAGAACAATGTAGCTAGATTTGGGGACATCTTGTTTAAAGACTAGTAAGGTCAGTTAAAGAGGTTATGGAGAAAAAGAAAGGGCTGCAAAGAATGAAGGGAAAGTATACTGTGAACTGAGGTAAAGAGGATGATTAGCCAAAGTAGAAGTCAACACGGCAGAATCGTGTCATGTTTGTTCAAGGGGAGGGAAGAACACAGAAAGGAAGCTGGAAGCAGGAAAAGGGAGAAGAGTAATCCAGGAAAGAAGAGGAGAGACAATGGGGGAGAAGAGAGGAGGGGAGGGAGGGGAAGTAAGGGGAGAGGAGAAGGGTGTAGGCCTGCCTCTCAAGCAGCATCTGCAGAGATGCCATCTAAGAAGTCCACACCCCCAGAGCACATTCCGTCCTAGTGATCTGACAGAGCTCTGTGCACAGGGTGGAACTGGCTATATTTAGCTTGGCTGCTGTAACTCAAGTCAAGAGTATACCATGGGGCAGCTGGTGCAGAGTCCTTGAGACATTTTACTGCCTACCCTGGAGTAGCTTGGTAAGGGCCTGTGCAGCTACAGAGCTCCACTGTGTTTATATACAATGGAACAGCATTTTGAACATAACTGATACGACTGTTAACATAGTTTAATGCTCTGCTATTTAACAGGACAGCCTTTTCAGAAAACCAAAGTCATTACTCTTGGTTTCTAACAATGTCCCTCCCCCAATGCCTGAAAGCAAATATTGGCCTTTCCTTATATGGTATGTTCTCTCCTGAGAACAATTCTGATTTTCTGATCTTCACTTCAACTCCACACAGGGCCTTACGCTTTGAAAGAATACTTTCTGTTGCCTACTCAAGTAACCTCAGGCCCAACAAACCCATAGAATTACCCACACGCTTTCCTGTGATGTCAGAGGAATGTGACTAAACTCCCTTTGGGAGAAGAAGCTTGTTTACTTGGAAGATTGGCAAGTGCCCGATCTTTAAACCCTATGGCTAGAAATGAAGACCTCCTACCACCAGAAGTGCTAAGTCTGAGAACTACTTGGAGGGCGAGCTCCAGCTGAATAATTCCATAGGTAATTATGAGTAAACATTCCCGTATGCCATCCTGTAAGACTCTACAGGACAAAGCCACGCATTCCCTTTCATTTCAAGGAGAACCAGTTGTGATTTCTTCATAGCAATGATCATTTAAGGAGGAACATGCAAAGACCAAACAGGCTCAAAACAAATCTTTAGGGACAAAGGCATGGTCTAAGAAACCAAGGGATTTTTTTTTTTTCAGAGAAAGAGAGCCTCTTCTGGAAAAATGAACAGGATATAGAAAAGCATATCATTCAGAAGAGACTAGACAGGAGCGAGAAAATAAGCCACAATGCACCTTGCTTTTTGGTTGTCACCAGACACTTTAAGCACAACCAAAATTGCCAACCCTGAGCCTTGACAAATACAGAGTCCCCATAAGTAATCCCTGGAACAAAGGCCATATGGACAAAGCTCTTCCAAGAAGCAACTTCCCTAACTACAAATGAGAAGCTAAATGGCCCTTTTCCATGGAAAGACTATCAAGAAAGGTAAGTGGGAACTAGCAAATGGCACACAGGGGTCTTCAGAAGCTGGGCTTTCTCCACCACAGATGCTAATCAGACCAGTGATGCAGTGAGTGAAAATGATGGAAACACCAACCAGTCCGAATCTTGGGAAGGAGAGTCCCGGGAGGAACATGTATGTCAACCCTTCTCACCAGGCAAACAACAGACACTGAGGAGGCAAGTGTCAGGTGCAGTGAGGGGTCTCCTATACCAGACTCCGCCTACTGGCTGTCCAATCCCTTTAAGCCACACAGTCTGAAGGGCCAAAATAAGATCATTCTCATTAGGATATGTAATGGATCATTTCCAGTGACCAGATGGTCCCCTATAAATACATTAATGACTTTATAGGCATGCCTGCCTGAAAAAGTAACAGTTTAACCACCACAGTATGGAAACCTGCCTTTTGGATTCTCTATAAACTAAATAAAGGACCAGGGACTTATAAAGTGTTTTCTATTTCAATTTCCCTTTCTTACACCTGATTGTTTTTTAGATAACAAATTCAATAAACAAAGTTGATACTTGGTTCAAAAGAAAAAAATAGAATGCATCCCCACTGAAAATTGTTTGAACATGGATGGTCACAGAGTTAGGAAACACACACACACACACACACACACACACACACACACACACACAAACATTCCCCACTGGCAAGAAGGTACATGGTTCTACTGCTGAACAGAGTTATGCGTAATAGTCCTCTCACTTCACATTCTTCTCTAGTGCAGTCATTTATATACACGTCAAGAAGTCCTTCCCATCAGCCCCCAAATGGTTCTCTGACCCATTTGATTCTATTTCCACATTCCCAATCATCACCCAAGTGCTAGAAAAGCATCCTATTTCTTCCTCACTGTCTCTTATTCCCTCTCCATAGGTCTCTCAGAAGTATTCCTTTGCAAGAAAATCTAATTTTGTCACATTCCTACTGCCTCTTAATGACTCCACTGCTTTAAAGGTAAAGAACCTTTAAATAAGATCCTAGTCAGCAAGGGATCATAACATGTGCCCAACCCTTCTAGTCTAATGCCCCAATGACTGTCCAGTGACTCCTCTCTTCATCTGTCCCACACTGTTCTTCAGTTCCCCAAAGCTGCCTTAGCCACACACTCTCCCTCCAGGTCTCTGTACAGCCTCACCTCTGTCTGGATGCCTGACCCGTTTTCCTGTCATGGACTGACTTGTCTGGAACTCTGTATGTGCATTACGATTGTTCTTGGATTGTTCAATCCATGCCACTAGGGTGTGTGTGCGGATCAAGTCTGAGAGTGGGTTTGGAAATCCTTAAGGAACTGTAAGGCTATAAGTTCCAGTGCTTTCCCACTGCTACTTCTGAAAAGACTCAAAGCCCTAAAACAAAATATAAAATGGTACAGCCACAATAATAACTCTTTCCCAAAACATCAAAAAGAAATACTCTCCAAAGCAAGCCTTTTCATGTTAGGCTAAGACATTAGCAGCCACAACTTGGTGAATTATTAGCATTGGAATCTCCTATTATCAAATACAAATCCACTTCTCTGGGACCAGAGGATCTTCCCACAACAATGGCTGAGTCTTAACAATCCTCTTCTACTTTATGCCTGTTCCTAAGTTCAGAGCAACTGAAGAGGAGTCAATATTAACTATGGCAGGGAATGATTAGTCAGCTGTGGGCACCTGGCCACAGATTCCAAGGTACTGACCTGAAAAGGCCATGAAAAGAAAGAATATGGGGATAATTCCTCCTGTGGCCTGGCCATCTTGTGCTCAGTTCTTCAAGTCTTTCCCCTTCCCTGACCCAAGCCAAGGGACTTTTCTGCACATTCTAGTTCTCTTGCACTCTAGCCTCAGCCAGAGAGCAGTACCAGCAAGAGATCTCAAGGAAGGATGAGAGGGAGTCAGATTCTTCCCTGCCGTGGTCCTATGCTGATTTGTTCCTTAACACAAGACCAGAGCAGCCAGCAAGAACTGCTCTATCTCACTTTATCTGTACCCCTCTTGCCAGCTCCTATCCCCAACAAACACGAACTTTCTGGACCTTATCTCCTAGATGACCCTAATGGTACAGTGTTCAAGGTTCGCCTGAGCTGTTACTAAGCTAGAGATAGAGCAGCATCCTTGTACTTTCTATAGAGCCAGCTCAAACCCAGAAGTGGACAGACATGCTTCTGAGAAGCACACACAGGAGCATGAGAGAACAGACAGGTTTAGGAAGTAAGGGATGCATATCCACAAAAGCCTGCACATTGGAGAGCTGAGCAAGCTGCACGAGCTGTAGCCAGGCAACATTTAGAAGAGAAGGGACGTGGCAAGGAAGTTGAGTGGAACAGAAGCAGCTCAAGCATCCTTTCTTTCCTTCCCATCTGCTGACTCTCAGGAAAAGGTATGAACCCTTTTAAACTAGGATTGGCCATGCCAAATGGTAAACATACCAATAAAATCTTCAGCTTCTGTTCTTATCCTTCCAACATATAAAAAGATTCTCAAATGCCAGACTTTGTCCAACACAAGGGCAAGTATAGATTTGAAGCCCAATAAATGTATGATACAACTTGGTTGACTGACCCAAGAAGGGATGGAGAAAAATCTAGCAGAGACTTAGCACTTCCTCTTAGTAGAGAGAGGTGCATGGAAAAAAACAACTCAGCTAGCCTGGGGTTGACCTTGGGCAAATGACACCTTCAGAGAATGTTTGCTCAGGTCTTGGGCCCTAGAAGAAAAGATAAGCTGGAGTTATTTTGGTCTCTAAACCCTTAGGATAACAGTTAATAGATACAAGCAGTAGTCTCTATCCATTCCCAGGGAAAACTGTTAAATACAGCCTCACTATGGGGGTTTCATCCTTACCCTGTCCCTGCAAATAGACATCAAAGAATAGAGATGTCCCTATAATCCAATGAAAGTCCCTTATGCCTGACAGATGATGTCATTCCTCCTAAAGGAGCAGTAATAGTTTAGAGTCCTTTGTTTTTTATTGTTCTTGTTTGTGTTTGGTTTTTTTTTTTTCCCACCTAATGGTATATGTTTGATTCCAGGAAATCTTCCTATACCCCAGGGACCGGTAAAGAATCAAGAGTCTGAAAAGAGAACCTTCACATTAGTGGAAGGCATTTCATTGCACCAGTGAGAAAAGGTGGAGAGAGAGAGAGAGGAAGTTCAGTTCAGTCCACATCATATGTGACCCCACTGTTGCCTCAACAAAACACTTTCTCTTGCTGGGGCTCGGTTTTCTCTTTTGTGAAGGGAAAGGCCTTCGTCCCGGTGAATAGGGACTATGTCATATGTAATAGCAACATCCAGTTGCTCCAAGATTACTGCAAATTGGCTTGATTCAAAGTTAAATTTGAAACATATAATAACAGACTAGAAGTCATGGCATATACAGTTATAAACACGTGAAAAAACAAGAATAAATTGGAGCTTAGGAGTTATAACTTAGATGCTAAAAGCTATTATATAAAAGTTTAAACATATGTGAGAAACTCATAGGAAATATGCTGGCATATGGCACTGAAGCCAATATGTCAACACTCATAAGTAAGAAAACATCTATAAAATTATATTTAGGTCACAGATTAGACCACTGCTGAGCATCTCTGGTTAAGCATTAACACACACCAGGATCTGCCTGGAACCTGTTCGTTAAGGTGCAGTGCCCCAGCTAATGAACACATCACTGGCAGATCAAGTTCAGGGAACAATATTGAGCAAGTACATTCCTTAGATCTCATTTACTCTCTTGTAGGTAGAAGGAAATTGAGAGGAAAAGGAAAGAGAGGAGAAAGAGAGCTGAAAGAAGGGGAGGGTTATCATTTTTGCCCTTATAGAGCAGAGTTTATAAAGGCGATGTACATGTTTGTGGCAAGGGTATGGTGGGGGTGGGTATGCTTGCCAAGTCCTGAAATAATGTCACTTCAGAAAAAGTAAGAGTAGAATTGTTTAGGCAGGGAAGCATTCCACTGAAGAAGCCTATCGCAACAGAGTTCTGCTGTTTCAGGGACTGCCACTGGATGTGGGCACGGACAGAGCTGTACTGCCTGTCACCCCCCCACACCTCATATTGTTGAGCTGTGACCTGAGAGGCTTGTATAGACTCTTGGTTCTCAACTCCTGCTGGAATTAGAATCACATGAAGGGCTTTAAAGAAATACACATCCTGGTGACACACCTGACACAAGAATCTTTTTGGGTGGGAAACAGACAATGGTATTTTAATAGCTTCCTGGTCATACTCATATATATTCAGCGAAATCTCACAAGTACTGGTCAAGATTATCCCAGATAATTCTAGGTTATTCCATCATTCTCCACCATTGTGGCACTGAGGAATGCTTGTAAGCTGTAAAATATATTCGGTCATATACCAGACACAGGACTTGGAGCTACGGAGTTGGAATGGACCTAGAAGCCTTCCCCCTGATAACTAGCTCTCATAGTTCTAGAGGATACTGTGCAAGCTGCTAAGGGAGAAGATCAATCAGTGGACTAATCTAGCCCTAAAGCCTAAAAACCATAACAGCCGGCATAGCAAACTACCTCTGTTTGTGCAGTAGTGGCACTGTTATCTGGGGGTAACCAACAGCTATCTGATTGGACTCAAAACCTTCTGAATGGGAGTGAACTCATGGGCAGCACTGTAATTATAACTAGATATACATGGCTGGAGAGGTCACAGGACCCACAGAAAACACTTTCTCTGTCTTCTCTCTAGAAAAATGAAATTTCTTACCATATGCAAAACATGGATCCTTATATTTACGTACAAGCATACTATACACTACTCATCAAAGAAGCTTCTTTCTGCAACATACGGAGGCTAGTGCAGAGTTCCACAACTAGTCACACACAGGGAAAACACTTCTGAGAGGTGCCTATCCCTAGGTCACATATCTACAGTGGAACCTCTACACCTAGGACTCATGAAGCATAGCAGAACAGTGGGTGGAGAGAATTCTAGTGCATCCCTCAAATTCTCAACAGCAAAACTTCCTTATACAACAGAGTGCAATGCACACAGATAGTCACAGCTGGCTAAGTTTTAGAGAAGAAGGGGCTGTAGAGTATGTTTCCATAGATAGGACTCCTACATTAAACCTCACACCCCCACAGCTCAGGGACCATTACGAAAGAGGAGGCAGAAAGATTGGAAGACCAGGGATTGGTCCAAAGACATAGGGAAACAGAGGGTTTCAGACCACTGTAAGTTTGCTCATGTGAACTTTCGACAATGTCAGGTGGTGGTGTGCACAAGAACCATGCTAACTCACTCAGACAAGGGCGCAGAGTGGAGCTCAGGAAATAGGCAGGCCTTATCCTGAGAACTGTTGGCAACTGATTACCGCTGGGTGAGGGAAGAGTAGACCTTCCTTAAGATCTCCAGATAGGCTGACTAGACTCCAGTGGATGAACGTGCACTTAAGGACATCTGGATACAGATGCTTGAACTGATAGGACTTACCATAAGGTCCGGTGGGAGGGGATGTGGGGGGTCATAGATGGGAGAGGGCATCTAGATTGGATTAAGAACTGTTATACGAAATGTACAAAAGATCAATAAAAATTTATGTTCAACTTGCATCAAAAATGCAAATCTATCAAAGCCCATCAAAGATGTAAAATCTATGGAAGGGGAAGGAGAACTTCACTGGAGAAAAGCTACTTGGGGCAGTTTTGTTTTGTTTTGTTTTGTTGTTTTTGCTGTGTAGGGATCCCACCTGCTAGGTATGGGCTCTCCCACTGAGCTGCAACCCCAATCCTTAACTGAGTCCTGATTAAGAACTCTTTGCTCACCAGTCTTATTATGTCATCTCTCATCCACAGCTGACTTTAAAAAGAACAAACTTGGAAGCGAGCTTGGGGGACAGAACTGGTTATATTTATTAACAAGAATAACAAAGAAGAAGTAGCATCCTGACAAGGAGAAAGCTAAGATGTGAAAATTCAACAAATGAACCACTGAGAAAGCATAGTCTGGAGCTATTTAGTGTAAGGACGGACTGCTTGACCCATTTTTAATGGCACAGAAAATATCCGTGTCATTCCATCATAATTAGAGAGCAAAGTTTATGTTTTGTGAATTATTATGATTAATCAATCAAGGGTGTATGCAGATGTTTATAGATCTGGTAAATTTTAAAGAAATATTTTCAACCTTTCAAAATGCTGAGGATTAGCATAAAACATTGCTATGATCTTCTTCGATTTTGAAGGGATACCTGATATCTATAGTCTTTCCAGTCCAAATTTTCCTTTAAGTTTTCATCAAGTAATGTTCACACACACACACACACACACACACACACACACACACACACACACATGGATATATCCAATAAACAACTTCAGAAATGTCATAATCTTCAGTGGGCAGACTGTGACCCTAGTATGGAAAACAATTAACAATTGCCTCTGGCTCTCTCAGTGAGTGAGCCCGCTCTAAAACCATTCGGCCACTTCTGTGCTACTTCCAACATCTATAGTGAAGGAAGGGAACTTGTGCCATGAGAAAAGGGTCATGGTTTTAAGTTCCATAAGGACCTAAAAGGGAGGAAAAAAGTCTGTGGTGAAAACTGGCATCAGGGGACCTAAGAGAAAGGTGAGACTGCACCAGTAAGGACCACATGGGCTGTGACCATTAGACGTCATAGTTTAATGAGTTAGAGCAATCCATGAAAAGAGGAAAATTTGACAGTGACAATGACAGTGCTGACAAAGCATTAAATATCAGCACCATGGCCTGGCAGGCAGTGGGGCCGTTCACAACAGCATCTGCTGAAAAGACCCCAAAGTTTGGACTCCATACCCACTGCATTTAGCTGGAAGAGGCGCTTCATCAGCATCCTGTTCTGTACAACGAGAACTGGATTTTTCTTGCAATCAGAGAATGGGGTTTCTGCTAAATTTGTCAAATCTAGGAACCATAATCCTCTGTAATTGAACTTTGCCTAGGATCCTTTGTCCATGAATGTTTCCTTGTTTTGCAATACAAGGAAGAATTAAGACACCAAGGTTAGATCATAAAACCCATCTTGACTCCAGCAGCCATCTCCTTAGGAATGGAATCCGAATGCCAATCTGATATTCTCCTGCAGACCACTTCCTTGTGAAGACCACTTTTCCATAGGAAAGGGGGATCAACATGCCATTCTATCCATTATTTTGTGATTTAGAAAATGATATAATACATTAGACAGAGCATTAGGTAAGAATGACATCAAAAGGACAAGATCCTTGCCAACACCTGCTTTCCCAATGTAAGTTTCAATATCCCCTGTTGTTGATGGGGGTGGCACCCTAGAAAACCTCTAGGGCCCCCCTTGCATGAGCTCTGTTGGCATGTGCTTGTCAAAATTTTTTACCTCCAGTAACCCCCAAGTTCTGTGTAGATTTGAATCTTCCCAGACCTGTCTTTGGCTTTTATAAAGCCCAAGGACTTGGGCTTAGATGTTAGGGTAATAATTCTGCTTCTTGGTTATTGAAAATGGCATATAAGCTCTTCCTTCACCGCAGATCAGCTAGATACAATTATCTCTTAATATACCTAAAATTTAGCCCTAGAATTCATTCCAGATCCTGTTTGTTTGTTTGTTTGTTTGTTTATCTTTTTGAGACAGGGTCTCCCTGTAGCCCCAGCTGTCCTGGAACTCATTCTATAGACCAGATTGGCCTTGAACTCACAGAGATCCACCTGCCTCTGCCCCCCACCCCACCCCACTGAGTGCTGGGATTAAAGGCATGTGCCACCAAGCCCGGCCAGATCTTGTTTTTTAAGAACATCTCTTACCAGCTACTATGTGACTGTTTTACATGATGGATCTTAACAAATCCAGTATAATGGGTACACACTCAGATATTTTTGAAGAGAGGAAAAAAAGTGAATGTGTGCCAAGGAAAGGGTGCTAATGGCTCCTTTATGTCCATTTTTACTGTTGCTCCAGGTTAGTCTCTACATTCTTCCTTCCAAACCAGTTCCCCAAACTTGTCAGCCACATTAGTTACAGAAACTAAGAAATAGGCCCAAAGGAAGAGGTCAGTAGCAGTCAACCTTTCCCCATCCTTTCCTAAACCATTAGTGACTATCATGTTCCTCACAACTTCTGCGAGATATAACATATAAATGCCTTTCTATACTTAGCATATTTCAATTAACACCATAATCTCAAGTTCTATCTATACTGTACATAATGGGATTTCATCCTTTTTCTTTTCTTTTTTGGCTGAATTGTGTGTGTATGTGTGTGTGTGTGTGTGTGTATCAAGGTGATACCTACCAACTTATATGTGACTTTCTTTATTCATCAGTTAGAACAGGCATACCCAACAGATTACCAGGATATACTGTTACTGCAGGTTCTAAGCATGGCCTTTCAAAAATTTAATATGGCTCAGTTCTGGTCAACTGCAACTGGAAATTAGAATCAATGGGAGAAGACAAATGACAACAGACCCAATGTGCATGTGACAGAATGTCTAAATCAGAAACCCAGGCATGCAGGCTCAACATCTGTAGTATTAATAAACCACCCATATATCAGTGTTTAGTGAAGGTTACACCATTGATCTTGTCTAGTCCTAGCTCACTTTATAGATAATAAAAAGGACACTCAGGGGATCAAATGACACCTTGTTAAAACACTGCAAGGGAGGGGCAAAGCTAAGACACTAAATAATTTTAGAGGTCTCGGATTTAACTTTATTGTTATACAATGTTAATTTTTTAAAGAATGTCATATAGGTATATAATGAAACATGATCACAAGTACCTTCCATTTTCCCCCCTTTTCTCCTAATATGTCCCCGTCCCAACTTCATGTTTGTTTGTTTGGTTTTTTTGATAACACATTAAGCCTAGTTAGTTGCTTACCTATGCACGGGTGTGGGGCCATTACCTGGAGCATGAGAGTCCCACCAGGGTCCTCCCGAAAGAGTGACTGCCCTTGCCCAGCAATCATCGACTGCCAATAGCTCCTCAGTAAGGATGGGGCCTGGCGATCGTCTACCAAATTTATGCCAGACTTTTGGCTGGCTTGATCTTGTGCAGTTAAACATGCGTGGTGCTGTGGCGTCATGCGTATTCTGGCCATGTCACGTCCTGAAGCCCACTCTTACATTCTTTCCCATCCTTTTCCCTGATGTTCCCTCAGCCTTGATGTGGGGCAGGGTTGACACGGATATCCCACGTGACGCTGATCACTCTTATTCTTGGAACTTTGACCAGTTATGCATCATTACATAGACTGCTGCTTTGCTGAAAAAGAAGCTTCTCTGACCAAGGCTGAAAGCAGCCTGCGTCTATGTGCAGGAACATAAACATTTAGAAAGTAATTTGACTACGAGAACTTTTAGCAAAATAACAATTGCAGGTTCTATTCCAGGGCCTACGCCCTCCCCGGCCAGGAGCTTTTTAGACCAGGATTACAATACCAGACATGAAATTCCCTCCAGTGGAGTAGGCCTCAAATCCAATCAGATAATGGTTAGCTATCTCACAACAGTAATGCCACTATTGCATGAGTGGGCATGTCTTGCCTGGTAGATCAGTATTGCAGCGTGTTGTCAGGATTGCCAGTGCTGGGTAAGACCGGTGCTGGCTTTTCTCTCCCAGCAGCCTGCATAGTACCTGCTGGTGCTATGAAAGCTAGCCAGTGGGGCTGGAGAGATGGCCTAGCGGTTAAGAGCGCCGACCGCTCTTGCAGAGGACCCGGGTTCGATCCCCAGCACCCACACAGCGGCCGAGAACCGTCTGAAACTCCAATTCCAGGAGAACTCCAGTTCCAGGGGAATCCGAGACCCTCTTCTGACCTCCGCGGCATTGCACATCACGGGTGCACAAACTTGCATGCAGACAACACATTCATACACATACGGAAATAAATTAAATTAAAAAAAATTTTTTTTTAAATAAAAAAAAAAAAAAAAGAAAGCTAGCCAGCAAGAGGGAAATAGCCAAGTAGACTGGGGATTGATTTTTTCATGTTCAGCAGCCAAAGTGTGAGGTGTTTTCAGCAACTGGGTTGTCTTATGGAGTTATGGTAGCAACCAAGGACAGTGGAAGAAACTTGTGCTGATTTGGGGACGGTTGGGGCCTCCCTGACCAATCACTCATGCTTTGCACTGTGATCTTCATTTAATATCCCGTGCTTTCTGGAAGTGGCTTTGTTTATTTTTTAAACTTCTGCTTTGAGATTAATTTCATATCTAGTGGTTTTCAAAAGGTGCTTTCATGGATCCTGAGTTTGGATTAACTCTCCCACGACTCCTTTCTCTTCCTTATCCCCAACCCACACCCTCACTCAATTCTTTAACCACTCTTCTTTCATTTCATGTGTACTCTGCTATCTTTCCAATTGACTTTTTTAATTAGGTTGTGAGAGATTAGGCTTTCTATATACCTCTCCTTTGGACTAGCCCTTCTCCACCACCTGATTTCATCCATGCTCCCACACCCTTCCCCAGTTCCTATAGTATTCTCACTAGATAATAATAGAGAGAAGCCTTGTCCATCCGGCCTCCACAGCTAACAAGGAGAATGCAGCAGGGCTCCTTGTTGCAGGAAGGCTCTAGCATTCCTGAAGCTCTCCTCTGTGTGGTTGGTTTCTAAATATAACGTGCAGTCAGTCAGACACTCTGAAGAACTGTTGGCTGCCTTGGCTTCCTTGGGATAAACTTTCTTTCTCCTGGATTCTGCAGCACCAGGAAGAGAGTCCTAAGGGGAGAAATTCCTCTTCAAAGTCAGAGCTAGATAACACTGTGTGTGGCATTCTGGTTGTTCTCCTTTGTAAGGAGGGAGGGGGTGGGGATGGTGGGAGGCAAACTTCTAACATCAGCCAACATCAAAAAGAATATTCATACTTTGTACCCATGGCATGCATGAAGGGGCTGCTGAGCGAGGGGGAAGTGATCAGGTAAAAACAATTAACATATGTGGGCTGGCAGTGGAGGAATATGGGAAACACATTTGGGCACAGGGGGTGGAGGGGGGCAACTTGCAAACTGCATGTGTCAGCAGGTACTGGCAGCTGCCTGGCACTGGCTCCATCAGGACTCAGAACCTGTGGGTGTCTGGGTGACCAGCCCACTCCCTGGGGGTAGGCATTGGGATAGCCCCGACTTCATTCTCTGCCAGACAGCAGGCCACTTCTGCCTTGGCCTCTAGCTCTTGCCCTCTTTCCAGTAGGAGGATTCAAGTAAACAAACAAACAAACAAACAAACAAACAAAATGCCTGGAACATTTGCAAACATCAGTATTTGCCCATTCACGCAGTACAAAGCCCTCTTCCTCATTTTACTGTAGCTCACAGTTCTCTACTTTCCAACCTGAGAAATATTTGAGTATTAGAATTATGGGATGTTGGCAGTCACCTAGTATTATGCTCTCCCTTTAAAGAGAAAGCTATTTTAAATGTTGTCACTTATTCACCACTTACTATGCATCATATACTTTTTATAAACCAAATCCAACTCCCACTCAATCCCTAAAAGCAATGGGGTTTGCAGATCATAGAAGACGGAGTAATGACAGACATGAAATATCTCTAAAATTTATAGGTGAAGAGTACAAGACCTGGCTGGGGAGATGGTCAGCGATGAGAGTGCTTGGTGGCTACCCTAAGGACCTGAGTTCAGGTTCCTAACGCCCACAGAAAAGATTCAGACCTGGCTGCAAATACCTACAACCCCTGCATTGTGCAGCAGAGACAGGCAGACACTGGGAGCTTGCTGCCCAAGCAGCCTAGCTAACCGGTCATGTTTTCAGTTCAGTGATAAACTCTCTCTCAAGGCAGTAAGACAAAGAGTGGCAGACAAAGACATTCTCATGTCCTCCTTTAGCCTCTGCAAGCTTGTGTGTATGCACCACATGCACACCTACACACAAAAACACCAACACATACGCACACACATCTACACACACGTACATACACAACAGCAATAGCAACAACAGTAAGAGTAGAAGGATTCCTAATTTCAGATTTCTGGCTGTCAATGCTCTCTCATGAAGACAGAGAGAAGTAACAGCAACAGTGAACTCATTTCCTGCTCTGACCAGCCAACTCAGTTGATATTTTTCTTCTGTGCTTTTCAAGACTTGAGCAAAAACTTGATTTAGGAATCCCAAGTATTCAAGGAGAAGTCTGATAGCTTTCTCACCCCAGGAGAAAAACGTGGCTTGCAGCTTCAGCCACAGATGTGGAGACACTTAGCTGCTATTCAAACTGAAGACGGCAGGGTATGGAAGACCAGAGCATTTCTCTTCCATGGGTATGTCTCCAAAATGCTAAAAGTTCAGAGAAAGTGTGAAGTTTGCAGAAGGTCTCCGTTCTCCTCAATGTGTCTCATCCCTGGAAGATACGGTGTTAATGTGAAGGTCACAGAGAAAAACACTGATGCCTGTTTTATATGCCTGATATGCTTAAGTTCTGTGTTAGTAGGAGAAGGCGGTAGGAGGAAATACCCCTCAGGAAGCCTTTCTCACAGCTCCCTCTTTATTTCTAGAACAGAGTTCCTCACGTCTCAGAGTTGGAACTGCATCACTCTTTGTTGGGAGATGACCTGTGCTTTTTGGGATACACAGTGCCTTCCCTGGCCTCTCTTCCCACTACATGCCGCTAGCACCTCCCAATCAATCGTGTCTTCTGTGTGGTTTGGAAAGCCCAGCCCCACCCTTCCAGGACAACTTCTTTCCCAAAGTCTTCGAAGCTCAATGTTATGTTACTAGGTTCTTTGAACTTCACTGAGCTCCCTGTAAGCTGACTTCTCACTAATTCTTCTGCCCTCTGAGCCCCCAGGACCTACAGCAGGATATGGCCATAGTGCAAGTTCAAGCAGTACTTCTGAAGAAATACATTTTTAAAAAAAAAAATTTTTTTTAAAGAAGTACATATTAGTGTGTCTATTTAAAAATGCTCTTCCTGGCTGAGCGTGGTGATGCACGCCTTTAATCCTAACACTGGGGGGAGGGGGGGAAGAGGCAGGCGGATCTTTGTGAGTTCAAGGCCAGCCTAGTCTACAGAGTGAGTTTCAGGTCAGCTGGGGCTACAGGGAGACCCTGTCTCAAAAAGACCAAAAAAAAAAAAAAAAAAAAAAAAAGCTCTTCCAGGGATGGTGAGATGGTACCCCTGGTCAAAGCACTTGCCACCAGACATGACTACCTGAGTTTAATCTTAACCACATGGTAGAAGGAGAAAAGGAAAGTTGTCTTCTGACATTCACATGTGTGCCATGCCATACACACGCACACACACACACACACTACACACACACACACACACACACACACATATTAGGCTGAACAACTCAAAAATCCCAAGACCCCCTGAGAAACATCCCCAGGCCAAATTCAAAGAAGCCTTGGGGGTTAAATCCAGGTATCCTATTTCCCTTTGTGACTGTGATATGCAGCCAACTCCAAAAATTCATGCCCTTCAGTTCTGCAAATCAATCCCAGCATCCACTTCCAGAATCACAGTAGAGTTCCAGGCTCACTGGGACCCTAGATGTCCAGGTTAACTAAAACAGTAAGATTTGAGGTTTACATGGCTTTAAGCACTTGTGGGGCTACTGTTAGTATCACAGGCCAGGTCTGGTTGGCTTTGTGGAATCAAAAGTAGAAAAGTAATGAATGATGATCTAATAAAAACCTGCTCAGAAAGCAAAGTCTTTGTAAGCACAAGTAGCAGATTGATCATAATGTTTGGTTTGTGTTTTGTTTTGTTTGTTTTGTTTTGTTTGAGATAAGTTCTCACTCTAGAACCTAGACTGACCTGGAACTCACTATGTAGCCCAGGCTGGTCTGGAACTCATGTGATCCTCTTAGGTGCTGGAATTAGAGGCATGAGTCACCACTATTGGCCTGAATATGAATACAGTATTTTAGGGCTTTCTATTTACTTTCAAAGGCTGAGAAAACAAGTAGCACTTGTTGAGGAACAAACTGATATATTTTTTTTAAGAATTATTATTGTTTTTAATTGTCACTCCGCTGTTTTTTTTTTTTTTTTTTTTCTTGGGGCTCAAAATACCCCGTTTTTCATTTCTGGAGCAAAAGCAATCACTTGAAAAGCTGACAATGGGTCATGTGCTTATTTTTCCATGTAAAACACAGCCTGTTTTTCCCTTAAGAATCACAGAACTGCAATCAGGGTAACAGCTACCAGGATTCAAAGGAGAAGGAGAAAATTCTCAGAGTAGGTGGGGATTGGGTTTAAAGAATAGACTTGGGTGAATGACATCATCCTCGGGTTTGTCCAGTGAACTGGATCACGCAGCCTGTCACACAATGACTTTGGCCTCTCCTGGGGCCAGCAGAGCAGCCTTGTCGGACGAATCAGTGTGGAAAAGTACTTTCTGAAATAGAGCTAACATAAACCAGGCATGTCGCAGTTGGTTTGGGTAAATTTCAGGAATGTGGGAGGAGTCACTTTACTTTGCAGCAGGGTTGGTTCTGACTGCTGAAAGCATGCCCATCTGCCTCCTTCATCTCTCTCAGCAGATAAGAACTGGGAATAGGCAGAAACAAAACTTGCCTTTTTTTTTTTTTTTTCCTTAGGGACAAGCAGAATAAAACAGCAGCAAAGGGGGCAAGAATTCTGGTGACGGAATGCTCTCCATGAAAACACGAGTATTGACCACGTTAATGAAGAGCAGACCCTGCATGGGAACAAAGTCTGAGTGACTCTCAGCTAGAACCACTCCTAGTTCTCCAATAAACTGAAGGAAGTCAGACTGCAGAACAGCATGCTGTACTTCCTGAAATACATCACAAGGAAACACTGCTTTGATAAACCAATTTTAAGAAGCTTTTTCAAGCTTCGAACTTTATATACATGAGTAGGAAGGTTAACCACCACCTATTTCAGCCTTCATTGTCCAGAGGGAAAAACAGAATCAGGAAAGTTAAATGATTAATCTAAGGTCCCAAAGCTATTTTGGTAAAGCTGAGTCAAATCCCATGATCCTTTCCTCCTCTTATCCACTGTCACTAAACGACATTTACCACCGAGTACATAGGATCCAAGGGAAATAAGGCTTTCTTAATCAGCAATTTGTTTTAAAACATAAGGGAAAATAAGTTGCTTTGAGTTGGGAGTCTTTCTTACACTTAAGTGATCACTTTTATGACTGATAATTTTGCTAATTAAATAAGTGTTGAGTAGTTGCTATTGGCAGATGTAAGTCTATTCCCTTTTCATGAGTGTTTATAAAAGACCAATGACATAAAAGAATTGAAATACAGTGAAGGTAAATTCTTTTTTTTCTTTTTTCTTTTTTTTTTGGTCTTTTTGAGACAGGGTCTCCCTTTTAGTCCCAGCTGGCCTGGAGCTCACTCTGTAGACCAGGCTGGCCTTGAACTCACAGAGATCCGCAGGCCTCTGCCTCCAGAGTGTTAGGATTAAAGGCTTATGCCACCACGCCCAGCGCTAAGGTAAATTCTTAAAGCTCCACAGAACATTTGATGTTCAAAGAGCAAGTTCCCAACTGCCTGTTCCCTCCACTTGGCTAAAATTGACCCAGGACACCTTTCACAAAATAACCTCAAGAGAAAATAGAGGAAAATACAGAAGTGTGGCTCGAGGCAGGAACGTAGGGGTTGTACATCTACAGAAGAATCAATCAAGAACAGACCAGCTGGTATACAGTGTCAAAACTTCTAAATCCATGAGAAGTTCTACACTGTCCCATGGAGTCACGGGAGAAGTTCCCAAAGACAGAGGTAGGGCCAGTCTCTGCGTCCTGCGATCCCAAGGACGGCCATCATTCAAAGCCTTCAGGGTTTTTCCCATCAAACAGAATCTGGGAAATCACTCCTTGGGTACACATACTATCTTGGATCTCCAAAATATAACTCTATCGTTAGCTTATGATAGCTTATTATGTTAGCAAAATAATACATTTACATACTAATTGTGGGGCATATGTGCATGTCACTGTGTGTGTGTGTGTGTGTGTGTGTGTCCACATGAGTAACACATGTGCATATGAAGGAAGGTCAGGGAACAACTTCCCAGAGTTAGTCACTCCTTGCACCATGTGGGTCCTGGAGATGGAAGCCAGGTCCTTAGGACTCATAGTAAGTGCCTTTATTCATGGAGTAATTTCCTCAGCACAAGGGGAAAAACAAAACAGATATTTACACCTTTTTGTTTTATCTTTTCTTGCCATTTTTTTCTGTTTTATTTTTAAAGTATAAGATCCCATATATCCCGATCTGGTCTCACACCTGCCCCTGTGCACCCGAGGCTGGCCTTGAACTCCTGGTTTTTCTGCCTCCAACTCTCAAGAGCTGGTATTACATGCGTATGCCACCATGTAAATAATGGCTTCCCCTGACTCTCTTTAAATAGCCAGCTTCTAAGGTTGTTTCTTATTTACTGTAAAGGCAAGGAATTCCTTTTCAAAAACCACATTTTCTACCTTTTTCTAAAGTAATTCACTTACCTCATGCTTTGAGGGACGGTGACCCCAGTTTTTTGCTGTAATAGTCCACTCAGGCTTCTGGCCTTGTCTCAAATCGACTTTACTAGGAAGCACCTTTCAGAGAAAAAAAGCAGTGCCTGTTCATAGAGACTCCGAAGGTACATGAGGCTGGCAGGTGCTATATAAATGAAATATCCTTCCAATTACCACTCCTGTGCTAGATTGAATTAAGCTATATAACCATAACTAAGGAAACAAGTCTGTCTACACAGCAGCACCCTTTCTTGTCCTGGTGAGATTCATGCTTGTCTCCTCATAAACACAATCATTCTTAAAGTAAGAGAGAAATCTAAATCAGTTTCCAAAGTATTGCTGTCCTTTGAACATGGCTAAACACCATCAAGAACTAAACTGAGAGGGCTTTAAAGTGTGTTACCTAAATCCCAGGTAACAGCTCAAAATACCCTCTCTTCTTAGTACCCAAAGAATCATTTGTTTGTTCTCCTAGTAGACCACAAACTTGATAGAAGGATCAGAAACTAAAAACTATTGACAACATGGCAGGGGCATCTCAGCATGAAACTGGATCGAGACTATCACATCTTCCCTGACAAACTCAATTGCTTAAATAAATCAAGGCAAGGTCAATACTGCTGCCCCCTCCACAGGGCACAAGTCTGTTTCTTGGGAGAGGAAGAAAGAAGCAAGGCCTGCATCTTCGGGGAATGTTTAACTGATACCAGAACTGTTTTCTTTTAGTGAGGCAGCTGTTCTATGCAGCAGAGCTGACTGTCTCAGAAGGAGCCTGAGAACATTTTCTTCTCCCACAGAGCTGCCATAAATCTTCTCCTTACCTACTCCTTTTGATTTAGCATAGGTATATTTGCAACCAAGGTAAGTTCTTCAAGTCCCATGTATACTATACCTGCCCTTTTGCATTAGTCAATGACTTCTGCTTATGCCTTTGTCACATTACACAGTAGAGCTATCATGGAGAAAGATGCAATTCCATGAAAAAAAGATGATGTCTGTTCATTTTTCTGTGTGCTAGAGTTGAGAGCTGAATCTAGGCTGAAGTCCACTAGCTGGAGTGTGTGTTCCTCGTGTGCTCCTGAAAGTATCCTCAGAGGAAAAATCCAGAATGTCAACTCCAAGATTTCAAAGACTGAAAAAGAGATCAACCAAAACCAGCTGAAATATTGCATTTCCAAGGAATGAAGAAATGCTCTCACAGAAAGGAAAGGATGGGACAAAGAGGAAGATCACAGCCCATCTCATCAGTCTGTCTAAGAAGTCAATACTGGGGCAGAGTCAGAAGTGCTGTAACAGAAGTTCTCCCTAGACAACAACAGGTCACTCATAAGACATAAAGGAAGCCCCTGGGAGACTGGGAGCAAAAACAGAAAGCACAAACCACTTTGCTCAGCAATTCTTTGTTTTAGAGCAGAGTGTAATTAGAAGCTAGCACAGTCCTTTCAGATAGGAGCAGATCACCGTCAAGATTCAAAGAGAAAATACTGGCGTCCCACTGAAGATGAAGGCGGAAAGCCAGAGATGGCGCGTCCTTTTATGAAGTCATCCTTAGCCTTAATCTGAAATGCTACATGCTGCTGAGGATGCTGGACCCCAGTAACAAAGAAGATGGCCCAACACCAAAAGCAGCAGGAAAGTGAGCAAGATCTTACAAAGATTCATTAACAACATTTGTTCTCCTGGTGGGAAGAAAAAGCAGTGTGGGGATAGACGAAATCCAAGAGTGGAAAGTCACCAGCCCTCAAAATGCTCATCACAGCTGGGTACAGTGGCTCAGGCCTGTACTCCCAGAACTTTGAAGGCTAAGGCAAGACTGCCAAGAATTCAAGGCTGACCGGGGCTAGACTATAAGTTCTAGGCCAGCGTGGCCTATATAGTAACACCCTATCTCAGACAAGACAAAACCAACCCAAACTGCAAGTACAATGGCTTAGACCTAAAAGTCTAGTATTCAGGAAGCAGACACCTCCTGCAGATCACTGCAACTTCAAACCCAGTGCGATCTACATAGGGAATTTTAAGCCAGCCAGAATTACATAGTGAGACCTTATCTCAAAACTCCAAATGGATGGGCCAGAGAGATGCTCAGCAGTTTAGAGCACCGGCTGTTCTTGCAGAAGATCTAGGTTCTGTTCCTAGCACCCACACTGCAGCTAACTACCATCCCTAACTCCAGTTCTAGGGAATCTGACGCCCTCTTCTGGCCTTTGCAGACATTGCATGATACCGGAGTACTTACATGCATGCAGGCAATACATTTATACTCACAAAGTAAAAATATTTTAATTTCTTTTTTTAAAAAAGTCAAATAGAGGGCTGGAGAGATGGCCTAGCGGTTAAGAGTGCCGACTGCTCTTGCAGAGGACCCGGGTTCGATCCCCAGCACCCACATGGTGGCTGAGAACCGTCTGAAACCCCAATTCCAGGAGAACTCCAGGTCCAGGGGAATCCGACACCCTCTTCTGACCTCCGCGGCATTGCATGACATGGGTGCACAAACCTGCATGCAGACAGTACATTCATACACATAGAGAAAAATAAATAAAAAATTAAAAAATATATTTAAAAAGTCAAATAGAATTACATTCATCTAGAGGAAATATTTTTGATGCTCCTCAGGAAAAAAAAGAACAAATAACAGGTCATTTGTTTAACTGCAAATAAACTACACAATTGAGAAGTGATCTAGGCACATCCGTTGCTGCCTGGTGCCCCCATAAAAACTTCCAATAAACTGACAGATTCATAGTGGGTGAGGAAAGCAAGAAGTTCTTCTAGAACATTCTTGCAATGTGACTTCTAAGGTTGATTTTAGAGAGAGTCATCACACCCCCTGGCAACTCTGTATGTTTAATAACCCCACACATAAAACCTTTCAGCTTCTGTCAGAGAGAAAATATCTGCAGTCTGAGCAGGAATGTAACACACATGTCATTGTTTATATTGTTTATATTCTCTTGTGAGTATGTGTGCATGATGGCATGTTTATACATGAAAATCCAAACATCATCAATAAAAAATATAGAAAGTGCTTCTAAAATAAGCTTCCTTTAAAAATGAGTTAAGCAAATATGGGGTGATTGATGTTGAATATACAAAGTACATAGATTATAAAGTTCTGTTATCACAAGCTGAACAATATAAGCCTTGGGGATTTTCTCATTTCCCTGAAGAAATGCATTCAGTTTCACATAAACGCCTCACAATCACTCTAAATTTTATCAGTCGTCATCAGGAACTCCCAGGTATAAATATGAATAAATTTTGGCAGTATAATATCAAGTGGAAAGAACAATAAACTGAGTCGAGTGACTGAAATACAGCCAGAGTTCAGTTTCTCATTGAGTATGTAATCTTGAGAGCATATAATAAATTTCTCAAGATACAAACTTCAGTTAGCAAACAAGCTCCTACTATGTGCAAAATCAGTGTTCTCGGGCTAGGTGTACGTTATAAAGGATGAAAAACAGCACCACTGGAGTTTAAATCCAGCATAAGTTGACAATGATAACGCAAACAGTAATATTCGCAAATCAAATAATGGTAAATACTATGAAGGAAGAAAATGAAACAAGTCAACAACAGAGATTTGGATAAGAAAACCTGAGAAGTCCCCTCTGAGTAAGTAACGTGAGCCAGGCACAAAAATATAAAGGGGGAGGAAATGTCAAGGCATGGAACAGTGTTTAGACATGGATGGTAACGGGGGAAAAACCCCAGAGAAAGCACTGAGCTAGGCTTGTGGAAAGAATAGAAGGGCAGGACTGGCCTGAAAAGCCATGAACTCCATCCATGAGCTAGAGAGAGAGGGCACAAGATTAAGAGCACTGGCTGCTCCTGCAGAGGACCCAGGATCCATATGGTTCCCAGCAACAATGTGGCCACTAACAACCATCTTTAACTACAGTTCCAGGGGAATCTGACACCTTCTTCTGACCTCTCTAGGCATCGCAGGACACAGGTGCAGGTAATATACTCATACATATAAAAAATAATAAATAAAATATTAAGAAAATAAAAAATCTATCTACTGGCTAGCCTCTCTAAAGAGAACAAATAGAAGAAAAAAAAAAAGGTCTGGGGGATTAAATCCTTGAAAAATCTAAGTACATTACAAAGCAAAAGAAATTTCCGAGGGAAAGAACAAAGGGTTGAATTTAGACAAACTTGTGAAGGTGGTAGTCCAGGAGCAGTTAATCAGTTAGTGGTGGCTCCTGTATTAAGCAATCAACAAAGAGTCTCACTTTTTTCTGTAAATGACTCCTTTCCCTTACAAGTTTGCAACTTGGGTGAAACAAACCATTTACTCAGAGCTTAATGTAACAAATTAGTAACAGCACCACGGAGACAAGAACTCAAAGCTGCAATACCTAGGCCTGACCCTAGACTCACCGCTTAAAGGTTTTGTGATCTTGGACAAATTAAGTAAGCTCTCCAGACCCAATGTTCTGTCTTTAACTTTAAAAGGTAATAAAAATACTTTCTCTCCCTATAGCATACTATTATTGAAAAGATTAAATATATTAAGCAGAAAAGTCAAGGGAAATACTACCCTTTTTGTCATTTGTAACCCCAGCCTTCTACTATATTGCTTGGTTCTCATAATTTGGGCTAGACCCTAGGGGTATCTTTCCTTTGTAAGAAAAGAATTGCACCTAAGGAGCCCCATGAACAGTTGACAAATTATGAAGTATCTCATGAATACAGTTCTCACTGAGTCCCTTTCTTTTCTCCCGATTTCCCACAGTGAGAGAAACAACTCTATAATATGTAAGAGATATTGCTCTCTGAATCTTTAATCTAAGCCATAGAACATTCGGGAAGTCCCTAAACTTAGAGCTACCCTCAGCATTTCATTCCCCAATTTTTCATCACACTATCCTAACCTCCAACCATGCAGGATGCTTCATACACATTTATTTTCTTTGGGTTTATGGAGAAACTTCAAATCTGTGCTCTTGTTTTAGTATTCAGTAACTGCAGGAAGAATGAGAACATGGACAAGGTAAGTAAACCTATATGGAAGAAAGCAGAGGCCTTTCGTGCTTATGATCAGTCTAACTGGGAGAAATCTAGGATTCGGACCCTAAGTCCAGTGATCTTTGAAGTTTAATAAGCCTCTTCCAGGTAAGGACCTAGTGAAGATCAAACAAGGTTATGGACATGAAATGGGTTAAGGGTTCCCCAGTGTAAGCTATGATTATCAAAAGGACGAAGTTGTTTTAGCAGGCTGCCCCTTTGTCTGTCCTTCTTCCTTGACCTGTAGAAAAGTCTAGAATGTCAGATGGTGGAGTAATGCTGGCTCAGGAAGTGGTTACCTCACCCAGAACTTTGCAAAGGCACTGTAGGACCCTGCTAATCCGTGTTGGTTGAGTGAGTTTAGCTTGAAAGACTGTCTAGTTGTTTCCGTTGCAGCCATCCTGGTCTTTTAACAAAGAACCCCCTCTGGGGTCCCATCAAGGAGGAAACAACTCAGCCACCCAACTCTTTCCAGAGGGCCTTGGGATTTTTCAGTGGAGAACTTTTAGCAGGGCTTGCTTTCTACTTCTTCCTGACTTTTCTTTCCTTCCCCTCTGAAGTAAATAAATATTTTAGAAATGGAAGCTATGAGCTCTTTTGTTCTGTTTGATCTACACATTGTAACTAAAAGAATGCATTTTCCCCTAAAACCACTTACCCTGGCCAACTAACAAAAATACATATCTAAAAAAAAAAAAGTTTAGCTGGTGTGATTTAAATCTAGGGAATTCTTATCAGGACGTGAAAGCTCAGCTGTTATTTTTCTTTTATCTTCTTTCTCTCTATAGAAAAGAAAAAAGAAAAGTAATATCCCTTCTTACTGTTTTCTCTGTTTTCCACACAGTGCAGCAGTGTGCCTGTAGTAAGCTCTCCTGGGCTGGCTGAGGTCCTTCTACATTCTGAGCAGCTTCTTGCTTCTCACAAATCCCTCAGACCAGAGTCACCCCAAAGCAAAGTAGCCCTGTTTTTCTGACACCTCCCTAGTGAAGGACATTTTATGACAATGTGTGGTTTGCCAAGAATAAGGACTTGTGTTTAAATTAAACATGTATTTGATTTGAACAGTATAAGGGTATTTTAATACATGGAATCACAAACACCAAGATGCATAGGGTTTCTACAGTCCAACACCTTCATCTTACACTTGAAGACAGCACTAAGGAGCTACAGCATGGCTCCACCTATTCAACTTCCCAGATGTAGGAGTAAAAAGAACCCAGGCTAATGGGTTTTTGAACCCTGATATCTTCCTTTTTCACACACCTTCTAGACATCCAAGGAAAACTTAACAGGATAATTCTATCAAGAGAAGAGTCTCATAAGGCATTACACATTTATTCATTCATTCATTTGGCAAATATTAATTGGAAAAATTGTGTGTCAGGCAATAATAATGAATAAATGAACATAATATTTACCCTTCTCTCAGGGTACATTGTTTGTATTTATATGCATGCATCCAGTATATGTGTGTATATGTGTATGTGAAGGTCCATTGTGTATAAGAAACACTATTCAACACAAAGAGGATACATTAAAAATATCAAGGCAGAAATGAAGTCAATCAGGAGATCAAGTTCAAAGTCTTCCCCATGTCTAAAAATCTGTTAGATGAGCACACCTTGCGATCTATCTTTGTGACCCTTCAATAGCTTTTCCCCAGGGCATCCAGAGCAGTTACTGGAAAAAAATCCATCCATCCTCCTGCTCGGCGTTTTCAATGAGTGTCCGAGTTAGCTTTAACTGTCACTTTACACAGCCTAGAGTCACCTGAGGAGGGAGTCTCAGTTGAGGGATGACCAGATCAGACTGGCCTGTGGGCATGTCTGTGGGGGAGTATTTGGATGGTTAATCGATGTCAGAGGGCGCACTCCATTGTCAGCAATAACATTCCCTGGGCAGGTGGTCCGGGACTGTATAAGAAAGCTATCTAGGCAGCAGACAGAGCAAACCAACAAGCTCCGTTCCTGCACGGCTCCTGCTTCAAGTTCTTGCTTGAGTTTCTGCCCTGGGTTCCCTCAATGATGAAGTGTGATCTGGAAGCATAAACCAAACAAACCTTTTCCTCTTCTAAATTGCTTTTATCATAGTGTTTCATCACAACAAAAGAAATGTAACAAGAACAGTGAACTTGGACTGTCTGTGGATTAAAGGGCAGAGTTGCACAGGTGCCTACCAAGGATCACTCTGACCTGCTTTACCAGCCCAGCAAGCTGCACCTGCCCCTTGCTTACTCCTGGTGCTCTATACTGGCATTGGTCAGTTCCCTAAAGCACTTGATTTCTTCTTGGGTTTGGGTCATTGGAAGAAATCACTCCCTTTCTCTGGAACTGTTTCTTCACAGAGCCAGATTCCTAACACCCTGCTCAATCAAACCCTTGTTCACCTGGCTCACTCTTTCTCTGCTTTACATTCAACAGCTTATGCTCTTATTAAGGCTTCTCTTTTCTCTGTAGACTACAATCCAATGAAGGTAGATTGTGTTTGCCTTGTCTAATATAAAACTAGGGTCCACCGGGTTCAGATCCCAGCACTCACACAGCAGCTAATAACCATCTGTAACTCCAGTTCCAGGGGCTCCAATGCCCTCTTCTGACCTCCATGGCTATTGCATACAAGCAATATACTCATACACATAAAATTAAAATAATAAAATATTTAAGGCCAGGCTCTAGTGCAGTCCTTGAGATAGCAAGTTTTCTACCGCAGTCATTGAAGGATTGGGTAAACAAATGGATTCATGACGAGAATATGGATAGTTCACATGAGGAATGACACAAACTACAAATAGCATGAAAAACGTTTCAGTGTGGACTTGATGAGCCACTTCTGAAATGCAAGAACAAAGGGACAGGTCCTAAAATATGTCAAAGTGGACCTTTGGTTAAAAAGAAATTAAGATTCATTTTATAAAAAGGTGGTAAGAGTCACTTAAAATCATAGGTTCTCATGGGATGAAAAGATTGTAGAAGTAACAGTTAAAACAGAAGACATGCATAGCTCGTCCAGGAGGAAAGGCAGGGGAGTGGAAGCTGATCTCTGGTCCTTTGAGAATACTGGAGCAGAGGGCCACCTCCTACAATTAAGGCCTTGAGAGAACTGGAAAAACAGGGAGAATCTGAGTCTTTCTTGTTTCTGAATAATGAGATGGCAATACAGTTGAGCTCAAGTTGTGAGGGAACAGACAAGCTTTGAATTTCCCCTTTCCTGAGCAAGGAGGGAACGCACTTTTGTGGTTCCAACAAGTAGTTCCAGAAAATCGAAGGTTGGAGGGGGGTGTAATAAAAATCTTATTCGATTACACTATTTAAGAGAAGGTGAAAGAAGAAACTATAACCACAGGCAAAAATACAAAGCAGCAAGCAGGAAGGTGATATGACTTGCAGGCTTGATGTGAAAGAACAAAGACCTAAGAAATACCTAAGGGGCAGCAATTAAGGTGGCTGTCCTTACAGCTTGTCAGGCAAGTCCACACGGACTCCAGTATGTTTTAAGCTTTTCCTCAAAGCCTCACTCCTTACAATCTGAGTCTCTCTCTCTCTCTCTCTCTCTCTCTCTCTCTCTCTCTCTCTCTCTCTCATCTCCCTTCCTTCCTTCCATTCTCTGATCTACATCCTCTTCTGCCAACTGCTTGTCCCCAAAGTAACTTTTGACAGGCCACTGTTGTAAAGGAAAAAGAAACTGAAACATTCACTGTAGCCACAAAAGAAGNTATATATATATATATATATATATATATATATATATATATATATAGATCTGTCATACGTGAGGTATATATAATTATAGTTATAGTTATAGTACATAAGGTGTGTTGTTTTTGGAATCTTCTGGCATCTCTATACCTAGTTTGGAAAGGCATGAAGTACCATTAAAAAGGTGAATATTCTCCAGTAAGGCCTGGAGCTAGTAGGGAAGGGAGACTCCCCACCAGCATAGCTTTCTGATATTCTCCACTAGTTGCAAGGCTCCAATAATGATAATAAAGTGCATATGACAAGCAAAGAGCAGCCTCACACATCCCCTGCTTCCCTGACAAGGCTGTGATTTTTCTTAGGGTAGAAATGTGGAAAGCTGGGGCTGGAGAGATGGCCTAGCGGTTAAGAGCGCCGACCGCTCTTACAGAGGACCAGGGTTTGATCCCCAGCACCCACATGGCGGCTGAGAACCGTCTGAAGCTCCAATTCCAGGAGAATTCCAGTTCCAGGGGAATCCGAGACCCTCTTCTGAACTCCGCGGTGTTGCACGACACGGGTGCACAGACTTGCAGGCAGACAGTACATTCATACACATACAGAAATAAATAAAATAAAAAAAAAAAAAGAAATGTGGAAAGCTATCCTCCTGTAACCTGTCCAGTGACTCTCTGAAGTCACAAAAGCAACATTGTCCACCCCTGTCTTAAGGAAGATTAAACTGCATTTAACAGCTCAGGCAAGGTAATGATCTCACTACAAAATAAACATATGGTGGTGGTTGAGAGGCTGCCTCAGCCCCTGCTCTGTGGGCACCCCACACCTCAAGCCCTCAACCAGCCATTCACCCTTCTCCTTCCACTCAGCTGCTCAGCTGAAAGGCATTGACCCAGTGACATCACCCTACACTGAACAGGATCAAATGCTCTGGGGCTTAGTAAATAGATCTCAACAGGCAGTTCCACTGTGCTATGGTGGAGCAATTTCAAGCCTGCTTTAGACCTTGGGATAGAATTAAAGCTTTCCAATCTCACGTGTTATGGAGCCTGCCCCAAATCCCCAGGCCTCCTCTGAGCTAGCCTGACAGGAGCAGAACCAAAGAAAAAGGAAGGGCTAAAACCTGAAGGAAGAACTTCAGAGAGTCCAAGAAACCAAGTCATTTAGTGGAAAAGCGTAGTATCTCACCACTGGATTGGCCAACTTAAGAAAAGTATGTCCTGATCCCAGGAAATCACACAAATAAAATAAAACAAAACAGACTTTCTGTTTGCCTGTCTGTATTCTTGGTGAAAATGGGAATGAGATTATGAAAATAAAATGATAAAAATAAAGACTACTTAGGATTCAGTGGTTGAGATTTCCTTTATGAATATGCCAGGCAATGTAATGCAAAAAATTTACATGCCTGAGCTTCTGATGAAGTTCTCAGTAAAAAGCCCAATTTCACTAAGAATCAAACTCAGGGAAATAGAGAATGAGCAGGTACTCCCCACCCAGCTCTGAAGGATGCAGAGCAGGAGTCCATGCATCAACTCCTTCCAGCCGAGAGTGTGAGAGAGACAAAGGGGCTTGCTCTGCGCTCTCCACAGTGTACTGCACTTATTAAGTCCACAAACAGGGAATCCAGAAGGGGGGCTCAGACAAGACAGGCTTAGAATCAATTCCTCCAAACTGGAGCCAAACTAAACAACCCAAGCCTTCGCACTGTCTCTTCCGGGGAGAAACAAAGGAGGGGGCCCTGACAGAGGAAGGCGCTTTAAAGAACATGTTAGCTGTTCCCTCAGCCCATCCACATACAGAGGGAATGTGTCAGTGAAATTCCAGAAATCTGCTTAGAGTTTGCAAATCTAACAGTCGAGTTCAGAAATAAAACAGGAAGGTGGATATCCAGCCCCTGCTTTTTTCACAGAAAAATTTAATCAGTGCCATCTGACTACGCAAGGGGCTGGAGTAATTGATTTTTATCACTGGCCCAACATGAGCTGATTTCAACTTCTTACAAGTTGTGTGAAGACTGGTTGTGTGTTTCTTCTTTAGTTTAGGTTTTTTTTTTTTTTTTTTTGGACTACTGTGGCAGTGCCGGATATGAACACTACATGGCGGCATCTAACATGTACCTTACTTTCATCTTGGCTAGTGACCAAGTGCTCCTCATGTTCTGGGTTTGCCTGCACAGAGCTGGGTTAATGGGCAACAGTGCCTGCTCTGTATGAGAGAACAGACGAGGAGCGGACAGGTGCAGCAGCCTGGACCAGAAGTCAGTCAGGATATACCCCTACGACCCTTAATGGATGGTGCAGGACCAAGAGGCAACATCAGGACTCACAAGAAAACAGACGATGCTAGTGATAAGCACAGTCACGGCCATATACCACACCACAATTAGTGGTGATGGAAAGATTAAGATGTGCCCAGCACTGAGTCTGAATTTCCAAGACAGAACTGTGTTTCTAACATGTCCTGCCACATTTATGTGCAAGAATATTTGGTAGTCTTTGACATTTTGATTCTTGATTTCTCTTCCCATATTCAGGAAGGCAGAGAGAGAAAGACAGGGTTGTATGTTTAAAGAGTAATACACCCCACTAGAAAGGTATCACTGGAAAAGCTGTCAACCCATGAAGGGAAACAACCTGAACAGACTAGAGTCCAAAATGACAACTCCAAAGAAAGTAAACTATTTTCTTCTCACCCACTTGTGCCCCTTTCCCAAAGCCCAGGGAACAAATTGTGGTAGAATGTAAGGGCTGCAGAGAGATAGGGGTGAATCATGAGACTACAGCAATATAGACTGGACTCCTAATTGATCAACATGCCTGTGCATACAAGCTTCTCCAACTGGACTATGGGAACCTTGGGTTGTTCAAAATTTGGACATAGATACTTGCAAAATGCACCAGTTACCTAACTGTATGGCAAACTGAGCAACATCAATGTTATCTGAAAACAACTGTGTTCTTATATTGTAGAATCCCTTAAAAATAAACAAATAATAATAATTAAAAAAATAAATAAATAAAATAAAAATAAAATAAAAAAAATAGAGAGTAATACACCCCACACTTGGACCATGTGAATACTGACAAGACACAGTTCATAATTTATTTTTAACTCCAAAGCACTTCTAATTTCTTCCTCATGTCATTACTTCAGTATCCTGATAACTAGTCTAATGAGAAAATTTTTTTTTCTCTAACATAGAAACTGAGGCACAAATAGACAAAGTATCAACAGAATGCGGAGAATGGATATAAGTAATGACCTTATGCCCAAATAGCTCCTCCTATCAGAGCAGCATGAGAACAGACAGCTGTGGCTCACTTCCCAAGTTAGAACATGGGGTCCTCAGATCTTAGGCAATTAGCTCCCTATGGCATTACTTACAGTGTTGGATATTTCTTTTACTTTTTCTTTTCCTGGATAAAAGATTAAAAGACAAGAATTCTTTAGGCATAAAGGATAAACCCAACTGGCTTAGCTTAAGTAATGAACACAGGGAATTAGAGGAAAGAGGAAAGCTTCTTAATGCAGTTTCCAACTGCCTTGGAGTCCTGGGCCTGAAACGCTTGCTATATTTCCTGTCCCTTTGGCTTTGTGGAGTTTCTAACTTGCTAGATAGTGTTTATCCTGACAGTTCCACCACACACTACCACTAAACGAGATGAGAGACGATTCTGTCTAGTTTTTAAATCATATTCTTTGGCCTTTTAGGAAAAATCAATCTGGGCCGGCCATGAATGGTCATCCACATGGAAAACGAGCTGTGCTGCAGAGGAAGGCAACATGGTCCTGATGTCAATCAGCTGCAGTTCAATACAAGCCCTGGAGGTGGAGAGCTCAATGAAGCCCCAAAGGAGAACAGAGCGAAGAAAATACCAGCAGTGAAAAGGGCTCCAGAATACTTGCTGCTTAAGTCTGTGCACAAAACCTTCAGAACAGAAAGTGTTCATAACACCCTCCCCTCTACCTGACATGGCAGTTACACATGGATGGTTATACCTTCCGACTTCACAGGACATAACAAGATAAGCGATCCAAGTCAATAGCAATTAAGTGAACATAGCTAGGTTCATTGGGTGTCAGAGGGCAACTCGGGGATAGCAGCAAGATAGGATCATTCAGGAGAGCAGAGGCGATCACAATGTGAACAGTGTGGATAAAGATCTAAGTGCAAAGAAAGGACTGTGTAGGAAGCTGATGAAGCCCAAGAGAGTGGGTGACTAACCAGGACACAGGCTTCTCTGGGCACAGATTCATCAAGGGCAGGCAGCCTCCGGGCAATGGGTGATTGGGCCTTGAATAGCTCTTCCTACTCCTGGAGTCTTTGATCTAATTAATCTAAATAGGATCCTTATGACTGCTGCTTTTCAGATTAAGACAAGGACACAAATGGTCAAAAGTGCTGCTTCTAAAGCTTGGCAACTCCTAAACTGATTTAAACTTGAAGACTATTGTAAGCACTTGGACTGGGTGAACAAATTAGGAGGGAAAATAGAAATGTTGCCGAAACGGGAGGCTAGAAAATCAGATAGACAGAAATCATTGTATTCATCTGTTACAAACAAGGGTATGGAGGGAAAAATGCAGCTGAAACTCAAGCGCTGAATTCTTGCAGATAGGCAGGTAACAAAGAGTGGTGGAGTGGGGAGGGGAAGTGGGAAGGGGACTGGAAGGAAGAAGGTTCTAGATGCCTTGATCTTATGCTGCCTACCTGGAACCCTTCCTGGCTTCCCAGCCTTAGCACCTGCTTCACCATCTGTCAGGTAGAAATGGCTGCATCACTTTGGGCTATTTATCTCCCTCAGGAGATTATGAGCACTTGAGGTCTAAAGAGCACTATATTTAATGGTAAGTGGAGGAGTCTTGTATGAATTAACCAATCAAAACTATTTGGAATCAATGTGCATTGAAATTACTTCTCAAATTGAAATTTAAAGGGAAACAAACATCCAAGCCACAAGTAAAGATTTTCATTTCTGGTAATGCCTTAAGTAGTAAATAAGGTAAGGTACACTAATTTGAAAATATCAGGATTCAAGACTGTCAAAGTTTTCATTGCCATTTTCCAGGGAAGTTGAAAAAAGGCCACTAAGTTTGTCTCCAATTATTGCCTTTGTGCTCTCTATAAAACATTATCCCAATTTTAAAATAATTTGACTTAGAATGAAACTCAAGTAAAAATGCAGAATACTATAAATATGTTGTTAATTACCTATGAACATACAATGCAAGTCACTCAACTAAGAGATCACATGCTTTGTTTGGCTGTCCTGGTGACAAGAATTTGACAGCTCTGGGATCAGATAACCCAGGTTCAAATCTCAGCTTGGACCCTTCTAGGTTGTATAGCTACTTTCCATCTAAAGTTGAAGTCCATCTTCCAGGGAATCTAGAAAGGAGTTGATGATCCCAAGTTATCTCTAGCTGCAAGTTCCTGTGATTACAGGATAGGGACATGTGGGATTCCACAAATCATCTACAGCCAATCCACATTCAGTATGGCAGCTTGCCAGTCTTTTCTGTGTGTCCTAGCTGATGACCATCATTTAAATTCATAGGTGCTTTGGTCAAAACTAGTCATCAGAGATGGGACACCAACATTTCTTTACCAATCTTTGGCAAAATGCATAGGCCCCCACAAAACACACACACACACACACACACACACACACACACACACACACAACACAGAGCACACACTTTCTCTTTTCAAGGTACTTCCACTGATAGAGATCAGGAAAATATATTTCAGTAAAGTTCTCCAGACAGAACAACTTTCCATGGCCTCATGCCTCAATTTTGGAATGCCCATGACTATGCTGAAATTCATGCCTGGATTTAAAGAGATATTAAAGATGGACCATCGTGTCAGGCCAGTATATAAATCCTAAGCCTCCAAGCTTCCTCCTTCTCACATTACCCTTCAATATCTGTCATCTACTACAGTCTCAAACTTTCGTTTTTAGTCAGACTCAAAGGCCATATTATCCCCAGGCACCTTTAAGTAGCTGTAACTGGAGAATAGATATATGTTCACATAGGAACCACATTAGAATGTCACCTAAGAAGCATACTTTTCACTTAACCAAACCATGTCAAAAAATACACAGAGAGAGAGAAAGAGAGAGAGAGACATCCAAGAGTACTGTTAATACTTAGAATCTGAAGATCTGAAGTATGAACCCAGTTTAAAACCATATTCCCTATACCTAAACTGATAACCCAAGAAGCTGAATGGATTGAGTTTTTATTTATTTTTTTGGTTTATTTGGGTTTGGGCTTTCATCAGCTGGTAACAAATACTTAAAAAGTAAGACTAGAAATATCTCAACTACCCTTCTCCGGAGCAGTAAGAAAACTCCTTTCTGTTGATGTTGTAAAAACATGTTAAATAAAACCTCCTTGTGCTGTCTGCTGTCATGGAGGGATCAGCACTCAGCAGATTTCTTACTGATCCAGACCAGCACAGAAAAGTCTGCTGGGGTTTCCCTTTCCTCTGTTCCTTATTCCTGGCTGTGAGCCAGCCTTGCCCTGAAGCTTATGGGGCATCTCTGTGCATTTGAGACCCGCTGGTTTGGATCAGAACCACAGAGGACCCAAAGGAAGACTGCTCACAGCGTAGGCAATACTGACCAAAAAAACAAAACAAAACAAAAAACCGTGTGCAAGCCCTTTTTAAACAGTGAACATGCTGGGCATGGTGGCACATACCTTTATCTCAGCACTCAGGAGCCAGAGGCAGGCGGACTTCTGTGAGTTCGAGGCCAGTCTGGTCTACAGAGTGAGTTCCAGGGCAGCTGGGGCTACAGGGAGACCGTGTCTCAAAAATACAATAAGTAAATAAATAAACAAATAAATAAATAAGTAAAATAATTTTTTTAATTATTTTTTATTCACTGTATGTAAACTTATTTTTTAATCACTGTATGTCCTAGATGAATCCATGTTTAATAGGAATAGTTACAGGAGGACTAAGAGTGGGAAAACAGTCCATTCTGTGGAAGGGTATGAACAAGGTGTCTCAAGAAAGTAAAAAGAACAAATGAGCCACTCCTAGATATTCCTACAGAAGAGGTCACAACTCATAGTTTCAAAAAGAATAACATGGGGCTGGAGAGATGGCTCAGTGGTTAAGAGCACTGGCTGCTCTTGTGGAGGACCCAGGTTCAGTTCCCAGCACCCACTTGGTGGTTCACAACTGTCCATAACTCCAGTTCCAAGGGAATCCTTTTGACCTCCCATGCGTACTGCACATGAGTACAGTTATACACATGCAGGCAATATACTCATACACATAAAATAAAAGTAATAAAATATCTTTGGAAATCCCATGGAATCCTAAAAAATATTAACACATTGCAATAATTTGTTCTAGAAAGGATTATTTAAGGAACAACTATCCTTTGAGGTTTAGCATGTCTTAGGAATCTCTACGCCTGGTATGATCCCAAGCATTTCTGAGCATATCACCATATTTAATTACCAAATGCTAACATGAATCCCACTAAAGAGATGAGAAATCTGAGGCAGAGAAAACATCAAGTAATCTGACCAAGGTCATGCTGTAGTATTTAGTGGAACCTATTCAAACAAAGCCCATAGCTTAAACCCAGCACATCTCATCTTGGGAGGATGACCCAGAACAGAAATATCACACTGCCAAAGAGTGGAATTTTCCTTTAGCCCTAGGGTTAAACTCTTGTGAAAATAACCCCAGGACCCAGAAGCACTCAGAGCCAAGAACATCCCTCTCCCTAACAAGCACCAGCATTCCCAGGGATGCAGTTCCCAGTTCCTGCTGGGCTGGGGCTTGGCTCCAAAGAGAAGACTTGTTTCCAGCCGGTGCAGGAGACCCTGCCCTGCACTACCAGGCAGATGGCAGTGCTAGAGCTGTTTTCTTTTCCTTTTCTTATTTGAAGAAAAAACAAAACTCTCCAAACTCCCCTCATGTGAAATGCCACTTGGTCTGCCACCAGACAATAATTTTACAGTCACACAATGACCCTTGTGCACAGAAAAGGGGAAAGGCTGGCACTCCACCCAATCCCAGCTCAGAGAGTCAACCTTTGGAAAAGCCCAGGTCGAGTAAGATCAAACTCACAGGCTGAGGAACAACAGGAGGTGGGGAGGCCTGGGCGGGTGAGAGGACAGGGAAGAAGGAAGCATGAAGCTTAAAGGCCAAAAGAAATATCAACCTAACGCCAGTGCTGCATGAACAGCACCAGCTTCGCCGCTAGACAAATAAACGCTGCCTGGGAGGCAAGGTATCAAGAAGTTTTATTAACTTTCTTCCTGGAGTCGTACACATAGGAAGTCTGTTCCATCATATCAGCTGCAAAACACAATATTTATGCTTTGGGGGAGGAGCTGGAAATCACAGAACTCACACTGAATCTACAATACAGAGATTCCCCTCCATTCTCTTAAAGGCCAGACTCTTTTCTTGCTCCAACTCTAGGGACTGTTGGCAGGAAATATCCAGGTAGATTTTTATAAAAAATAATAAGAGCTGCATGAGGTCACAGGGCATAACCTGGCCTCCACCTTCTACTGGCTTCTTTCTAGGCATGAGATGGTACCATTAACCTTAAGAGAAATGGGGGCTGAATGCAATCCTTACATGCGCCTCGGTATAAGTGTCTGTGTCTGTGCCCATATCTCTGAGGATCTTATTTCTGTTTGGGGGCCCTATATAGGGTGAGGGCAGTAAAGAAAGTCCAACAGGTGGCTGGTCTAGGCTTGCCTACATTCAGGGTCATAGGGATAAGGTCTTTGCTGTTCTCCTTATCCTCCTAATACTGGCCACTATGGTAGATGTATGATTGACATGTCTCCCCTCAAACTTCATGTGCTGGAAGCCAAGTTCCCAGTATGCAGCTAGTATAGGTCACTGAGGGTACAGCTCATGGAACGGACTAATACTTTTACAGGACTTATTTCAGGGTTATAAAGAGCAAACTCGGCTCCCGGGTCTCCGGCTTCTTGCCTCACCATCTGCCGTCTTCTGCATGTACTGTGTGGCCATCCACCATCGAGACCTCCCCAGAAGATGAACCCCTATCTAGGGCTGTGTGGTCTTGGACTTTTAGCCTTCAAAATCATGACAGACTCTTTTGTAACCTAGTGTGGAGGGTCACACCTGTAATTCTGTTAGTGAGGAAGCAGAAACAGGAAGATTACAAGTTCAAGGTCATTCTAGTCCACATATCAATTTCCAGGACAGCCAGGCTGCAAAATGAGACACTATCATAATAAAAAGACACCAAGACAAGGAAACAAAACAAAACAAACAGCACCCAGAGAAAAACATTGTGTTACAGGAATAAAACAGTCTGGGTCACCTGAGAAACAAGTATGTGTGTGTGATGTGTGTTGTATGTATACTATGTGTATGGTGTGTGTATATGTGTATATGTGTGTGTGGTGTATATATGTATGTTCATGTGTATGTACGTGTGTGTACATGTTCCTCACTCTCACTTCTGATTCACCTATTTTGCAAGAGATTTAAGTATGTATTTTCTAACAGTTCCATGACAATTCTGCTGCAGTCAATAAAAACAGACTGCAAGGGCTGGAGAGATGGCCTAGCGGTTAAGAGCGCTGACCGCTCTTACAGAGGACCCGGGTTCGATCCCCAGCACCCACATGGCGGCCGAGAACTCTCTGAAACTCCAATTCCAGGAGAACTCCAGTTCCAGGGGAATCCAACACCCTCTTCTGACCTCCGCGGCATTTCACGACACGGGTGCACAGACCTGCATGCAGACAGTACATTCACACACATACAGAAATAAATAAAATAAAAAAAAATAAAAAAAAAACAGACTGCAAATATATCATAAGGAATGGTAATCAACATTACTAAAACCAGTGGACAGACTCCGTAACCCAGCTTGGAAAAGTATGCAGTGGTGATAGTCACCACGAGCCACAAAGGACTCAAGACCTTCAGCGCAAATACCACACAGTTCTCTATACTGTTTGAGTGACAGTCCTGGGTGTAGAGCATGCCTCCATTCACAGACTTTCCCTGATTGCCAAAATACTTTCTTGAACCCCTACCATATGAGACATGATTACCTCCCTTCAAATGAGTAGTGGACCTACCCCTTACGTTCTGACGACTTGGCTTCTAAGCTAAGCTCCCTGACATCTGCAAAGGACCACAGTTCTAGTTTCCTTTTTGTTGCTAGGATAAAGCATTCTGACCAAAAGCAATTCCAGGGAGGAAAGGGTCTACTCGGCTTATACTACCAGGCTACAGTCCATCGTTGAGGGATTCCAGGGCAGGAACTCAAGGAGGAACTGGAAGCAGAGACAGTGGAAGAACGCTGCTTGCTCCCTTGCTCGTGGATCAAGCTCGGCTAGCTTTCTTATGTAGCCCAGGACCACCTGCCTTGTGATGGGGTTGCTCACAAAGGCTAGACCCTCCTCCATCAACTAGTAAATCAAGACAATCTTCAATAAACATGTCCACAGGCCAACTGGATATAGGAAATTCCTCAACGCAGGCTTTCCTCTTGGATGACTCTAGGCTGTGTCATTAACAATTAAAGTTAACTAAGACAACAACTTTTGAAGGAATGGCTAAAAATATACTGTGAATTTTTTCTGAATAGTAAAGGATAAGAAATGTATTGTTCTGGCCAATGCTAAAAGTAAAAGCCAAAGTAAGGTGAGATATTCCCCCATGTAATATCCCAGTGCAAAAGATGAAAAGAAAAAAAGAATCCACTTGAAATCACAAGTATACTCTAAAAATGCTAAAAGTGTTGACCAGAAATTGGGTAGTTCAGAAGCAAGAATAACATGGCAAAGGTAAACAAGAGCAAGGAAACCAATAAAGTAAGCTCAGAGCACCTGAAGTCTAACAGGCCAGGAGGCAGGGCAAGTAAGCTCAGAGCACCTGAAGTCTAACAGACCAGGAGGCAGGGCAAGTAAGCTCAGAGCACCTGAAGTCTAACAGGCCAGGAGGCAGGGCAAGTAAGCTCAGAGCACCTGAAGTCTAACAGACCAGGAGGCAGGGCAAGGTGACAAGCAGTCATGATTTCCCTGGCTTCAGCCTTAGAGCAACTAAGCAAATTCTGCTGGAGTCAGCTCCCAGCCAAGGCTAAGCTGCTGCTGCTGTTTTTTTCACCTTCCTTCCTTCCTTCCTTCCTTCCTTCCTTCCTTCCTTCCTTCCTTCCTTCCTTCCTTCCTTCCTTCCTTCCTTCCTTCTTCCCTACCCCCTCTCTCTCCTTCTCTCACAAATTCAATTCCTTGTTCTCCTTTTCCTCAGCTACATCTATGGAAACTCTTTTGTCACTGACATTTCAATTAGCAGTTACTGATACTTTGGTTTGAATACAAGTCAGTAATATTTCGCTACATACTTGCATTCCATGTTTTATTTTCTAACTGATCTGGTAAAGGGGAGGAAGAAGGTAGGAAAAACATTTTCCTCCTTTGTTTTGAAATAAGTTTTCCATAATTAAACGTCTTTGTGACACACAAGTGATGTCAAAGCTCCATGAAGAAGGATAACCTTTTTTTTTTTTTTTTTTTTTTTGGTCTTTTTGAGACAGGGTCTCCCTGTAGCCCAGCTGTCCTGGAACTCACTCTGTAGACCAGGCTGGCCTTGAACTCGCAAAGATCCGCCTGCCTCTGCCTCCCAAGTGCTGGGATTAAAGACGTGCGCCACCACGCCCGGCAGAAGGATAACATTTTAAAAGGGTTATATCACTGGGTATGGTGGCTCATGCCTTTAATTGCAGCACTTGGGAGGCAGAGGCAGGCGGATCTCTGTGAGTTCAAGGCCAGCCTGGTCTACAGAGCAAGCTCCAGGCCAGATGGGACTAAAGGGAGACCCTGCCTCAAAAATATAAATAAATAAATAAATAAATAAATAAATAAATAAATAAATATAAAAAGGGTTATATCTATATGAATGTGACTGCCTCGCATGCTGCCGGTCAACCCTAAGCCCTACCCAGTGACAGCAGGAAGTTGAAATTTTGCAAACATCTCTACGGCACAAGGATGAAAAGGGTACTGAGAATTGTGCATGTGTTTTCTTCATTGTTGTTTACTTTTACCAAATTTCCTAGTAAAAGCAGTCAAGAGAAGCAATGAAACTTCTCTTTCCAGTCCCTACGATTATCAGGTTGGTGTTTCTCCAGTGTCTACTTCCAGACCCTGAATTACAAAAACAAAAAAAGGTGGGAGACAAAGGGAATAAACCTAGAAGACCAAAATCTCTAGAAAAACTTGGCTTGACCCAAAAATCTAGATGGAGTGTCTCGAAATGAGCAGAATACCATGAAATTATCACCCAACAGCAGCGGCAAGAAGAGCGCACTTGAAAAACTGTACTCAGAACATGGTATCACGGCTTCTTCATTTCTTGCTTCCAAGGCACTTGCCGTCTTTCAAACCACAGTCGAGATTATTAAAGGCTAAATCCAAATTTTGCAGAAGCAGAGCTAGCTACCAAGAAAGAGAGAGACAAAAATCAAGGAAAGATAAGAAGTGAGGAGCTGAGTGAAGTAGAAGAGTTCTTCCAGGATTCCCTCAGGATGTGTCCACTCCTGGGCCCCTTAAACTCCTCTAAGAGTTCCTTTTCTGGGCTGGAGAGATAGCCTAGCGGTTAAGAGCACCGACGCTCTTGCAGAGGCCCGGGTTCGATCCCCAGCACCCACATGGCGGCTAAGAACCGTCTGTAACTCCAATTCCAGGAGAACTCCAGTTCCAGGGGAATCCGAGACCCTCTTCTGACCTCCGCGGCATTGCACGACACGGGTGCACAAACTTGCATGCAGACAGTACATTCATACACATACAAAAATAAATAAAAAAAAAAATTAAAAAAAAAAAAAAAAGAGTTCCTTTTCTGGACAAACTGCCTTACCACATCCTAGCGCTAAGACTCCTTCTGGCTCCCCGGCTCATCCTTGAACCCACTGGAGCACTCAGCTGCACCCTAAGCCTGTTTCTTCTCTGCCTTTCCCTCCCTGCGCTCCCCATCCTTTGACATCAGCAGGTGTGCTGAACCAACCAGCTCCATGTCTTCATTGGGCTGTTGAAAAAATGAGAATCCCGGCATCACCATGCTGTAGGTAAGGAACAAGAAGTCTTTGTTTTACTGCTGAAGGTTTCTATTGGGTCTTCTCCAGCAACCAGAGGAAACTGACTAAAATAATGTGTTTGGTGAACTGCAACTCTCTATGTAGAAATGTAAGTTTCTTATGCAAGTCATTGTAGGATCCAGTTAAAAAATGATCCCTAAAATCCACTAATGGGATGCTCAAATCTCCTTAGAAGGAAAAGAACAAAACACCTAGTAATCACCAAAAACTTGGTAAATATTAACAAAATCCTTAGCTGGTCTTGACAGATCCCTAATGAAACAACTTTTTGTTGTAAGCAGTCCAATTTCTTCAAATAAAGAGAAAATTTTAATGGTAGTTAAACTGAATAAAGAAACCTGAAAGCACTATACCTTTATTCAGACTCTGCATCACACCACACACATACACACACACACACACACACACACACACACACACACACACACGCGCGCGCGCGCGCACAGAGGCTATAAAAATATTTCCAAACATTTTATGTATTTCTGGGTTGTATCTCTGGAAGTATTTTTAAAGAAAACCTTGAAATAGTGGAATGTAAAACACATAAAAATCAAAGCTCCTATAGATCAGAGCAGGTTCTGAAGAATGGAGCCTTACCACTCTGCAGTCTCTTGGAAAACAGCACTGATTACGAGGGTCAAGAGCTCCCTGAAGACCACTAGCCCTAACTCTACATATAGGATATAGTACCACTAGTAACAGGTCTCCCTCTTTATTTGATCTGAACTACAGTCTGTCACCATTTATTCTGGGATTCACTTACTGAACCTTTAAGATACTTGAATATAGAAAGGTAAAACAAGTAAATTTCCTGATCCCAATGAGCTTGCTATCTACTATGGGGCAGACAACTCCTGAAAACATTCCAAGCATTAGGGTAAGGAACAGACAAAGCAGGAAGCTCTGGGGTTCCGATGTCCATTTCATCAAAAGGATACTGAACCTCTTTCAGGGAAACCTGATGATCCTATCATTTATGGCCTTGATAACTTTGGTGCAGCAGAAGGTGGGCTGAATGAAGAAATTGTTGCACTAAAGGCTTGCTTGAGATAGACTCTGTCAATGTGTGTTAGTTCATTTTACTCCCATGTAATCACTTGTAAGTGATGATGTTAATTAAGTTAAAGACCCAAGAACAATACAATTTTCACACTGTATCAAAGCATACATATTATGATGCTGGGATGGTCCAGTAGCCTTTCCTACTGTAAAGATATAAGCATACAAAGTATTAGTGTAGTTAGTAACTCGTGAAAACTCTTCGACAAGTACATCATAGGATCATTTTCAAGGAAGTAAAGAGTTCTTTCGTTGAATGCCAAGTTGGAGGGTTGAGTCTGCTGGCTTCCCTATGGTTTCCTGAATGAACCAGGAACCCATTATGGTGCACATCACAACTGGTTTACTCCTTTGAAACAACAGCTCCCTCCTAACAGCAGCTTTGATTTAATGAGTCCATCTACTCAAAGGATAACTACCTATTCAATCCTTAGGAGCTCTGGAGTTGCTGGTTTGCTTGTATTTACTGTTTACTTTTTGGTAACAGGTGCTGCTGTTTTGAAGAATGAAAGCATGCAAGCCAATGAAAAGGAAAGAAAAGATGAATACGAACACTTAGAAAAGGTGGTGAGTTAGAGTTATCCAGCAACCTTCCTGCCCTCCTTACATGGACACCCTGTGAGAGGGAGTTGATTCTTTCTTGGAGAGCCGCATTACTTTTGATCAGCCTTTGTTATTTTCTCCATTGATAAAGTTCAGTGTTTGTAAATTGAAATAAAGTTCTACCAATTGTTTCTTTCCAAGTCTGCTCTCTGAAGCCACATACAGCAGAAATTCTCCTGCTTGCAAAGAACAGGCCTTTGAGTGACCTGACAGACGGGTTCCAGTGTGCCTTTTATTTGTAAGGATCTCCCACTACTCTGAAGGACTACAACAGACCAATATTCAAAGAGACAATGGTTTAAAGATGATTAGATAAAATATACATAACATAACCACTTTAAATGTATAGTTTGGTATGATTAAGTACATTCCTTTTGCTACGAAAATAACAGTACTGTCCACTCATAGAACCCATTTCCTCTTAGAAATTGGACCATGTATTCATAACAGCCCTTTTCTGGCATGTTCTAGCCCCTGGCCTCCTCCCTCTGCTTCTGTCAATAATTGCTCCTGATCCTTCCTGTAAGTATCATCATGTAGCAACTTATTTATGTAACTGCCTCAATTCACTTATTCACTTAGCATAAATTCCTCACCTTGATCCATGATGCAGCCTGTGTCAGACACTCTTTTTGAATGCTAAGTAGTATTCCATATTACCATTCCATTTTAAAGATGGGAAAAATCAAGGTTCTAGAAATGTAAGAGCTTCCCTAAGCCCACAAAACCAGAAATGAAGCCAGGCCCCTGGACTCCATGTCCACTGCCTGGCCATCTCAGTCTTCCCTATTTTCCAAATACCTTTATTTCACATTGGACTGGAGAGGACCCAGAGGTTCTCTTATGAATCACACCCAGGCAAAGAGCTTATTTTATTCTTAGAAAAATATTGTCCACATAGCCCAACATAGGAAGTGTCTTTCAGACAGAAAGGAATCTAGAGATCTCCAGACTCTTGTCCCGGACGTTTGAGCCCTGACAGAGGAGCTAGGATGGGAAGACAGCAGCTTCGACCCCATGTTCTGGGTAGTAAATACTTCTAGCCAGTTCCCTACTCCAACTACTATTCTCAGTATATTCGCGTTGCTCCTTTGAGGGGGCAGTATGTTGTCTTCCTCCTGTCCGCTGGCTCCTCTGCCCTTCCTTCCACCCTCCCCTCCCCATGCCTTTTAGTCCTCTTCCTTTCTTCTCCCATTCTCTAATACTAGAACTTGAGTTCTTGTGGCTTGCAGTAGTAATGAGAGACGGGAGATGCCTCCTGGGTATTTGTTTGTTTGTTTTGTGCCTTTTAAAAATCTGGCTAGATGCCACTACCTATCCTGCTGAGAACTGGGAAAGCTGCAGTACTGTGCAGCCAAAGTGGGGCTCAAGCATTCCACACAGCTATTACTCCTTAATAAAGAGCAACACTTCTGCAAAGGATGAGGTTACTGTCAGAGCAGGCATGATGAATAGTGATTAATGTGATCCTTGCCAACATAAACTGGATCCGCCATTCACTAAATAATTATCCTGTAGCCTGGATACCATTTCCACCGGGCTCAGGGAAGTTGCTGGCTATTTATCACACAAAAACAAAACAACAACAACAAAAATCTTTACATAAATATGAGACGGTAAAATAAGAAACCATCAAGAAAAGTAAGCTGAGTGCCTTCACGTCCTCCCACAAAATGCCTGCTCTGCGCTAGAGACGACATTACCAGCATAACCCCATGTTGCCATCTATGCCAAATGGTGAAACAAAACTGACTGGGCACATTACCCAACTCTGAGGGAAGAACGGCCAAATCAAGTTTCTTTTCCAGAGAGGGACAAGTAAGTATATCTTCTTCCTTAAGAGACCTTTACTCCTCCCTTGAAGGTAGCTATCAGCTTCCATCAACACACCCAGAAACCATGGTCTGTGACATGGCAGTGAGTTTCCCCCAAAACCACATGATTTTAGAAAAATCTGGCATCAGTCCAATATTTCCACCTTAAGGATTTTCCTCTTCCATGACCTTTAACAGAGTACCCCCTGAGTCAGATCTGACCGGCCTGCCTCTTCTGAGTTCTATTTGTAAAAGAAATCACTATACAAATCATTTTATAAATATCCATTGAGTATTCACTATGCACCAGGTACTACCTTCTTGAAACAGTGATATCATGCGCAAAACAAAGTCCCTGCCTTCAATGTGCTTTCTCCTCTCTGTAGAAAGGCAGGCGATGAATAAAAGTCCAGTGAAATGCATAGAATGAGACGCAGCTCTAAGTGCTAAGGTTGAGAGCGAAGCAGGTACAGAACAGGAAGAGTTGGAAGTGGTAGAATTTGGTATTTTATACAAGGTACTCAGAAAAGCCAGCATGATGGCTGATAACGAGGCCCAGAGACCAAGACCAAGCATTGCAGTTATCTAAGGGAGAGACTCAAATGCCTAGGATAGTAAGTAGATTGTTACCTAGGAAGGCAGAGCAGAGTGAGACAAAGCCAGACAGGTAACAGGAGCCACCTGTTCCAAAACTCATTACAAAGAACTGACTGTTGTTCACAATGGCAAGGAGAGTTAGTAAAGGGTGTGGAGAAATAGAAATCTTAATTTGACCAACATCTCAAAGGACCACTCCAGCATCTATGATGAGTTTGGTGTTGAATAGGCAGATCTAGGTGGGGATAAATATTTGGCAGGTATTAATGTACAAATGACGCTTTATGTTATGAGAGAAAGAGAGATAAGAAGTAAGAGAACTGAGTCTTGGGGGTTTCAAGGTTAGGAGTTCAGGCAGATGAGGAGAAATTAGCAAAGGATCCAGAAAATGAGCAGCTTGTGAGAAGAAAACCAGAGTGCATGAGGAAAGTCAAGGAATTGAGCGTTCAAGGATGAAAAGATCCATGTGTCATATGTTGCTGAGAGGTTGGATGGCATTTAATATTATCAAAAGCTTAGAAGTGTCTCTCTAAAGACTATTGAAATGCTGCCTTTTTGTATCAGGAAAGTACTGAAGAAAATGATTCACAACTTTGAACACCCACTGTCTTTTGCATCCCTGAAATCTAAAATTATTCATTTGTGTGTGTGCAGGCACAGCACATGTTCATATCTGTGTGTGTATGTGTGTGCAGGCACAGCACGTGTGCATATTTGTGTATGTGTGCAGGCACAGCACATGTGCATATTTGTGTGTGCGTGCAGGCACAGCCATGTGTATATTTATGTATGTGTGCAGGTACAGCCCGTGTGCATATTTGTGTGTGTGTGTGTGTGTGTGTGTGTGCAGGCACAGCACATGCGCATATTTGTGTGTGTGTGTGTGTGTGCAGGCACAGCCTGCATGCATATTTGTCTACAGTCTATTAAGTGAACATCACTTTTACAGAAGGCACTGGTATCTTCACTGTCTTTATGCTATGTATTATTTGACACTATGCCTTGCTCCAAATAAGTACACAAAGAAGATGAATGACTCTTAACAAGGAATAATGGAGCTTAAGGGCTAAAAGAAAGTCAATATTTGAGTTCAGTTCAGGTTCTTTAAATTCTAACACCACATCCACTCTAGAAATGATTGTTCCTTTCCTGCCGGTTCTAATCTTCAATGGTGACAGAACTGTTAAATATGCTTTAAAAGACTTGGCCCACTTATCCCAGAAATGGGTTTGCCTTGTCTTTCCATCTCTGGGCATCACCCCTACATTCTTCTGCTCAGTGGAAAACTCCTGACCCATCTATCAGTACTTCTTTCTTTTCTATTTCACAGGATATCCTGAGAACCACTGAGACAGTAAATACTGTGTAGGTAAACCAGAGCAAGAGGGGTGGTCAACTTATACCATACTAAGTATCCCATGCCTACCAACATTGCCAATGCTCAGGCATGGAAAAGCACAGGGAATTATCTCCAGGCTTATGTATACTTGAAGATCTGAACAAGCAAATCACATATGCTAAGAGTTATGCTGTTCATATAGAAACATGTTAGGGGCTCTTGGGAATATACCAAAACCTGACTGCTGTCAAGAAAGATTTTTTTAGGAGGTAGGTTCCAGGGTGTTCTAAAATATTGAGCCCTGACAGAAAATGAGAGACCACCAGAGTTGGAAAAGAAGTGAGTCAAGAAGAAGCATCTCCACCCTCAAAAAGGACAACTGTTTAGAAGCACCTTACAGTTGTGGATTGCTCAAAGAAAGGTATAGAACTATGAAAAGCCAGTCTGCAGCTGGTCTAGTCATTACCAATTGGTCCTAATTTAGCTACATCTCTACCTCAATGGCCTAGGTCACTCAGGGTACAACAAAGATGCTCCAACACACACAAGGATCTACCTCTGCAGCACAGAGTAGGAAGAGAACTAAGCCTGGGAGCAAAGGCTTGAATCAAGCTCCAGCACTCAGAAATATCAACAATGTAGTGAATTTCTCTTGCTTTGGTCTTCTCTTAAACCTTGGAAAATGGGGAACAAAGTAATGGCTCTATCCACCTCATCTGGTCCATGATCAGACTCATACACAATAATGATTATTAAAGCTCCACTAGAAAAATGCCTATGACATAAATCTTTAACAAAAATAAATATGGTAGGCTGCCTTAGGAAGCACGTTGGTACAATTTAATATAGATCTAATGCTCCAGGCTAGTAGAGCATTGTAACCTACTATTGCGATTCATTCAAGAAAATGTTCCCTTGATGAGAGACTACAGCAAATCCTTCAGAATTAGCTGGGTGTTAGAAAGAATGCTACTATCTAACTGACATAGCACGATTCTTAGTTATACTCTTTTCTATCAGGTGTAACTCTAGACAAGGTTTATAAGCTTTCCACATTTCAGTTTTTGTTTGATTTTATTAAAATAGAAGACATGTTGTGGTCAAAATCTGTAAAGAGTCCTTATGAAGTGCAGCTATCAGTCCCTGGCACTTAAATGCTCACAAATATGATAATTTTTATAACTGACTTCAATATGAAAGATTTCATCAGCCATTTGCAAATGATGGTGATCTTTTTGACAACATAAACATAATTCCTATTGTCTTTGAATCTCTTTGATTCAATTATACATCCTTTATTTCTCAAACTGTAGATGGCATGGTAGAAATCAACATATAATACTATTTAAACGGAGAAGGTTATGCAATATTCTATGGATGCTCACTTAAAAAGTAATCCAGATCAGCAGGGCTTGGTGGTGCACACCTTTGATTCTAACACTTGGGAGGCAGAGGCAAGCAGATCTTTGTGAGTTCAAGGCCAGCCTGGTCTACAGAGTGAGTTCCAGGACAACTAGAGCTACAGGGAGACCGTGTCTCAAAAAGACCAATAATAATAATAATAATAACAACAACAATAACAATAATCCAGATCTACTGATTGTGGAATCCCGCAGCCCATTTGAAATCTGAATCAGATTTTGTTGTTCTATGACAGGCACTGGAGAAGCTGGAGAAGGAGAAGGAAAGGGGACAAGGGGTAATTCACACCAGAAGAGCTCTGAGCAATAAGTGTATGAAGTTAAGCTCAATGAATCCCACTGGGCTTCAGCAAAAGCCTCACTTCTTCATTTGGTATCAGAAATTACACTGTTGACTGAAATTTTGAATTTGGCTTTTGTTGGTGATGAGGTGGGTGAGTGAGAGGCAGGCCCTTGGCATCTTCTACCTTTGGCCTTGCAAGCATTCCTGAGGCATTTCAGGTCTCTGTACAGAGCAAACACACAGATCTGCCTTTTTCATTCTGCATCCAAGACCTGTTGTCCGTGGCCTGATAAGCAAGTCACCATCCTTGAGCTTGACAAGGAAGTACAAAGAAGTTCAAGGTGAAAATATCCTGGTCGGTCACCTTTAAAATGAGAAGCACGAAATATTTACCAAGCAAGGAAAGGTAATTTGACAGGAAATGAAACCACTGAGCAACACTCCAGGAGGCATATTACCCCAATGTTGTCACTTCTCTAACAAGGCCACCACCATAACAATTGCTGACAGTGATAAGCTACAAAGCAGTTTAGATCCTGAGCAAGTCCCTCCTAGACCATGGGTTCCCACTCTGGTTGTACATCTATAACAGTGGGATTAGGGGATAGGACAGTTTGAATTCCAGCTTTCCACTTCAATTAGTATGAAGTTTTAGGGTTTTCTTTGTTTTTTATATTTTCGTTGTTTTAATTTTGTCCTAGTAATTCTAACCTACAATCAGACTAGAGAATCCTATCAATGTAGTTCAGTATCTTAGCAGTAGACAGGAGCTCCCACAACATCCAGTGGATGATTGGCTAACATCATAAAAGAGAACAGACTCCTTCTTCAATCTGCCTGCCTCCCCCTCACTGTCCAATACTCTTGTGATATTTCAGTGACATCTTCTGACTTTAGACTTACTAATAAGTCCCTTCTGTACCTCACCCCACACACTGTACAGGAACTGAAACCCTCTAAGGCTAAGGTGGATAAGGGAAGTGAAAGGTGAAACTAACTTTAAATAGGAATGAAACTGACAAGAGTCTGCTCAAAGGACAGAAGAGGAAAAATGAAGCAAATGAAAACAAACCACTTCAGCTGGGAAAGGCCAATTAGAACCAGAAAGTTCTTTCAGTTTGGGTAAGACTTCAATGAGGGATTATGTTGAGCTGAGTATGTCTTCTAAACAGGGAAGCTTCAAAGATGACACTTCTCGGGGCTTATATGGGTATGTTGATTGAAAACACACTGTCCGAGGACTCGGACAGTGCTTCCTACTCCTGGAGGTGAATGGAAAGGCTACCTCATCCCATGCCCCTCCAACAGGATTGCCGTATCTTGATCCAAGGTGAACTCATCTGGACAACTGAAATAAAAACATGATCCTTTTCCTTTTAATAGAAGAACAACATTCACCAATTATAAATTTGTGGAAGAAAGAAGATGCTCTCTAATTCAAAAAAGCCTATGTTTATAATTTTTGATAGAGATAGTGACTAGCACCATGCACAAACATGGTAACTGTAGTGCTCCCTTTAGGCATCTAGGGACCTAGAGGGTGCCTGTTGATTGCTGGACAATGGAGGAAATATGCCTTAATATATGTTTGCTTATACAGGAAATGTAGGTGGAAATCTGTAGGTGGAAATCTGAGTCTATATTTCCTAAACAGCCATGGTAGTCTTCAATGAGAAAGGAGCCAGAAGTAGTCAGAAAGGCTACAGCCATCAAAAAGAGACATTATCAGTATATGCATGCAGTTTATTAAGTAAGCAGCAGCAAGGTATTTTAAAAAAAAATCTCGTCTGCCTTTGTAGCTTTTGGAGAGTCAGGGTTTAGGTTCTGAGGCCTCATCTCAATTACCCTGGGCTTTCTTTTGAGAAACGTGCTAGTTAGGCAAGTGGCAAATCAGAAAAGTGCTGTATTTGATCATTTGACTCATAAGCTGGGGAGTGGGTCTTCTCAGGGTCTGAGCTTTGAGGTTCCTAATATCAATATATACCTCAAGGGTCTCTGCACCTTTTTCCCTAGCTCTGAGGCCAAATTAAACAGGAATCTAAGCTGTTGACAAAGAAAGGGAAGAAGAGAGTCTTTTTCCTCTCAGAGTCTCCCTTTAGCAACCTCAGAGGCATGACATGGAATTTTTAGAAACACTTCCTTAATGAACATGAACTGTTTCTCTGGGACCCCTTGGCACCTTGATTCTCCTCATTCCTCGTCACATTTTTAACTATGAGTGTTTTCACAACAATGATAAGGATACACGTTCCACAGATCACTGTATAATTTATAAATTGCTTTCCCTCACTTTCTAATAGAATGAGTAAGAGCCTGGGCTCTAGAGTCAAGGTTTACATCCAGATAATCAGACCTGAGACAAACTGTTTGACCTCTGCAAAGCTCCAGTTCATTATCCATTAAATATCATTTTGGGGTTTGTTGAGAAGAATATAATCCGATAGAATAGGTGAAGCACATAGTAGTTAGGGGCAAAGTAAGTGCTCTGTACATTTCAGTTAACATTCTTGATATAATGTTATTTAAATCTCGAAATTATACAATCTGATTAACCCAGGCGCTACAGAACATACAAGACCATGGCTATCTGTACGTGTGTGTGTGTGTGTGTGTGTGTGTGTGTGTGTGTGTTAGTTGATGAGCAGTATGGATGGATCCTATCTCCACAATCAACATTAGCAGCAAGGCAGACTCTGTGTAACACCAAGTGTGCCTATGAGCATTTTACTGGCAGAAATAATGAAAGACCACATGACTTGTCCAATGTCACTCACCTTGCTAATAAGTGGGAGAACAGAGATGACAACCCAAACCTGGCTCTAAAGCCAGAAGCACATTAAAGGGAGAATCCAGGGGAGATTTCGGATATAAACTCGAGCTCTCCTCTCCAGCTGATGCCTCTAAACAGTGTCAAAGGAGCTCAGAATTTAGCTGTATGGACTATTACATATCCCAGACTAATCCCTGGAAGAGTAACTTAAAATACCAAATCTACCTTCTTGCAAATGGATTAGAATCACACAGAAATCTACGTGAATCAAAATGCCACTATTATGAATCAGTAAGTTATTCTGAGAATTTAAGATATCTATAAAAACTGCCCTCTGAATCCATGAGCTCTGGGGGGTGGGGGAGTGGACACAGATGGGGGAACAAGTCTAAAATTGATTAAGAAATGTTGTATGAAATGCGCTCAATAAAATTTTTTTTAAAAACCCTGCCCTCTGGTGCCCTTCTGAGGCTGCCTCCTCCCTAAAGACAAAGTGCCAGCCCTTCACCACATGGACAAATGGAACAGGCTCCAATTCACAGCAGGGCCCTATGAGAGAAAGCCCTTCTCATGGGAAGTATTCAGAGTTTGCAGGACAGAGCTTTATATGGAGAAATGATATCTCATCATTAAGGCAGTTAATGAGCTTTACTAGGCCTCAGAGGCCCTGGACACTGGCAGGGAGGAAAGAACAGAGGAGAAGAAAGGATAATAGGAGAAATACATCTGAGAAATTGCTGCCATTCCTCAATGTCAGTTGTGACCAGAAGACACAGTCCACCTAATGATAACCACAATCGAAGGGCAACCTCTCTCACTGGGCATTGCAGTCCAGCTCATGACTGGGCAGTGACCTGCCCTTTACATCCAGCTTTCTAAGTGAAGAATGAATTTGTTAGTACAGAGATCCTCAAGCATTCTGCCTGAAACCAATCAGTTCAGCACTTCTCAAAGGGTAGTGATATTGTGTAGTGAATACATGAGATTCCTCAAAGACAGTGTTTAAAGACTTGGTCCTCAGAGATGGAGCTCTGTCCTCATTAATAGATGATCCATGATTTGATGAGTTCATGATCTGATGGGCTACTGGAATACGGATGGGATCTTAAAAGCTGGATACGTCCTCCCTCTCTTTTTTTCTCTCTCCTCCCTTATTTGCTAAGAGGTGAGCTTCTTTGATGGGCCAGTTGTTCCCACTACGTGATGCTCTGTCCCATCAAAGTTTTTGCCTAGAAACGACATAGCCAATGACCAGGGACTCATTCCTGGAACTGTGAGTCAAAATTAACCTCTTTTAAGTTTTCTGAGGTTCTTTAAATCTCTGTGGTGTAGAAAGCTAGCTTCCACAGGGTACAGCAGGATATTTCTCCCAATTGAAACTGCCTTAGAATCAAACACAATTTGGAATAAACTGAACATTGCATCTTATTCTTAGAAACTCATGAAACACATTAACATGTACAAAGCTCTAAGAAATGCTATACAGAGAATCATTCTTAATATTTCTTTACCAAGCAGTGATATACTTACTAATATCTAAATTTGACTCATCGCCATTTCTTAAATTCTAAACTAACAACATCTGTTTTATGACAGGACTGTCATAAAATTTGTCTGGTATAAGACCCTTCATTTTACACACTCTAAAACAGGTATAACAAAGTCTTAGTGAATTATGTAACACAAATAAGTTAGGAGTTCCTAGTTTTCATTACTTAAAGGCATATGACACTTTGGGAACGGGATCAAGAAATTCAGCAAATGTTTGATCAGCATATTAGTATCCATTTATTGATCAGCCACCTCCATCAGCAGTAGCCTGAGAGAGTATCTTTTACTTATTATGCTTGATAAATAACTGATGCAGAAAATTGGAGAAGCATACCAGATGGAGATTAAAATGAGACTTTAAGCTGAAACAAGAACTTGTCACTAAAGAGCAACAAATTCACAATGATCTAAAAAGCTGTCTAGATAAATTCTTGACTAGTCCAGATTAATTCTGGGGGAACCATTAGCTGGACTGAGAATGAACATTATAAGTGGGTTATTAAAAATATGGAATGCTTATTTTCAAGACCAAGACATAGACAGAAAAGGACTTTTTCAGAAAAGCTCAAAATTTTCAGACTGGTCATCCAATATTCCCAACAACTTCTTAGATAAAGACAGAACTTTATATTTTTTTAAAACATTCAACTGCTGGTTCAAGATAGAAAGGAATAACCAAAACAGGAGATAATAAGTGCTAAATCCAAAATGATTTCCATAAACTGGGATGTTGATCCAAAATTCACTTTATGTTAGTAAAATTAGTTGTCAAATATCTCACATGAAATGTCCTGTGAGCACCACCAGATCACATCTACAGGAATGGGTTCTACCTTATCACATGGAAGATATAATTAGATAGCAACATTACCACTCAGGAAAAATTTCAAGAATGGCATGTGGAGACATGTAGTGAGAATGGGAACTAAAAGACCTGAGGGTGTTTCAGGCAGAGAAGACTCTCAGATTACCCCAAATCTCCTTCAAATACTGGGGAAGCTTTCTCATGAAAGAGAGGAAACACCCAGTTTACAGAGTTTTAAGACACTAGACAGACCTGATCTATGGTAAGTGCAGGAAAATATCTCAAAGCAACAGAAGATCTAACTTTGTTAGGATTTGGGCTGTCCATGAGTGCACTGCCGTGTACTCAGCTGCCAGGCATTTTTTTTTAGCCCTATATACTTTCACCTCAATCCTCTCATTGTTTCTTCCTATACATGAATATGATTTGCTTCTTTTTTTTTTTTTTTTTCGAGACAGGATCTCCCTGTAGTCCCAGCTGTCCTGGAACTCACTCTGTAGACCAGGCTGGCCTTGAACTCATAGAGATCCACCTGCCTCTGCCTCCCAAGTGCTAGGATTAAAGGCATGCGCCACCACGCCCAGCTATGATTTGCTTCTTTTAACTTCCCATCTCACTCTACTCCCCCGGTCCCAGATGCACCAAGGTCAGTATTCTGTTCTTCCTTTCTACACAGTTGGCCTTGACCTCCACTGTGGACACCACCCACCCCTTCAACACAAAGCTCATGTCACCTTCACCTAAAACATTTCTATTTGACTCATTCAGGTTCATAGACTTCAGTTATGATGTTGAGACAATGCCTATCTGCCGAGAATTTGGAAAGGAGAAATTTCCTCATGGATGGGAAACTAAATGGTCAGGGAGGGTTTGAAGGTAAAGCGTTACTGTTATTTTGGAGGAAGCACTAGTCGGACTACACAATTCTCTAAAAGGCTAAGCAAAGGTGTTTCAACTTGGGCCCCCACTCTGGAAGTGAAGCACTATATAAGGATGTTTACTGAGGGTAGACACTGTCAGTGTCTACTTTCATATCTGCCTCAGAGCATCTATACAGGTCATCTTCTGTGGTTCTATGATTCCTCACACAAAATCCTTTTCTTCCACAGTGAGTCTGTGGGAGGTTCAACACAAGAGCAGCCTCAGCCAGTTAGAGGCTTTGGCAGGAAATCAATCGCCAATCTCCTTTCAGTGGATCATCCTTCTTAGTGGGATTTTGGAAATAATCTGCAAGCAGGGGTAACTTCTTGATGTGTCAGAAAGTAGCAGTGGAGAGAATCCTGTGCTGTAGGGTCAAAAGCCTGCAGAATTGTCCTAGCTCGAAGAGGTCTCTAAGACTCAGTTTCCTCATCCACAGTTTCTAGGGCTTGAAATCAGTAGTTGTCCTAATTTTCCTAGGTGCAAGATCATGTTGACAATATGATGAAATCTACAAGTTACTCCCCATAACTGATTAAAATCACAAACACTCAAAATTATGCATCCATATCTAAAAGATGAGGGAAGAATCTTTAGCCCACTTGTGGATATTTTTAATGATCTTGGACCCACAAATAGCATCTCATGGATAGTCAATTACAACTCTGATAATGCCTCCACTTCTCTCTTATTTTTCACTAAACTTTCTTTATAAATGCTGAATGTTTGTTCAGCATTTTTTAGCTCCCTATAAGTTACCTAGAGTTCTCTTGACAGCCACACAGCCCTTAGCAATATATAAAATATGCACAATGTGTCAGGCACGCTCATTTTTCACGATGACACAGACAGCAACTGACTCTCAGTGAGGACCACACTTAGCACTATTTGAGTACAGAAGCATGCTGCACTTCTTCAGCAGGAGACATTAATATCCGTCAATACTTCACAAGGGACACTCCTCCAAACTGCCACTCTTCCCAGAAGTAATCCTGCTGCTGGCCTATGCATCTGAGCTTAACAGGTGTATTTTGCATCTCATGACCTAGAGACAGCTGCCCTCACACGAAGAATGCATTCCTGGCCCTACACAGTCCTGCCCTTGCCCAAGTTAATGTTCCAATTATCAAACACTCAATGTAGTGTCTCACATTACAATTGGTAGGTGAACTCAATGAGAAGAATAAATCATTGAAACAAAAGTCCAATAAACAGAAATTATTTCTCTACTCCGTATTTTTTTCCTTTAGTTAAAAGCTGTACCCTTCTGTAATGGTCCAAACTCTGTTCTCCAACAATCCATATGTTGAAGCCTTACTCCCCGAGGTGACGATGTTTGGAGACGGGACATTGAGGGGTAATTAGGGTTAGATGAGTTTATACAGGTCAGACTCCCAAAATGAAGGTAGTAGCTTTCAAGGGAGAGAAGAGGTAGATGGAGTCCCATGTTTGAGAATGGACATGGTGGGAAGATAGCTATCTGTTATTGGTGCAGAAAAGCTTGTTACATTGTTATTACAGCCAGACTAAGTGATTCTGCTAGGACCTTGGTCTTGGGTTTCCAAAGAACTGTGAGAAATGCAACTCGAGTTTTCCCATTACAACTGTCTAGGCAAACTAATGCATGTGCCTGTTTTCCAAACGTGCTAAAAGCAACATAATGAAGCACCACCTTAAAATAATGTCATTCCAACACTTTGAGATATCAAGAAACAGACTCTGCTCTCAAGCTCCTGGTGCTGTAAGTGGAGGGAGAAGAAATGAAGCAAATTAGAGCATATAAAACAACAAGTAAGGAACAGATCAAATAATACGGCACAGAAATAGCTACAGTCATAAAAATAGATACCGGAAAGGTAGAAAAAGAGGAACGTTCAACAACAGTCCAAAAACAAATTCCTCGTCCTTGTCTTTCTAACACCCTCCCGTATGTACTGTCTCTCTCCTTCCAGCTCCTTCTCAAACTCTCTCACATCCCCACCTCCAGGTAAGCAGTAATATTTTGCAGCCTGACAGTGTGTGAATTTGTTACCTGCTGTAGATACACCATAGTGGCCAGCTACATGGTAGCCCTGTAGAAGACATTTGAGCCGGGTGGGCATGGTGGCGCACGCCTTTAATCCTAGCACTTGGGAGGCAGAGGCAGGCGGATCTTTGTGAGTTCAAGGCCAGCCTGGTCTACAGAGTGAGTTCCAGGACTGCTGGGGCTACAGGGAGACTCTGTCTCGAAAAGAAAAAAAAAAAAAAAAAAAAAAAGAAGACATTTGAGCACTCCCTTGTCCTCCTGTTTCCTCTCCCTCCCAGGTCTACACTTTGCACTGACTACACTCTAAACAACCAAGCAAATAAGCATAAAATGAGAAGCTTTGACTTGCCTTGACCTGCAGGAAGTGAATGAAAGCTAGTAATAGAGTAATAATGCTCAGCTCGTCACTGCTCTTGCTGACCCCAAGCCCCTGCTCATCCACATGTACATATTTGCTCATGCCTAGTCACAATCCATCAAGCCCATCACAACCCTTTGCCCACCCCCCCACACACACACAGGCCTCAGCACAAACCTCACACTGCTTATGAGGCCTTGTCCAATCTGACTGGTCCCCACTGATCTACTGTCTCTCACATTTACAGAACTGGCCCTGCTTCCCTTTGCAAATCTTTCATTACTTTACATTTTCAATGCCTTAGCTAAACCTCCTGAGGGCAAGGATCACATCTTCTCTTCCCTGCCTCTGTTCAGAGAGGGGAAAATCTGTAAAGTTTAAGTGGGCCCGGAATGTGAAATCAAGAAGAGTCCCAGGAGTGTGTGGCATGATTACGTGTCAACTCAGACACCCACATCAAACGTCCTCCTAATGATTCTGTCTTACTTAGATCCTGAAACATCCCCAAAGTCTGTCTATTGATCTAAGTTCAAGGATCCAAACTGAACTTAAATTAGCTCCCAATTGTCACATTTATTCCCAAATCTGTGCTGAATCCATAACCTCCAATGCAAAGGTTTTGGGAGGTGGCACCTTTTAAGAAGTAACTAGTTGACATGAGTTCATGAAAATGGAGCTTCTATGATAGAATTAGTGTCTTCAGAAGAAGAGACACTAGATCTTCCACTTTCTGCCCAAAGACTGCCATTAACAAATCAGAGATGCCCCACACCAGAAACGGAATCTGCTGGCTCCTTGATCTTGGATTTTAGCCTCGAGAACTATGCTATACACATGTCGTGTTTTATGCCACCTCCATTCATTACTTATCTCATTGTTATGACAGAATGCCCGACTTCAGGGAGAAATGGTTTATTCTAGCTTTCAGTTTAAGGGGATATAATCCACCATGTAGGGAAGCATAGCAAAGAGCGAACGGGAACGGGGGCTGGGCTGTAAAACCTCAAGGCCCAGCCCAGTGACCCACTTCCCCTAGAAAGCGTGTACCTCCGAAAGTTTATACAACCTCCCCAAACCATCTAGTGACCAAGGATTCAAACACATGAGCCTCTGGAGTATACTGCACATTCAAACAACATCACCACCCAATCTAGTACTTTGCTTTTTCTTTTTTTTTTTTTTTTACAAATTAAAGTAATATTCATTAAATGTAATAAATTGATAAAGGAAACCAACACAGTGATGTGATAAATGGAGAGGAGGCCACAGCCTCCTCTAAATGGGGAGTATCTTGGTATGATCGGGCTCCACAGATGAGCGACAAGACTCATGGCTTAAACAGCATTCTTTTTCGTACAGCATTGGCGGTTATCAGTCCAAGATCAAGGTTATCAGCAGGGTTGGCTTCTAGCGAGGCCGCCTTTCTATCTGTGCTGCAAAGTTCATGGTGGATGTGAGGGCGATCTGTCATCCCACTGATCACCAGCATTGATTCGGCTGAGCTGGGCGGCTAGGAAGGTGGTCCCCTTCCTCCCTCAGTGCTCCAAGTGCATCCCTCCCAAAGTTGCGCTCAGTCAAAGAGGACGACCTTCCCCAACAGAAGAAAGAGCTGCTCTTATACCCTCAGTCAAGGATATAAGAGTAGCTATGTTCCTGTTAGAAGCTCCAAACAAGCTCTCAAGGTACTTTGTTATTTCAATCAGGCTAAGTCTCCAGTATTGTAATTCTATAAAGAAATCTGTGTCTTTCTAACCTGGTTTGGCATTTAACTCCAAACCTAGACATTCTCCAGACAACTTAGTTTCCCCACTCAGAATATCCCCCTAGTCTTCAAGTCCTAAACCAGTCTCATATCACCCATAAACACTACACTTACAGCCAGCCCTGCTCCCACCCCAGACACCTTCCTCATTGTGAACTCAAGGGTCAAAATGATCCGTACCACTCTCTGGCTACTTCATCACACACTGGCACGTCATAGGAGGCAAGAAATAGCTGGTGAAAATATAATACTAAAGTCCCCTTAAGCTATGCACTTAAGCAAAATATATTAATACAGGAGAGCTCTGATATCAGCAATGGATTATTCTACCAAGGAGATGTTGGCCAGGGGATCCAACCCCCCTCCCCCCAAAGATAAAGGCTTCTTGCCTGTAAACTGGGATACCTGCAAGAAGAGGGGCGATAAGTCCCTGTTGTTGAAGACCTGATGTAAGCATGGGAAAGATGTATTGAGACCACACTTGCAAGTGTACAGTTGGTCTCTGGAATACCAGAGAGTGTTACCAAAGGCCACTAAACCAATAAAGCAAATATAGGTCTCCTTGAGTCAAGCAAGACTCCTCCGTCAGCACCAGCTACACCTCACCTGCCTGGAAATACTGTACAGCAGTGGCAGCCATATGCCTGTATATCCCGAATCTAATTGGCTATTAGCTCTCTCCTTGGAGGAATAACCCATGGCTGATGCCACAAGCTTACATCCTCTAGTGATTAGGAGATATTATAAGCCACAGTAAGACCCTGTCATATTTTACAGAAAAAAACGTAATTCATGGATTAACATACCATATAAACATCTGTGTCTATACCAAAGTAACCTACCATAACAATTAGCACTGTTTAAATACCTATATATCTAATTGTTTGTGCTTCATTAGTAGGATTGAAAAGTTATCCATGGACAAACTGTCAGCCCATGAAAGGAAACAGCCAGAATTGAGCAGAGTCCAAGACAACAGCTCCAGAGAAAGTAGACTGTTTTGCTTCTCATCCACCTGTGGCCCTTTTCTAAGCCTAGGGAACAATCTGTGGAAGAGGGGGCGTGGTAGAATGTAAGAGCTGCAATTGGGGTGAATGGTGAAACTACAGCAATATAGTCTGGACACTCATCTGATCAACTTGATTGAACATACAAGCCCCCCCAGCTGGATGGTGGGACCCATGAGCTGTGTGGGTTTGGGCACAACTGCTTGCAAATTGGTTTTACATGATGGATGCTTGTACTCATAAATGATTACTTATTGTTATAAAATGAAAAAAAATAAAGAAGTAATTTAAAAAAAAAAGAAACAGCTGGTGAATAAACTCACAGTATACAACATTAACTTTGATTTCTATCCACCTTTTTTTGTCTTTCTGAGACAGAGTCGGCCTGGAACCCGCTCTGTAGACCAGGCTGGCCTTGAACTCACAGAGATCTGCCTGCCTCTGTCTCCTGAGTCCTAGAATTAAAGATGTGCACCACCGTGCCTGGCTTTACTCATCTTTCACATTTTAAGATAGTCTATTCATTCTAGGATGTAAAGTTTTCATTTACAACATCTCTGAAGTCATCTTTTATCTCAGGTTATCTTAGACTTGATTATATGTGGTATTTCAACTTCCTTGGGTATCTTCAGGTAATAAAATGCAAGAACTTTTGGGAAAGGGAAGTCCACTAATTTTATGTCAGTTTCTCTTCATTTGCATAGCAAAGATTCTGCAAACAATGCATGTCCTCCATATTATCTTACTAATAGAAGAAAACAAAACTCTGCACCAGGGTCTCGGTTTCCCAGCCATTGACTTTCCCCTGAAAAGGATAAACTGGACAGAGAACAACCCCAGTGTGCTGGGTATTGAAGGATTAAGAGGGCTGATCCTCAATTCCTTCTCTCCCAGATCATCATAAAATTTTAGAAAAGGAAGAACGCACTCAATTGATTGCAGTTTCTCTCTCTGAAGACCACAGTACAACTCTGCATCTCTGTACCTGACTTTCTTGTAAAATGGGACCAACCAATGCATTTAACTCCTCAGAGTGATAATGAAGAAAGAAGCAGAACTAAAGGATGAAATATTTAAATGCTGAAGTTATTAGTATGATTAAGCACCTGTTTCTAGGAATATGAAAAGGTAGAAGGAGGCTTGGAGAATCTAATTTCACTCTATCAACCTGAATAACCATGATGCCACCCCATAGGAACTACCTCAAAAACCTCTCTACCGACAAACTGGCAGCTTCTGTAGTCAAGAGGGCACATGGATAGGGTGGAAAGCCAGCAAAGTTTGTCAGAACGCTTTGGAGACACTTGCCCACCCCCTTTTCCACTGGTGTGTGTCTACCTGCTTATCTTCCCACGTGTCCAGGCAGTAAGTGAAAATATGCCTTGTTACATGAGCCGACGCACATTGCTCAATAAATAACAGGCACAATCTAAGTTGCCAAAAGTACTTATCAGAAGCCAATCTTTACATCTGGATTCAAAGTCCAGGAATACCAAGCCAATGAGGTGGAAGTTAAATGAGATCTGGACACAACTCCCTTTACCTACTCTGCTCCTCACATGGGCATGCATGAACAAGCACTGGATGTCTGAACACATACAACCTTACCAAGGGACTTTGGGAGCAGTCTTGGATTGAGTTCATAATATCAACCCACCCTTTAGATATTCACAAAGGTTTAAGTTACCTGAAACTAAACCCTGGTCAGGAATCATCCTGACATGGAAGTGGAGTTCCAAACTAGTAACACTATAATATTCTGTCTCTCCTTCTTATCCCCCTTCTCCTCCCTGGAGAAGCAAATAAATACTTCTATTTATTCCCCTTCCCCGTTCATGTTATACCTATGTATTTTCACTTTTCTTTTTCCTGGTTAAGAAACAAAAGGACCATCTTTTATACCAACTCTGGGTAAGTGTGCTTCCTGTCGCTGCATGGTTCTCTGACGTGCATGTTTTCCTGTTTTCCCGCCTTCCGCCCTCCTCCCCTCCGTTTTTCTTCCCCTCCTTCATTCCCTCCCTCTATCCATTCCTTCCTTCTTTCCCTCCATCTGTCCCTCTATCCCTCTGTCCCTCTTTCCCTCTTCCCTCCCCTTCCTTCTTTCTCCTCCTTCCTTCCCTCCCCAGGGATGGGACTGGCATAAGTGAAACTCTCAGGAGTTGATGTTTCACAAAGCTTTTATCTCTGGGTTTTCCTCACAAGCTTTCAAGGCGCTGCAGCCCACATTACTCAGTTTCCCAGAGCAGAAGGGTCAACACAGCATTGTTACAAATGCCCACTGACCAAAAGATCTATGCCTCTCAGTTAGGAAGCCTATCTCCACATAAGAATCAGAGTGGGCAGTATCATCCAGAGAGAGCTGGTCCAGCTAGGTACCCACTTGGACCTGAGTCTGTAAAACACCACATATTCAACCACACTGTGGTGTTCATTAACATGTGGAAAGCTTTGACACATCCCACTGCAAGGGCAGCTGTTTAGCTTTCCTGAACCAGATGTTTCCTAATCTTTTTTTTGCTCCTGAAATTCTTTTTGCCTTCTAAATCTTTTAACATTCTGAATAACTGAGTTCCACAGAACACTTATCATAAAAGGCTGGCCTTCATTATGCTCATGGGAAAAGCAAGAAACAGAGAGAGACATTAACTTCCTAATCATGCACATAAATAGCAATATGAAGCAGTACATAAATGCTAGAATAAGCACTGGACTGGAAAGAAGGGATGCCTGGGTGAAAAGCCCTCTCTGTCCACTCCCTGGTTCTCTGGCTTCAGCCAGCACCAGTATCTCTCTCTCCTAGATATTTTCATCTTTGTTACAAGCAGAATTTTTTCTCCTGAAGATTTTTAAGGCTTTTCTCAGTTCTCTCTTTCTGGGATGCTAGAAGACTCTAGTATATACTGTGACATTTCTTGGAGTACGTCCTTGAAGTGTGAGCCTATAGTCTGTTCTATATTTAAATTTTAAAAGCTCATGAGATTGTCAGTGTGCATGAAGGAGAAATCACTAGCAAAACCCCAGTGGGTTCTGAAGAGATTCTTGAAAGCAAACATGGGGGAAAAAAGCAGGGCCTTTAGAAACCCAGTCACCCCTAGAGAGTCCCTTGTTTTGGGGAGCCCATTCACATCCAGTTTCCAAAGTGTTGGAAGCACATTGTTAGAGAACAGAAAGGCTAGGACTGGCATGTGGCTCGCTAATGTGCCAAGGTCTATCTCACCACTAGACCCTACGTTAAAGCAGGAGGCTACTTCAGTATAACTTGGTGGTATGTGCAACCCCAGCATGCTCTGCCATCTGTCCTTCACCTTCAGGGAATGAACAGTATTAAGAATCCTCCCCACTGCGGCATCCTCATTCTCCTTACTGTCACACCAGATCACTATTCCTCTTGGCACACAGGATGTGCCAATGGCATGTCCCATCCCTCACTTTGTCTTCAATACATGGCAGTAGTTACTACTGTCCTAATCTCTGAGGAATAAATTATTATTGCTTAACTGATAGCTCTTAGTAAGACTCTGACTAGATTCATTCAAAGTATTATTTATTAAATGTACTCCATGTTCTGAACATTATGGTAAATATTATGTAGTTAAAAGTCATACCTATCTCTCAAATATTACATTTGATTATACTTGTACATTCTTAGCTACCTCAAAAATATATCATCCTCCTCTTTTTAATCACCACCAGTTTTCTTTTGTTTTTTTTTTTTAATTTATTTTTTATGTGTATGAGTATATTGCTTGGATGTATGTATCTGCACCTGTGTCCTGCGATGCCCATGGAGGTCATAAGAGAGCATCAAATTTCCCTGGAACTGGAGTTATAAACAGTTGCTAGCTGCCATTTAGGTGCTGGGAGTTGAAGTTAGGTCATCTGCAAGAGCAGCCGGTGCTCTTAACCACTGACCCACCTCTCTAGCCCTATTTTCTATAATGTACTCCTTTTTCTGTATTCTCTAGTTTGGGACACAGTCTAGATGTAATGGCTCCTCCAGATACCTAAAAATGCAATAACAATCATTATTAGATGGGCTATCTATGGAGTGCTTATTGTGTATTTCGAGATTCTACCACTTTGTACTATGAACTGTCCTCTTTTAAAGAAACGTGGGCATTCTTGAAGACACTTATCTTTCTATTGAGTTCTCTTTGTCCAGTAAGATCGGTTGCACAGCTTAAAGGTCTACCCTTCTGCTTTTTTCACCTCTCCTCTAATGTCCCACACCTTTATTCCTGCTTGACCTATTATCCTAACTTTCTAGATCATCTTTTGGTTGACTGACTGTCAAAACAACTCAAAACAGAAGTGGCAGAATGACCCCTCTGCCATGCACATCTGAGTATGTCTCACATCCCCTTCAAACTCCTTCTGCACTCCTAGGGGTACGGGAGCCTTCCAGGTTGAGGAAGACTGCCACAGAAGGACTGGCCACCGCTGCACTGTGCTGGCTGCCTGGTATGATCTGAATACATCTCCCTAAACGTTCATGTGTTTTTAACTTAACCTCTGAATACCTGCATTAACAGTATTTAGAAGGAGACTTTGGGAGGTAATTAAGACTACATGAGGTCACTGGGGCCCCAGTGGCCTCCATTAGAGAAAGAAAGGTCTCAGCTGGCACACTTGCTCTGTCTCACCATGTGCGCTCTCAGACACACTGTGACGCAACAAAGAAGCCTCTCACCAGATCCTAGGCAGATGCTGACACCATGCTTGGGGGCTTCCCAGCCTCCAGAACCATGAATTAAATGAACTTCTATTCTGGGCAAACTACCTGCTCTCAGGTATTCTGTTATATCAACAGCAAATGGATTAAGGGGACACCCCAAATCTATGGACTAACTTTGCTAGCCCTTCCTCTTTTAGATTATTCTAAGCTTCAAAACAATCCTGCTCGCCACCTCTAAACCTTCCCTAAAGGGTTCCCCACCCAAGACTTCCTTTTACACTCTACCATGTACCCAGCACTTCCAACATTACATAATACCAGTCTGCTTGTTGACCCCTGATTTCCAGCTCTTCTGGACCTGACCAAGTCTGGACACACTTTCTTAGCACCTGGCTACCAATCACAGCCAAGGCTAAGAGATCTCACGTTTTTAAGAAAAGTCTTGTTTTATATTGCTAGTTTTGCTTCATTTTTTCATTGAATAATGCTTTACAAAATTGTTTGAATAAAAAGGACATACTGTTTTCTTTTTTGTCACAATTTTGAAATACTGAAGAAACACAAGAGTAAATTGCTCCTATCAAAATGAATGCCATTATTGCAGATGACAAAATTGGAAGTTTGAGAGGTCAAGTGACTGGTCCAAGGTCACAACTAATCATGAAGGCTGAAATCTTGTCCCATAGCTCTCAGCACAGAAGCTTCTATAGCTGCCCCCTAAACTCAGGGCATTCTGTTAAACAGGAAGCAAAAAGAAAGTGTACATGCATCTATACACATGGATGGATATGGATATATATATATATATATATATATATATGTACATGTATATGTAAATATACACAAATAAATAGCATAACTACAAATGAATATGAACATAAGCGAGAGGTGGGACTCTCTGAGAGCTTTACAAGGGGAAGAGATTCCACCCGAGAGGGGGGTGGGCAGGGCTTTGCAGAGGCCCCACAACGGACAGCTGGTGTTTGGGTGGTAGTAAATCACCCTGAAATGAGCCTCTTCCTTGGGCTCAGTGAGGCCCCCACAACAAAGGGAGGCCCAGCTTGCAGCCGGACAGCTTGCCCGCCAGCCCCAGACAAGCATAACAGCTTCATTCAGGAGCCCCACGTCCACACAAAGGACCCGAAATCAATCCGACATCCCGCCACCCCAGACAATGCCTTGAATCTTCTCAGAATCGAAGCCTCAAACAAGGGGACGGCATTCAGGGGAGATCAAACCGCTAGCCTGCCACTGAAAGCAGGCAGGGAAGAAAACATTTTTAAAGAGGAGACTTGGGCCTTTGCTTCTCTCTGCTCAGTAGTAGCCGGTGATGGCTGTTCTCTGCTCATGGAGCCAAGGCTACAGCCAGGTGAAGGCTGCCTGCGGCCTGCCTTTGAGTGGTCATCCCGCCATGTCTATGTGGGGAAACGTGTGACACTCCCCAACAAGAGCCAATGTGTCATTTGGCTTTGGGGGGCCTTTGCTGCTGGGCTCCCTGTGACCTGACAGTGCTGGCATTTCCCACTGGCTCCTGGGTAGGTACAGAAGGGCACTCACATGTAGATGCCCCTGCCTGAAGCTAAGGCTTATAAGTTGGCAGTGGTAGCCCCTGCGCTGGCCAGGAAGCCCCTGTTCCCAGGCAGGGCCCCTGGGGGTGCTCATCTGCCCCATTTCGCTGCCTAATCCGGTTATCAGCTGCAGAAGGGCTGCCTGGTGGAGCAGGTGGGAGGGGTAGCCCAGCTCCAGCAGATGAGCCTCCATTCTATTCTCTTTCCTTGGGTCATTGTTAAGGCTTCTGGTCTCTTCAAGTCCCCAGAGACCTGGGTGCCTGAGACCCAGCCCTGAATGGGTCACAGACTGCCCTGGATGCTGAGCATCCACCTGCTCTCCAAGAGTATGGTTTTCCAGCAATGACAGAGTAGAAATGTGTTAGGGGTGGAAAAAAAATGTATTTGACCGATCTACAAGAACCCCTGGGGAGGAGTGACCAAGGCACCTGCTACTAGATTGTGTCCAGAATCTTTCCGGAATTCTAGCTGAGCCAGCTTAAAATACAATATTTGTGGCAGACACTAGAAGGGTTAATACATTTTGGGTACAAAACAAAGAGCTTTTGACAGAAGGCCATTTATTTATTGAAATCTTTCCTCTCTTCTCTGAGACTCTGTAACAGACATCTCAAGTAAGCGAAGACAGTGGTCGGGACAAGGTGAGGCTCTGCAAAAATCGGCACACAGGCAGAGCAGAATCAAGCTGAAAGGTTCATTAAAGCAAACAGAGAAAGAAGGTGAAGGGGGTCCACTCGCCCTCATTTTAGCTCCCTAAATGACTAGCTGAACTTCCTCCTAGAACTGAAATGCAACCAATCACCCATTCCCTGTGTCACAGAAGTCCTGCTGGCTCCCACTGCCCTCTCAGACCATCTTCCAAGAGGGGACCCCAGGACAATCTGGAGAGTGAGAGCCAGGAAGGTGAACTGGAGGGAGCGAATGAACCTTCCGAATTAGGAAAGGGCACCGAGGGCTTTCCACTCATTCCATCCCCAGCTGCTTCTACTGGCCAGCAACAGTAAATTGAATCAGTTCCCCCCAACCCACCCCTTGAAAGGGTCAGTTGTTTTTCCTTCTCTCCCCTTCCCGTTTTCTGCCTTTGTGGCGTACCTCCTCCAATCTACTTCCCTCCAGGAGCCGAAATTAAACAAGCTCCCCATATGCCATGCCCCACTTGTTGTCTGTTCCCCTCACCACCATCTGGCCTATTTGCTCAGCCAGAGAGAGAGAGAGAGAGAGAGAGACAGAGAGAGAGAGAGAGAGAGAGAGAGAGAGAGAGAGAGAGAATAGCAGAAGAGCAGGGCAAAGGAGAGGAGGGAAGAGCAGAAGGAGGAAAATAAGGGAAGAAGGAAAACAAGGAAAGGAGGTGGGGAGACACGGAAAGAAGGCAGAGGCAAGAAAGAGAGGGAAAAACATGAAGGCAGAGGCAGACACAATGAGGAGGCAGGGGTGGCGACGCAGCCTGTCCCATCTGCTCCTTGGCCGGAGTCCCGGATGGAGCAGTAATGGAGAGCAACAGAACCAATGATAATTAACCCAAACACAGACCTGTTTATTTAACCTGTTCAGATAGATCACTCTGAGGCAATGCTCTTGCAGGAGGCCCTGGGACATACTTAAGGAGGCACCCTGGAGGCTGCTCGGGACACACAGGCAAGCTGCCCTCCCCAGAGATATCCTCAGAGCGCAGGAAAGGAAGAGGAGCAGGAAGACTTCCTACTACAAGTCCGGAACTGCTGCTCAGGTCTTCCAGGAAGGAATTTTTGTCATTGTGCCCTTTCTCCTACCCATTATCCTACGTAGCGGCTGTAGCCACTCCCGAGTGGCCAGATGATGCAGAGCAAGGCTGGCCAGTGAGGTGGACATTTATCTTCTGCCTCTCTTTGCCTCCGCCTCCTGTTACATCCTAGCATAAGGAGAGGAATGGGGCTCGGAGATGAAGACCTGACTACCTAGAACACACAGAGGCAGATACAAAGTGACCCAGAAGACCTCATACTAAGATGGTCTTTGGCCAAGGACCAGGGCCAGTGGCATTAACGGAAGCCATGGATAAGTAAGTCAAGAGCCTGGAGTGCAAGGCTCCAGCTACCTATTTCTGCTCTATTCATAGTTCTATCATTTTACTTATTTAATAGGAACAGCAAGGCAGACTTCCCAAGATGCTTCAGTCTTTACAAACTAAAATGCAAAAGGTCACTGTCATCTCTGAAACTTCACTAGGGTATGAAGAAACTTGTAAGCTTTGAGCAAGACCACCAAGAGGTCTAGATATTTGAAATGGGCAGGGTACAACAACCAGAGAGGAGGAGCCCATGCCGAATTGGGTTGTGCCGTATACTTCTAAAGCCCCCCAGGAATACAGTAAGAACATATTCAAGGCTGGGCAGCAGCAGACAGAACAGGAGTTATAAGTCTAGTAACTGCCTCTTGGCAGAGCACTGAGGGTTAGCAAAGGAGTCCACTGACTGGGTTGAAAATAGGAAGCGTCAGGGGTGGAAGAGAAGTTGGCAGGCACCAGATTCCAAGTGGCTTCAAGCTCCTGAGTGGAAGAAATGCAGAGATAATTTGAACATGGCTATTTTCAAGCTCCACAGCTGAGCTCCCTTGCTTTTCCACCCCACACCTCCCACCCAGCCCTGCAATTTGGCAAACCCTTTCTCCTGGCTTCTCTTATACCCAATATGTTGGGTTGCCTTAGCAACTAAGGTAATTATCTCCTTGGAGCAGTTAAAACAATGACCATCATAAATAATAACAATAAGAAAGATGATGATAAAAAACAGATCCGAGGCTCCCGGGGGTCATAGGTTGGCATGACACTGAAAAGGAAAGGGGGTCTTGACGGGGCAGGCAATAAAAGATGGTCTCTTATGGGGTTTCATCTTATTTTATTAATCCAGAGGAAAAGACAGGAAATTCTTAGCCTTGCCTCACAGCCCCACCCATAGCCCCAGGAAAACAGAGACAGTTCCTACTTGTTATTGGATCATCCTTCCCATTCTCCTACCAACCAGAACCAGAACATTCAGACTATATCGGACACTAATTCTCTAATACCCCTCTCTTTTCCAGGTCATGAACTCCTTACAGGCAGGCCCTGGGCCTTTGATCTTGGTATTCTTAACACTATACTCTTGACTGGTACTGAGTAGGTACTTAAAAACATTGACTGGATGAATAAAAATAGCATAACGATCATATGTGTTATAATAGCCAAACGCCTGATTTATACGTTTGTTTGTTTGTTTGTTTGGTTGGTTGGTTGGTTGGTTGGTTGCTTGGTTGGTTGTTTAAGACAGAGTCTATGTTGACCAGGCTGGCCTTGAACTCACAGTGATCAGCCTGCCTCTGCCTTCTAGCGCTAGGATTAAAGGTATGCACAGCCAAGTCTAGCTAAACATTTTTGTTCTGTTTTGCTCATTTTTTTTTTTTTTGTTTCTTTGTTTGGCCATCTGGGCCATGATTTAACCTGTAGTCCAAGGCACAGTAGGGCTTCACATTTCTAAGAATGCAGAGAAATCAAAATATACATTCAAATTTATCCAAATGTAGGTTTCTTTTTCCCTAAAGAACCATCCTATGAAATTCTATAAATGTAGAATATTACTTAAGACAAAGCACTTAATAAAAAAAAAATTGCAGATGAGAATAAGCTAAAAAATATATTCTATAACTTGTATTCTCTGTACTCCAACCATAGATATTCTCATCTATAAACTCTATCTCACAATGATGTTCTACCAGGTAGGATTTATGACTCAAAGGAAAAGACAATACATCCTTCCCACATGTTCACAGAGGATGTACTGAGAAACACAGGGCAGAGAGTTAAATGGGACCATCCTAACTCAGCAGGGAAAGGCCTTTTGCCCTTCTCTGTTTCATCTATTATTTAAATATTAAAAACTCAATTGTCACCTGACATTTTCAAAACACATTCACATCATACCTTGAATTTATAATAATTATTAAGGGTAAGTCGGGTAGGAATCCTTATTCCCATTCCAAACATCAGGTAATGAAGTACTTGCTCACAAGTCTTAGGTAAAGGAGAGCCTAGAATTAGCTTTCTTGCTGCTTCCTTTCAGTGCCAGAGCCACACATGCAATGTGTAGTGTAGTCACTGATATAAAGGTGAAATGAACTTTTCCAACCTGTCAGAAGAGTACTAAGCATATGCCTAGTCCGACCTCAAAATGCCAAAAGCAGCTGATATAACTCCACCACTGACTCTCTGGAGCCCTACTGACCATAATCCCCATCTAAAATAATAACCAAAACTTTATCACCTCTAGACTCAAGATCAGCTAAACCTACCTTCACAAGCCACTGGGAGGATTGCCTTCAAGGAAATAAGGTTGTGAGATCCAAAGAATCAGCAACTCAGCAACCAACAGGAGAACTTCATCCTCTGGAACCATGGGCAGCTCTAAGCAGATTTTCTGTTCTTTAACCAAAATTTATTTTTCCCAATTTTCTAGTATTCTAAAACTGGTAGAAAATTATACAGTAATGCACCCCCATCCCATGTTCACGCCTGCGGCTCCCAAGAATGAAGTCTTTGCCATAACCAGAGTCCTACTTAGTGTTCAGACACTTGCTAACACGTGGTCTGCACTTAGTGAATGATAACCCAGTAGGTTGGCTTTGTGAGTTAAATGAACATACTGCCAACCTCTTCTGAATTGTTTATACATTTGGGGAAAAACAGCAGCCTACCTAGATTGTCTTTTTCAGAGTGCTCCAAGCATAACAGCCTGCCTTCCAAAGTCAGATATTACTGACAATGAAACAGATTTTCCAAGGCCTCTAACTGAATGCGAATATTTAGTCATACACTCTTGGAAACATGCAAATGTCTTTTTTATTAAAGCATATCTTGAAAGTGTTATGATTCTAAGAGTTTTACAAATAATAGTAAGATATATTAAACAATGAACAATTATATTCATTTCAAGTATAAGGGACAGTATTTGAGGGAGTAATCACAGATGAAGTCAAGGTAAGATTGTTTCCGAATGCTTTGTTAATGAAAGTTTTTAATACCATTAAAATAAGTTGCAGTCAGCAAAACACTGACTCCCCGAAGATGTTCTACCTCCTAATCCTGAGAATCTACGAATTTGTTGTATCACATGTGAGAAAACAATTAAGGGTGAAGACAGAATTGAATCTGCTAATCAGATGAATTTTTAATATTTTATTTGTTGCTTTTATTTAATGTGTATGAATATATTGCCTAGATTTCTATTGCACCCATGTCATGTAAGGCCCTCAGAGGACAGAAGACAGCACAGTAGTCCCTGGAACTGCAATTATGGATGGATTGTTGGCTGCCATGTGGGTGCTGGGAACCAAACCCAGGTCCTGTGTCAGAGCAGCCAGTGATCTTTAACCACTGAGCAATCCCTCCAGCCCTGACTTTTTTTTTTTTTTTTTGAAACAAGATCTCCCTGTATTCCCAGGCTTGGGACTTGCTCTGGAGACCAGGCTAGCCTCCATGTTACAGAGATCCACCTGCCTCTGCCTCCAGAATTCTGGGATTCAAGCCATGTGTCATCACATCTGGCTAATCAGATGATTTAAAAATAAGCTGATTGTATTAGAGCAACACCAACTGGGCCTAATGTATTCACAGAGTCTGTAAAAGTGAACAAAGAAATAGAAAAGGTAAGCAAGAGATAGCAAGGTGAAATGGTACAGCTTGGTGATGCTCAATTTAACAATCCAAGAATGGAAGCAGAAGCTAAAACATAAACCAGGAGCCAGCAACTTCTAGAAGCTGAAAAAAGAAAGTAAACAGATTTACTTCCAGTTCCTTCAGAAGCAAGGCAGTTCTGCCAGTACCTTGGTTTAATTCCAGTGAGGTCCACTTTAGCCTTCTGTCCTCCAGAACTATAAAATGATAAAACTGTTTTTGCTTTAAGACTTTAGTTTATAGTAATTTGTTGCAGCAGACAAAGGATACATGTATACAGGAATAACTTTGTATATATATGTGCTTATGTATGCCCTCTGTTAAAAAATATTAAAATAGGACTACTGATCATCATCATGTTATCATTTGAGGAAAAGAAAATCAAATGCAATGGAACTGACATCAAATTGTCCTTCAAGGGCCATAAAGTTTGGACGCCTTTTAACATTACGAGAAAGCAAAACTCAGTTCCAAAGTCTACATGGAAAGAGATGTCAACACAAAGGACATATGCTACGACAAGGTTGATGTCACTCTCTAAACAATGGAAACTGGACTGAAAAGTGCCACTGGAGACTAAACTGCCTGCAGAGACTCAGCCTGCACAAGACACCCAGCCTCAGGCATCAACAGCAGTTTACAGAGACAGGTCACGAAGGATACCCAGTACCAGGGTCTCAAAGAAGGAGAAAGTTACATCTGTGAGCATGTGGATCCGTGGGTGCTTTTGGGTGTTTGGATGATCCACCCATTGGAAATCTCAAATAGAGAACATTTAAGAATGAAAGAAAATCAAGAAATTGTCACTACCAAAATAACCGTGGCTGGCAATCACTTGTACATTGTCAAGATCAGAACCCATAATCCCCCTCCCTCCTTGACATTAGTTAGGCCCACATCAGTGGAAAGGCATATGAGCTGAAAATATTTTCTCACCCCTTGGAAAACACCTGCCTGACTTCATTTCAAGAGCTCAGAATCTCTGTCTAGAAACCTGTTTAACAGAAGCTCACTGTCTTCAAAGTAACCCATTCTACCTTGGGAAAGCTCTAGCTTTGAACTCGCAATCATGCAGCCCAATGACCTTACTCTATATTATAGGGAATACTGAAATGGCTTTCCTAAGGCAACACTCTGATTAGACCAGTAATGGAAACCAATGTGTCTTCTAACTTTAAATCTAGTTTCCTTTACCCTACATCAGTGGCCTCTCCCAAAGTAACTTTGTCATTGGCTTGTACAATATACAGTAAACACAACTGCCCTCTGAGGCTAATCAGTAGAATATGTGTACACAATTGTATAGGGCACCTTTAGTTCTATATATCATAGAGAAACCAAGCTGCCAGTGTCTCCCTTACCAGAGTAATAGCCAACTGTGTTCAAGGGGACTAAACTCATCTTGACTGTTCATCTATTTCTGGAGGTTAATACGCTGCTTAGAGTCTTTAAGTGGGAGCTGTTGTGTGAAGAAGACTATGTTACATGGAGAAAACTATGTGATGGGCCGCAGAGATGGCTGTTCCCAGAATGTATGACCCAGACCAAATCAGATGTGACCTAAGGGAAACTACAGAATGACTGGGAAAACGGTGATGGACACAACATACCTTGGTTTCCAAACTATAACTGTTTAATTAATTGAAACTGAACTAATTAAAGCACTAAGATTCACTTAGTATTACTGAGTACTTTCTATGTGCTAAAAGCTAGGGAGAATGTAATGTTATTCATTTTATATCCAAAGATAATTCCTAAACAAGAGGAAGTACCATAAGAAGTACAGTGATAAAACTTAAAAGTCAAAAGCAATGGAGGTTGAGAGAACCGAAGGCTCTTGAAGAGGACCTGGCTTCAATTCCTAGCACACAAGCAATGGCAGCTAGGAAACATCCATAACTCCAGTTCCAGGGGAGTCCAACACCCTCCTTTAACCTCCAAGGGCACTGCATGACACAGGTGCACTTACACGCATGCAAGCAATACACTCATATGCATAAAATAAAAATAAAAAGTTTTCTAAAAAAATTAGTCGAAAGGAAGAAATAAAACATTTTTCCAGAAATAGTTGATGCTGCTGGATGGCACTAAAGAAGATGAAGGGAAAGGAAGGTGTGACCTGGAAGAACCAAGAAGGAAAGGGGCTGTCCATAGAATGAATACTGGCTAGACAGGAAAAGCAAGGAGGGCATTCAAGGTCAGAGTGATGTAAACTGAAGTGTGGACGTGAGGATGAGAATGTGGCCAGGAAATGAACAGAGCATTCAGAAAGTGTGTGTGTGTGGGGGGGGGGGGGTAAGTCTCCAAGTAGCGTTTGTCTGAAATTAGAAGCAGTCTTGACTGCCAAATGAATTTTTTCACTGTCTTTTTGCGTCTTGCAAGAGCAACTGCACTTACAAGTCAATCCATATATGTATGCAGGAGAGCTCACACAGGAGACAGACAACTCAGATATGCATGCAGCCTTGAAAGGGCCCAGGGAAGAGACTAAGGCTAGCAGAGGATGGGAGCACGCAATCAGGATCACAACATACTTTCGCATCGCATTTACAGCTCACAGATTCTTATACCATGTGTGTCTGGTTTTATTCTGTTAAGCTTCTAGAAATGATATCAAGGCAGCATTCCCAAATGTCCTGTGGACCAAGGCCTCAGGAAGCTCTCTGACTCTAGTTCCTCTTGTCACCCTGGCTTCCAGCAGTGGTCAGCAGGCCCAGCCTCTTTCCTGCCCAGCTCCACAGAGGCCCTGAATTGTGGGGTTGAGGGAATTCTCCAGCCCAGCCTATCCTGAGGTTAATGCCCTTAGGGTCTCTCTGCCACACATCTGGGGGTTTGTGGTCAGTTGATTTCCTTATCTACATCTGGAGCTGGCAGTACGATCTGAATAGACAGATGTGTTTGGAGAACAGCTACTTCTCAATGGAAAGGGATGGAGGCTCCTCTGACCACACCTCCCAAAAGCCAATTCATCTTTAAAATTCCCCCCATGATACCATGTAATCCAAAGGCCACACTCCCAAGGATGGGGCACTGAAGGAGTTTTTATTTTCCACAAAAAGGGAAATTGAGGGTTTGTGGTAAAAGGGAAGGATGTAGAATCAGCCACAAAACGGTTTATTCACAGCCTGACCCCCCCCCCATTACCCACAGTGATAGACCCAGAGGAAGACTTATCTCTTCTCATGACTCACGAGGTCTAGTAAAGGCTAGGTGGTTTCACAAAGAACACACATGCCTGCCTGCCCAGTACCATGAGCATTTGAGGACAGCAATGTGATCCAAACATAGCATGACAAAGTTCCTTGACATTAATACAGAGAGACAGGTTAGAAGACACAACTGTCTAGGTCTAACAGAACCAACATGTCTTCTCTCAGAGGGCCGAAAAGTGCCCATCACACTTGAGGCTTGTAATCTGAACCATCATAGCCGACTTTTCCACTGACAACCTCAACTTCCAAATTAATTATTTACCTATCTAGGTACTCAGCTTGGCCCTGTCAGATGGAAATAGCAAGGGTGTTGTATAGCTCAGATGGGCTGGTGTTCAACACTGAGGATACCATTCAGAACCACAGCCCCTCTCCATAACAAGGGAGCCATGTGCAGTTCTCTAAGATTCTGATATTGTCTTCTGTCTATAGTTGCTAGAAACAGAGTTAAGCACTCATCCCAGGACCTACTGCAAGAGTTGTTTTCTGATAAAACGTTTTTTTTTGGCCCCAGATCAGAATCCTAGGGGGAAATTTTTTCTTTGTTTCTGGTTTTGCAGAGTTTGAAATAATAGGTGAAAGGTGGATAGCTGATGGGGCTGAGGCAGAAGGGACTTGGCCATCACTGTGAGCTCTCTTTGCCTGCAGAGGACAGGTGTTGAGTTACATACTTGGGGAAAGCAAGCGCCAGGAAGAGGCCTGATGGGTGCCAGCCAAACTAACAAGGTCAATGCCGCCTCTGTACCACCTCTTCCTGGAGACCAAAACCAAACTATCCCTTGGCTTCAGGTTCCTGAAAAGACATGAGCTGTTCTTGTTTACTGTTCTGAGAGGCAGCATAGCACTTTTTTTTTAAGTAATTTAGTTCATTGAATTAAAGACATTGAAAAGGCTGCAGTATATGTATCAATGGCTGAACACAGCACATTTACAGAACATTTATGGTCAGCAGTAAGAGTTAAATAAATACAGCACACAGTATGACTGCTGCTGTCCAGGCACAGGTGAGAAATAGTGCTCCATGCATCTTGATGCATCTTGACAAATGTCTTTAGTTACTTATCCATGGGGGCACAAGCCTTTGGTTTCTTCTTTTGCTGAATGCCTGATTAGCAGGTTCCCAGAGCTAGGAGTTTGTGGTTGAACAGGCAGAAGGCTGCAGGGGCTTCCCAACAGCAGCCCCAGTCAAGTCGCAACATGTTAAAGAAAACAGGATCTCCTAGGCCTGGTCATGTTAAGATCAACTCTGAGAATATTAACTTACAGAGGGAGTTCAGTCAGGAGCAGAGCGCATAATGAATATTGTGGGGGTGGAGAGCAAGTGTCTTAGGTAACTTTTCTTCTAAACTTTTTGTGTAGTGGCATATTCATGCAAGCCTGCTGGGCATCAAGCAGACCTAGACAAGACTAGCAAAAAAGATGAGAACACTGCCAGTTGGGGTGGTGCATGCCTTTGATCTCAGCACTCAGGAGGCAGAGGCAGGCAGATCTCTGTGAGATGGAGGCCAGCCTGGTCTACATAGTGAGTTCTAGTCCACCTGGGGCTTCAGGGAAATACTGTCTCAAAAAATAAGAACACACACACACAGAGAGAGAGAGAGAGAGAGAGAGAGAGAGAGAGAGAGGCACATACACACACACACACACACACACACACACACACACACACACACCAGCTATGAGTAACTTGTAATAAAGACAATATGTAAAAATGGGGTGGAACAAAGACATAAGGTAAATGGAAAAAGGTTCATCCAGACAATATGAAAACTCTGACTCTTATCAGGGCAAATAATGGGAATCACTAGAATGACTCTCATGGAGAATCTGTTTGAAACAGACCTGGAATACTTACTGTATTCCAATGGTCTTTACTTGAACCAACCATAGATGAAGAAATGGAGAGACTGGAAAGCATGTGTTACTGAGAGGCAGGGACCAGAGGTAGAAAGATCAGTTTCTGCTGCAGTTCTGCATCCCTTTCTTCAGAGGTTTGGAGCCCACAATTCCACTGAAAACAATCTCTCAAAGGTCAGTTAGACTCTGTGTTCCTAGAGGTTGTATGACAAAACTACAGTCTCCTAGGGACATCAGGGTTTGCTCTGCCAAAAGCAGTCTTTGCAAAGATCTTTTTCCTTTGCTTATCTTTTCAATGTTTATAATTTCCTACAATCTCTCTATAGCCCTAACATTATATACTGCACTGTGAAAATTATTGCATACCCATGATTTTAACTATTAACAGATCCCAAAGCCCACAATAGTGTACACAATTAAAATATTCAGTACTTATTAGAATCACCACAAGGATATTCCATAGCCCTACTAAGTCACACTGGATTGATTCTGCATATTTTTCCCATGCTTGTCCCTCTTTATGAATGGTGCCTTCCACCTGACAAAATCTCTTAAATGCTGCCTTCTCATTCAACCACTAAATCTCATTAGCCACCAAGCCTGACAAATTCTACCTTTTAATTTTTATGCCTGTGAATCAGCATACTCTGATGATGGCTCCTGTCACCAGTGTGTTTCAAGTTTTTATTATTTCTCACTTAGACCAGGTCAAGATTCTCTGGTGGTCTCTCTTGCTCCATTCTCTCTCTTCTATGATCTGTGTATCACGTGGTTCTCTATGTGACCTTCCCAGAACATCTCTGCCCAAATCTTCCTTGTATCTAAATTGAATCAGTTTTGGAGAACATGATCAATCTCCTATTATATAAGGTGTCAAACATCATAGATTCAAAGAATGCAGTTTGATAGCAGACTTCATAGATTCTCAGCTACACTCTATGTTTTACAAGCTCTGCAACAGGTAAACAGCTTTTTGGCCCTATTTATAAGTTGCCTAATTTTTTAAGGTAAAGATAACAATTGCCTAGGGTTCTATGAAGATGAAACGTGAAGGATTTAGAAATCTATCTAGCACTTAGTTGTTAATAGATGCTACTTAGCTGCAATCTGCACTCTTCTTACTGTCTAGTTCCTGTTTATGCACCATAAACACACCTCCTTTTCATTCATTCTAGCAGAACTACGCAAATCTCTTCTAGAACAATCTGCTGCTTTACCACCCAGTCTTTTCAGAGGCCGTTTCTTCTTTTCTTCATTCTTAGTCTATTTGAGACCACTTGTCCATTGAAACTTACTGGAAGAGGTAGCTTGCAAACATCATGGGTTTCTCTACCTGCTGGTTTGGAGGCTGACGTGTTCTCTTCACTGTGTCAGTACACTCCACTATAATGACTGCTTTGCCTATCTGACTCATGTTTGTCTGATTCTTAAAAGCCAATGACAAATCTTATCTGATTTTATGCCCTCAATGCCGAGTGGAATGACTACCCTCAGATCCACACACATCCGATGTTTGCTAAACAAATAAACAGTCACTACTCAGCATTAATCAGGGCACCCAGATATACCTGAACTTGACTGCTTGCATTTAACGCAAAATAATGACATTTTCCCCAAAGCTGCACAGCTTCACCAATTTTTAATAGATTTGGAAATCAATTTAGGACAAACAAGTGTGATTACGTCCAGGAACTGACCGGTTCTGAGGACCATCAGTCTCTGAGGGTGAATAACTCTTAAGCATCATGTTTTCTCTTTCTCTCTACCTCTCAATTGCTCCAACACATTACAACATAGGAACTCCAATAAAGCACCCAAACTATGCAAAAGTAACCACCATAGAAGAGAAATGTATTAATCTTTTGAGAAAATTGACATATTTTGAAGGAGGCATAATATTTCATTTATGATTTTTATTTTATGAGTATGAGTGTTTTGCCTGCATAGATGTTAAGTGCACCACATGTATGTAATAATGTCCACAGAAGAAGGCATCAGAACACTGGAAGTGGAGTTAGGGACAGTTGTCAGTCATCACATGGATGCTGGGAACCTAATCCAGGCTGGAAGACAGCAAGTATTCTTAACCACTGAGCCATTTCTCCAGCCCAAGGAGGTTTTATTTTTTTTTAAAGAGAATTGTTTTTCTTCTTGACACAGCCTTCATTATTTCTTCAGAGCAAATATGACAAGTGACAGCAGGACAAACAAGGAACTGCATGAATGAGAATTATAAGGACCTCTCCTCAAATCAACCTTTATTTTTTTCAACTGAAGAGAATTAATAATGGTGGTTCCATAGGATTTTAGTTTGAGGAAAGTGATGAGTATCTAGCACACCTTCTGTTTGGGGTGAGATGAAGCTAAGAAATAAGGATAGCACAGAGAAATTCTAATACCCAACAAAGGAACACCACAGGAGACCAGAAGTTCCCAGCAGTAGAAAGTAAACTCACAAGAGAGGCAGGAAGCAGCTGCTAAAATGTCTAAGGCAGGGGTTGCTGGAGAGATGGCCTATTGGTTGGGAGCGCTGACTGCTCTTGCAGAAGACCCGGGTTTGATCCCCAGCACCCACATGGTGACTGAGAATCATCTTTAACTCCAGTTCCAGGGGAATCTGACACCCTCTTCTGACCTCTGCGGCATTGCATGACACGGGTGCACAAACCTACATGCATTGATACACATACAAAATAAATAACATTTTTAAAAAATGTCTACCAGGGACATCAAGATCCTGCCCTTTCCCCTTCAGGAATTGATTTCAAGCTAGCAAAGTAATGCACATCTGTAATCCCAGCATTCCTGGGCCTGAGGCAGGAGGATCAAAAGTTTGAGGCCAGCCTAGGTTATATATTGCATTCCAGGTCAGCCTTGGCTATATAGTAATACCCTGTCTCAAAAAATAAACAAAAATGAAAACAATAAACAAGTAAATTAGAAATAACCAGAATGCAGTTTTACTCTGCTATTAGAGATTTAACATTTAATGGGTTGGGGAACCTGGTAAAAGCACCTAGGAGCTGCTTACACACCTGTTGCTGTTGTTGTGACCAAAGGGAGCATTCTGGACATCATGTCCCATTAGTTGGCAACCTCCCACAATACACAGAAGCCACCTACTTCCCTCTGCACAGACTGAAAGATGAGGCCGGCCAGGGAGTATACATAGTTAGGGCTCTAGAAAGGCAGGTTTAAATTTCTACCTGTATCGACCTCTATGACAAGTGTGCAGCAACAAACCCTTAACACACTTTCCAAAGAAAATGGAGGGAGGAGAAAGACATGCTTAAGACGAGAAACTCCATCGACTTCATTTCTTATACTCTTATCCCAAAAATAGGTGACAGTAATATCATATACAGGAAAATCTTTAAAAACTATTTAGATATCAACATACACATACACCCACCACCACCACCACCACCACCACCCCTCATTATCAACATCATCATCAAGCATTTGGGTCAAATACAAATTAATCTTCCAGAAAACTTAAAACACTGACCTAACCAATAAATAGGTATCATTCTAGTTACCAAATGGACATCCTGGAGAATTATTTCAAAGACAAGTGTTTGAAAAGGATGGCTGAAGCAAGCTTAAACTTGCTGAAAAAGAAGAAGGAAAGGAGGGAGGGACGGAGGGAGGGAGGGAGGGAGGGAGGGAGGGAAGGAGAAAGAGAGAAAGATGATTTTGATATTCATATGGCATCTGGATTAAGCTTTCTAATTTCTAAGATCCTCTGGTAGGCCTAAGACAGCAAGGTCAATGGCAAAGGGATTTATCTCCCCTCCTGACCCCATAAGTGAAGGCAGAAAAAGGAGGTCAATGTGGCTGACACACAATTTAGCCAGACCCTGTCATCTTTTTTTTTTAAACATTTTTTTAAATTTTTTTATTATTTATTTTTGTATGTGTACGAATGTATTGTCTGCATGCAGGTCTGTGCACCTGTGTAGTGCAATGCCGCGGAGGTCAGAAGAGGGCCTCGGATTCCCCTGGAACTGGAGTTCTCCTGGAATTGGAGTTACAGACGGTTCTTAGCCGCCATGTGGGTGCTGGGGATCGAACCTGGGTCCTCTGCAAGAGCGTCGGCGCTCCTAACCGCTAGGCCATCTCTACAGCCGCCATGTGGGTGCTGGGGATCGAACCTGGGTCCTCTGCAAGAGCGTCGGCGCTCCTAACCGCTAGGCCATCTCTCCATCCCCAGACCCTGCCATCTTGATCTCCTCCCTGTGTATTATTCTAAAAACAAATTATGGAAGGAAACAAACTATTTTGTGCTTTCATCTTTTGCTAAAATAAGGCTGATTAGTTGTTGGGGTTTTTTTTTTGTTTTTTTTTGTTTTGTTTTTTGTTTTGTTTTTGACAGCATCTCCCTAGTCCTAGCCCACCCAGAACTATATGGACCAGGGTGGCCTCCATCTCACAGAGCTCTGCCTACCTCCCAAGGTCTGGGATTAAAGGTTCATGCCATCTGGGACGGGGTGGGGTGGGGTGGGGGAAGGCAAAGGGGAATATGCCTGAACTGAATTGAAAAATGATGTATGAAATACACAAAACATCAATAAAAAATAAAAAAAATATATTAAAAAGGTTCATGCCACCATGCCTGGCATAAAATAAGGCATTTTTTAAAAAGTCCTTTGTAACAAGATTTTAATACACTTCAGTTTCAAGTCATTTGGAATCAAACCTCTGGCAGAATTAAAAAGCAATGTAAGGACTGGGACTCAAGCTCAGTGATGGCTCTGCTTGCTTAATTTGTATGAAACTCTAGGTTCAATTCCCAGTGCTGTCCAAAAAAAAAACAAAAGCAATGTAATGCATTGTAATTATACCTTAGGACCACTCACCTCTGAATAAAAGGTCCTATATAGACCTGTGTGACTATGAACATCATATGTATAATCAGAGCAGTAGGATTTCCAGTATTTCATTGTATGCCAGCTGGCAAGCCAGTTTACTGATAAAGAAGACACAAATCATGAGATTCACCTATTTGGGATTTTGGCAAGATTATAAATAAATTTGTATGTAAAGGGTTTAGTTTGGTACCTATCAAAAGATGCAACTCCTCAGAGATATCCAATTCCACACCTTGCAACAAAGTAAGTTCCTAATTGCCTTATTAAGTAATCGTATTGGACTATCAAGACTAAACCTCAAACATGCAAAAACACCGCTCACAGTTTCTGTCACCACTCACATGTCAACTGTTTTAAAGGATTAAAAATTACATAAGAACTATATGAAGCTTTGAGAACAGTTCCTGAACTAGACAGGAGGAGATTCCTCTGTTAATTAAAAAAAAAAAGAACTGCTTTTATAGACAAGATTAGATTTAGATGAAGGTTCTCAGTTGTGATTTCCTCCAGGATACTTCAGGGCCTGGAGAAGCCACACCTCCATCTCCACTTATGGAGCAGAGCTTTCCTCGCCTCCCTTCCCACTATTACTTTCCAACAGTTCCCCAACACCTCTACTAGCCATAGATTTCTAAGTAAAACTGGAAACTGCCTAAAATAAAAAGTGCTTATATGTCTATTATTGCCTTTGGTGGCTGTGAGAAAATGGAGGAGAGGTGGGGGTGAGATATGTTGATAAAAATAATCTGAGTCATCACTTCCTGGAAAGGGGGGCCATGTACCCAGAGCCTGCTGGGAAGGCAGAGGGGGAAAGAAGGGAGTGTGCCCAAACCAATCACAACTTTACAGGTCACAGTGAGGACAGCATTTAACTTCTGGGGATTCCGCTTTGCCAAGGACTTCCAAGGGCCCTTTAACTTGCAAAATCCTAGTCAATCACCATCAACTTAGAAACCTATATGAACTTATGCTTCTGAAATATCAGCCATTTCTTGCAAGTAAGAGCAAGTAGGGCCAATCAGGAAGAAGGGGAAGATAGCTATGGTTGAGTCAAAACACAACTGCCTTATTTCCTAACCACTTCTCTAAACCCTGACTCTGTCCTGTGCACACCAAGCCCCAGCACTGCTATACAATTCATTGGGCAGTGCAGGGGAAACACATCAAGAACCAGTGTTTTCACATACCCAGGCTTAGTGCTATAATCACTGTATATTCTCTCCTAGATCTGAAAATCTACTAAACTCTGAGAGGACACTGATGATAAGATTTAGATTTTAAAAGAAAAAAATACCAGCATCCAATCAAAGGGCTCAGAATGTAGAGCATTCACCTGCTTTGGGTCATCCTTACCAAGCCTGGGAGGATGAGGCACTCTTCCATTTGTGGAATGTCACCTCCAGTGCGAAGTTTAGAACTTCCAGGAAAGCAAGTCCTCCATGATCATATGCTGAAGGAATCCATGAAGACATGAACACTGTGCGGCCCAGACGAGGACCCGGGGGAAGAGGCACAGGTCTACAACTCCATGAACTGGCTCCCAACAGCCATTAATAACCTCCCTCATTCACAGTCGCTCTCTCTACCTCCAGCCCCCACCCCTGCTCATTATGCAGTCCGACTAAATACCACTCAAAATATTTTCTCAATTAGAAGAAAAAACAGGAATTTGCCACTTGTCTGCCTCCATTCTGTTGCCTGTCAACCTTTAGCAAATATTTCAATCCAGGGCCTTTGCCTGCTGTTAACCCTTGTCCTTTGACCTTTGACCCCCAAATCCTTCAGCTTTTACCTTCTCATCTTCCCAGCAGAGACACTCCACAGCACACTGACTTCCCAGCTAGTGGTTTTAATAGAAGAGAGGCTTGGTGACAATTCTAAAGCAATCAGAAACAGAAGGGTGCAGAGATTCGCTTGTGTGATCAAAAGATGAGAAAAATTAGCCCATCACAAGAGACGGGAGGCATCAGGTAAAGAGACTCAATTTCTTTCCAGCCTAATGGTGCCCCCAGACTCCAACTTCAGTGTCCTGTTCCTCAGATGGCCACAACCCTGAGATTCAAGGTCCCTCTGTTGGATGTCAGAGATGTACTTTTTCTCACTGCTCATATTTAGCAAAACCATGTAATGATTCTTTGACAAACCCTCTTTCTTTCCATGGTTCTGGCTAATTCCCTGCTCCTACACCCGGCATCGCATCAGGACCACTAAGGCCCCACTCTTTCCCATCCTCCACATGTCCACCAGCGGGTGAGCTGTGTCCTTTCTGTCCAACAAGTATCTGAGGAAAGTGGAAAATATTTAACAACTTTTCCTTTTGCAACCACTAGGTTCCTGTCTGATAGCACTCCTTCCCATGTAATTAATTGTGCTGTCTCTTGGCTCGTTAGAAACGAGACACTCAGGTCCCTGGCAGCATTATGCAGGGTAAATCATGTTTAAGTAACTGCATAACTAGTGGGTCAGTTTTATCTTTTGTCATTAGCTGCAACCATTATTTAGCTGGTTCTCAAAATGCATGGCAGTGAAGCTTTCATGTCAGGCTGTATTGAAAGACAAATGTTTTCTACTTTCCCTACCCCCGCTGCTACCTCTCTTCTCTGAATGCTGCATACACAGGGCAGCTGGGAAATAAAAGGCTCCTTTATCTGATTTTCTTGGGCAAAGGCATGGTGGGTTCAGGAGGGTTCAAGAGGAAAGAGCCAAACTTAATGAGATGGGCCAAGCAAGCAGCCAGGGCAGGCTCCCAAGCAGGGTGATGACTAGCCACCGCAACCAAGGGTCTTGTCTTCTTTTTTTGCACCCAGCACTGTGGTGAGTAGAAAGAAGGAGGAGAGAGAGAGAGAGAGAGAGAGAGAGAGAGAGAGAGAGAGAGAGAGAGATGTGTTTCTCCAGATAGGCAATGACTAGTTAGCCACATGAACTTGAACAAATCATGAAAGTCCACTGAACTGGACTCCAGGTACTCCTCTGTGAAGGGAAAGCTGCCTAAGGATTTTTAAGCTCCTTCTCTGCTTTCACGTTCTTTGTGTGTATGGCTCCAGCAATGGAAAGCACTGTGATCCTCCCATAACTATGGAGAACACCACTTGACTATACAAAGAGGTCTTCAGAAGAGAGGAAAGCACCAGCTTTCTTCACAACCAGAGTTTGATTTCAATAAAGAAGAGTGTGGGGCAGAGACAGAGAAGGAAAAAGGAAGATGCCTGCTTCACAAAGGCGAAATTAAGGTGCAAGGAAATTCCAGCTACTTAAGCTGCCAAAGTCTTAGGGAGAGCTAGCTATGGGTGCCATTCGAAGCATAATACAGAAGGAGTCAACTCTTGTCCCAGATTCTGATCCCATTATATCTCATCATTCCCCTCGAATGTTGGCTTGTAAGCAGAAAGTACATTTTTATATTTCATTTTGAAGATCCACAACGATTGCTTTCTTTGGCCATCCTGGTCACCTTAGAAGCCTTGCATGAGAGCCCTTTTGGTCGCATGCCTTAAATAATTACCTGTCTTCCATGGGCGCTCAAGTACAAGCCCTTCCTTCTGTTCCTACCAAACCTAATGACCTCCACGGATGTCCTCAAGAGCTTTGCTCAACCCATCTGGAATGCCTGTGATGCTCATCAGGCATCACTTTTTCGCAGGAGTTTTTGGAAGAAGCCATCAAGGTGGTTGTGCACATTTTGAATCCCTACAGCACCCGAAGACTACTTGCTAACGGAGGTCCACTGTCAACACTTGGAAAATGAAGGAGAGGGAACAGTACAGTGTCTTCACCATCCTGACTGACTCGGCCATGCTGAGGACAAACACTATGGACAGACAGTATTTGGTGCTTTGGTAAACTGCTCTAAGTACCTTCCGCCTTTTGCCTATGCAAAACATTGGTTAAAAACCTTTAAAATGAAGGAAAAACATAGAGAAAAGCCAGAGCAACAGGATGAAAGGATCGGGTTCTCAAGAAGACAGCGGGATGAAAGGAACAGGTTCTCAAGAAGACAGCAGGATGAAAGGAACAGGTTCCCAAGAAGACAGCGGGATGAAAGGAACAGGTTCCCAAGAAGACAGCGGGATGAAAGGAACAGGTTCCCAAGAAGACAGCGGGATGAAAGGAACAGGTTCTCAAGAAGACAGCGGGATGAAAGGATCGGGTTCCCAAGAAGACAGCAGGATGAAAGGAACGGGTTCCCAAGAAGACAGCGGGATGAAAGGATCGGGTTCTCAAGAAGACAGCGGGATGAAAGGAACAGGTTCTCAAGAAGACAGCGGGATGAAAGGAACAGGTTCCCAAGAAGACAGCGGGATGAAAGGAACAGGTTCCCAAGAAGACAGCGGGATGAAAGGAACGGGTTCTCAAGAAGACAGCGGGATGAAAGGATCGGGTTCCCAAGAAGACAGCGGGATGAAAGGATCAGGTTCTCAAGAAGACAGCGGGATGAAAGGAACGGGTTCTCAAGAAGACAGCGGGATGAAAGGAACAGGTTCCCAAGAAGACAGCGGGATGAAAGGAACAGGTTCCCAAGAAGACAGCGGGATGAAAGGAACAGGTTCCCAAGAAGACAGCGGGATGAAAGGAACGGGTTCCCAAGAAGACAGCGGGATGAAAGGAACGGGTTCCCAAGAAGACAGCAGGATGAAAGGAACAGGTTCCCAAGAAGACAGCGGGATGAAAGGAACGGGTTCTCAAGAAGACAGCGGGATGAAAGGATCGGGTTCCCAAGAAGACAGCAGGATGAAAGGAACGGGTTCCCAAGAAGACAGCGGGATGAAAGGAATGGGTTCTCAAGAAGACAGCGGGATGAAAGGAACAGGTTCCCAAGAAGACAGCGGGATGAAAGGAACGGGTTCTCAAGAAGACAGCAGGGTGAAAGGAACAGGTTCCCAAGAAGACAGCGGGATGAAAGGAACAGGTTCCCAAGAAGACAGCGGGATGAAAGGATCAGGTTCCCAAGAAGACAGCAGGGTGAAAGGAACAGGTTCTCAAGAAGACGGCGGGATGAAAGGAACAGGTTCCCAAGAAGACAGCAGGGTGAAAGGAACAGGTTCTCAAGAAGACAGCGGGATGAAAGGAACAGGTTCCCAAGAAGACAGCAGGGTGAAAGGAACAGGTTCTCAAGAAGACAGCGGGATGAAAGGAACGGACAGTGGGAGTGGTGAACCACAAGTATCTCAGGATTCTTCTTTTCTTCCTAAGCCCACAGCCAGCTCCCTCCAAACATCCATACCAACTCTGGGTTTCTTTTCAGCACACACATACATGTCCACAGAGACACTGTCTCACATGTACATGATGTCAAGACTACCCCTAGTTGGTAAAGAAGTGACGATATGCAAATCATTAGATGCCACAACGATTTGCTTCTGTGGGGAGCATGAACAAACAAGGAACATTTTTGCAAGTGGTCACAGATGGCTTATCTTCTCTCTTTAAAATGGACACTAATGAGATTTGCCATAACTAATTCATTCTTTCACACCATTGCCCTGTTTCCCTACCTCCTGAGAGTGAAGATTTCCCAACATGGCCATCTGCATGTTTTGTTCCTTCCTAATACACCAAAAAGTGCAACTTAGAAATTCACAGTGAACATGAATGACTCCTACTCAGGATGGTTAAAACAGGTCTGAGGGGGAACCATTTTAGAAGGTAGGTAATACACGGCTCTTCTGTCAGTCCATTTCCCTGGAGGTCTTACTTGGAGAAGAAATGGAAAAGAAATAATCTCCTGGATCCTCTGCTGTAGAATAGAACGGATGTGCTGTAAAGCATATGTATTGTTAAATGGACTAGGGACAGGTACAATCCTGGCAGGCCCACACATTGATAATGACTGGCCTGAGACAAGAGAAGGAAACTTCAAGCTTCTGCAGCAGAAGAAGCCTTTCCATGATGTACTCTCAGAGGAGCATACCTGAGTAGAAGAAGCTCCCAGGAAGAAGGCTAAATTGGGACCCACTACGCACAGGTACACTCTTCTTTGAGTCAAGACCCTTTCCAGTTAGTTTCTCAGTGTCACAAAGGTGTTTCAGAATTCCTCAGAAAAAAAAAAATCAATGAATTCTTCAGAAAAAATGACTGAAGTTCTCCAAGTGAAAAAAATTCAAGATGTTTGAAAGTGCTCCTTTGGCTCTCTTGCCCTTCTGAAAAATCAGTAAAACCAAGAGCACTTGGTCCTTCACAGGGTGCTGCTGGGCACTGAGTTGGGGATTATTCCCCTGCAGTCCTGTCATACAGTGACATCCTAAAGCAGCTCTGTGCATATTCCCTCCTTTTCTTCTCCTCACAAGAATAAGAGGACAAAAAGGGCAGTCTCCTTAAGGCTACCTTACCCATGATGTAAACCCTGGACATCCACAGGTTGTCTCTTCTCACCACAAGTGAGTTATACCTTGTGCACTTGGTCCCTTGAATGATAGCTCCCTGTCCTTGTAACCCTGCTGCTAAGCCCCATGCTTCCTAAAGACCCAAGCATCTTCTTCTGCCTCTTCCCACTCTCTTATCACATAGCACAGTGTGAGCACCACCCTTGGGCCTGACCTCTGCAAGGACACAAAAAGCCCACAAATTTACTTCCTTCTTCCTGTCCACACACCTGTGGGATTCCCTTCCTTTTCCTTCCCTTGTTATTATTCATAGGGTGGGCTACACGACTACTCTTTTCTCAAATAAATATTCAGTTGATAACTACTGTGTCTGGCTATTGATAAAACTATGTACGTTACTATCCTGAAAATCAGATAAAATTCATATTTACAGATGAGTATGTCTCCACATACTTCCTTATAAATATCTACTTATATGAATAAATATTTCTAGAAATATCAGAGTTGGCAAAGATTTCCATATCATCTGCTTCAGTGACTTCATTTCAAGAAGTGACCACTGAGAGCAAGAAGCAGGTACAGAAACACAGCTGGTCTGGGGCAGAGACGGTCAGTCTCTTGCTTCTCTGGCTAGGGTTCCATTGGATCATGTACATTAATACCTCTCATCCTGAGGGCTCTGTGTACACAGATATATACATTTGCACCTGCCACTCTGAACTATCCCAAATGTTCACAGGGAACCACACCACCTGAGGCTGAGCTTCTCAGGAAAACATGGCACGTGGCACGGATCCCTAGGGATCCCTGTCTCTGCTCTCGGATCCGACCTGGACTGTCTCTGGTATTTATCCTCCCATCCAGCATGTGATGTGCACTGCCTATAAGCTATGCAAAAGTCACTGTCCTGTCCTGTGTAAGACAAGCTCCAAAGGCCACCAGTTATCTCTCTTTATTAAATCAGAGGAGCAGGAGCAGTTGCCCCCCCCCACACACACACATCAGGCCTAGAAATCTGCTGCAAATCTAAACTCAAGAGCAAATGTCCTCTATCATTAGGAATCAAGTCAGAAGGAAGGCAGGCTTCCAGAAGTTTAGCACCTCCTCCTCCCTGGAGGTGGAAAGGGACACTGCTGCCCACCCAGGGGCAGCCCAGGTTCAGACCTACTTGCACCACTGCCTCTTACGGATGTCACAGAGGCTTCAGTGCTACTAGCAAGCTGTCAATACCTTGGGTGCAACAACAAGCATTTTTTGCAAAGGCCCCAGGGCTTCTCCAGGTTATCTCTCCTTGTCTACAAAGAACACCTGGACCGACGGAGCCTTTGCAAGACAATCCCTTTCACCCAGACTAAAATGCTGTCACCACACAGAGGCCAGCTCTTACCCCATCCACGCTTCCAAGTTCTCAGAATTTTGCTTTTATCTCCTCTACTATTTATTAACCTGGATTCTGTTCCTTCTTACCAAAATTGCTACCCTCCCTTCCAAAGGATAGCATGGCACGGATACCCCCCCCAGGCTAAATACATCAATACCATAAAGACACATGTGTCTTCACAGACACCAGAATGGATATCTTCCGCTCACATCTCATCTTGCTCTGCTTTGAGGTACTTCTTGTCTTTCATTTCAATTAGGCAGACTGTCCTTATCACTCAATGAAATTGACCTGTCAGTCACAAGGTACTTTTTGAAAAATCTTTGACATCTTCCTTCCCAGCTGAGCTACTATGGGGAAGCCATTCTATCTTGACTCCTACTTTGATGTAGCTTACAAGTCAGACTTGCAACATTATACCAATGAAACAGTTAAGGAACAAGATCCAGGTACCTCTTCATAATATTGCCTGGCAGGCAACAAACAGCGACTGAAGAAAATGTCTTTGATTGGATGGATATATAACTTAATGAATGATTCCATGATGCTGAGGAAGACTGTACCTTAAGTGAGACAATTAACATCAGGATTAGTCAACCAGGGCCCAGAAGGCTGGGAGTCCTTCTGTTAAGCTATCCTTCTTGGGCGTAGCACAGCTTCCTGTTCAGAAGTCAAATTCTCTTTGCTACTTCCAGTCTCTCCTCCTGCACCCACAGCTTTGAAATCTTTAGCCCTTAGGGCAACTGAATTCTGGAGAGCAACCCCAGGAAGCACAGGTGCCATCCATGATAGCTGGCAGGGCTCAGCATCATGGTATATTTGAGCTCAGGAGCCTGTACCTACTACCATGCAATATGTGGGCACTGTGCACTGGGCACCTCATTCAGGGTGTCTGTGTGCTAGCTTCTCCCTACATGTTTCTGACAAGGTTTGTTTTCAGACATAAATTGCACTAGAAAAGAAAAGGAAAACACATTTAATAAGAATCTGTCATCTGACATGGGAAGGTGCTATACAAAGAAAGCTCAGATTCAATAAACACACACACACACACACACACACACACATACACACAAATGCATGGATATAGCCATCCCATTTTAAAACTCCTCCCTCCCCCTCTCTTTGTCCCTCTCCTGTGTCTTTCTTATTTGTTCTATTCTGTTTGTCCCTCTACAGGAATCGGCAAGTCTCCTGTGCTCTGGGTCACCAGCACTGAGAGCGAGCTTTCTGGATTTTACAGATTTTCTCCAATATGCTGAGTCATCACATGGTCATTCCCTGACCCCTTTGTCTAATCACCATAAGGAGTAATGTGACATAAAGGCCACCCCATCCCGCAGGCCCAGGAGAACTGAGTCACAGGAGAACTGAGAGGATGCTGTGCCTGGCACCTCATCCATCTGTTGAGAGGATGCCACTGATTTGGGGAAACAAAGTAGAAAGGGGAGAAAAACATGACTTCTGGGGGGCTGAAATCTGACCAGACTATCTCCCTGGCTTCCCAGGCAGCTCATTCTGGTGGTCTGATCTTACAGATAGAGCAAAGGAAATGTCTTGTTATGAATACTCCAGAAGGAAGGATCAGCAGGTAAGAGTCTCTGCTTGTCTCAACGCTGGTTCAGTCACCTGTGCACTGCTTATGGGGCCCTGGGCAGCTGTGCGGGAGCGTGGAGGGCAGGCTCTGCCACCTGCCTTATAGCAGACTGCAGGAGAGTTCCTGTTAGTTTCTATGCTTTACTGTATTCATCTATAGAAGGGAAATGGTACCATCTACCTGTGACGGTGCAGAGGATTTGGTAGGCTTCGCAGGTCAGGTGTTATGACTAAGTACCAAAACTGTGCTCCCTCTTATGTCAGGAAACTAAGCTTCAAAAGCCAATGGGCTTCCCATGAAGGAATCTCTCCTTTGCCTCTGATATGTGGGTCATGTTCTTCAAAGGAAGCAAGGCACCGGAGGGGCTAGACACCAAGGGCTAGATAACAAACACCTCCAAGGAGAGCAAGACCCATCCTAGTGCCAACAGTCAGCTCCTGGAGTAACTTTAGAAGCAGGATGGGAATAGCAAGAAGCCTCGATTAACATTTTTTCCCTTATTTTGTTTTTGTTCTGGGCTTTTCCTCATGGCATTGCCACATAGTCTCTGAATCAAGGGGGTCCCCCATTTATGGCTGACAGCAGCAGCTGCAACCTGACCGTCCTGTAGAATGGCAGGGAATCGAATCAAAAAGAAAAGCAAGTGGACAACCTTTCCTCGGGGAGCGTGAAACACAATACCAGCCTTTCGCCAAACCCAGCAGACACAAGCCCTGATTGGAGGTTGCTTCAGAACAAAGGGAAATTGGTATTTAAAAAAAAAAAATCTTCTGAAAGCCAACTCAGCAGATGGTTTTTTCCTGAGCTCCAGGAGGGGTGGGAGTGGGGGTTGGGGAAGGATGCTGGGATAACACAACTGCCACCAGGACACAGATGACTGGAAAGTGACAAAGATGGGCAAGAGAGCTGACCTCTCACCCTAGAATTTCACAAAGGGTAATTACACCATGTGGCGAGGATCTGGGCCCGGAGGCTGACCATTTCCAACCTGCAGCTGTTGTCAGTCACAGACATGTTGGGGGTTTTATCAACAGCAGAGAGAAGCTAGGCCAAGAGCAGATACTGAAGGAACCAATGGAAAAGCTGACTTAGAGACAGGCTACAGTTACAAATCCATGGCAGCATAGTTCTAAAGAACGGCTACCATTTCCACTGCCAGGTTAGCATATCACAAACGTTTTGGTCTTTTGATCAGATAACCTTCAGAACAATTTAACCTCATATTAAATATGATACAAGACAAATTAATTGCTTGAAGGCAGAGTAGATATTCAAACTCAAGCCCCAGCGTGAGGTGGCCATGCTCCCTCTAGCAGGCGTGGCCAGCCTGTGCCTACTGGTCCACAGACATCCCAGGATAGCAGTGAATAAATGCAGCCAAACACAAAAACTGTAAACTTACTTCCAACATTATGTGTGAGGGGGGAGGGGAGTTGCTTTATTATTATTATTTTTTTTTTTTTTTGGTAACTCAGTGTTTTGGTTCTCTAGCATAAACTTTATAGATAACATCTGTCTCATAGCAAAAGGGGAGGCAAAACTGCAATTCTCTGACAGCCGTGCTCACCAGAGTGCCCTTTCCTGCGCCCTGCCTTTACACTCCAAAGCAGGACACTTTCCAAAACCCTGTAAGTAACTTCCGGATTAAGTGTCAGTGAGCCTGTTAGCCAGTCCTCCGGTGCATTACTTTGCCCCAAGTTTTACTGCTCCTGGGCCCTACAGACTGTTTTCCAGCTGTGACAATGACAGAAACGCACTGTAGTCTCTGGGATGAAGTTTCAATGCTCATCTTCACCCACAGCCAAAATGGCTGCAAAACTCAACAGAGCTACAAGAGATTCAACCTTTCTCACTTTAAAGATGTACCAGCCAGACACCAGTGATGGAATCTTTCAATGAATGATGCTGTCCTTTTGCTGAAAACCGGGGAACCTGAGGGTCTGAGCCTCCACCTTCCCTGGCTCCCAGTGATTAGCTGTAACCTCAGGCAACCCATTTAAAAAGCCCTCAGAGTCTGTTCCTGAGTCTATAAAACAGAGAGGATTAACAGTTACTTCACTGAACTACCCAAGGAACATACCAGAAAGAGACAATGATTGGGAAATGTAGGCAAGCCTCCTCAAGGTGCTAGGCAGATGTGATGTCTGCTATCAATTTTCCATCCCATATCCTACCTGCAACATATTTTGACAACCTATTATATTACCCTGGGATTTCCCTCCTGGGTAACACATGGCGACCAGGAAGTGATCCTGACCATATTCTGCAACTGAGGTAGGCTTTGGCGGCTCAAGCTTCCAGTGGCTCCCATATAGCTAAGTCTGTTTGGGGGATTCAATCTCTAGGCTTTATCTTTCCGTCTTGCTCCAGATGTATTAAGCTTCTTGCGGTGATGCTGTGTCGAAGGAAGGAAGGAAGGAAGGGAGGGAGGGAGGGAGGAAGGAAGGGAGGGAGGGAGGGAGGGAGGGAGGGAGGGAGGGAGGGAGGGAGGGAGGATGGATGGATGGATGTTTTTCTTCTCTCAGGCTCTTTCTCCTGGAAATGGGAGCCAGACCTGGAAGGCACATGTGATGTCTTTTTTCCTTGGCTCTTTCTCCCCGTGTGTCTGTGCCCAATGGCCATGTGGTAGGAGGTAAATAATGCAAAGTTTAACTCCCTGTCTTCTCTCCCTGGGCATGGGACTCCTTTTCCTCACCGTCACCACAAAGCATTCTGAGCTGAGGAGACTTCTGGTCAGGTTGTAGGAAGGGAAGAGAACAGACATGGTAGCTTGGAGTCACTGGGCCTACAGGCTCTGAGCCAAAATAGAAGAACCAGCACTACCTTAGACTACAGGGTCCCCAGAAAGTTGCTTTTCTAACTGGGTGGAAGCACCATGCAAGGCTGCTGAGACTTTAAATCAGCATTAACTGTTTTAATGGGATAGTTTCTAAGGGATTTGAATGCTTTCTTATATTGAGGATTACAATACGGTTGGTCAGAGGCTATGCCATCCTTTGGTGGTACAAAATGGCCCATGGAACTCCTTCTACCATCCAGTCTCCTCACGTGACCCCCCCAAAGCATCACCTAATGAACTTTGGAAACACTTCTCCATTCCTTTTGCTTCTTGCTTGAGCTCCCAGTAGACCTAGGAGCCAAGGAGAAATCATAACAAGATTCATTTGACCTAGTTAGTGTTCCCAGTAAGGAACATCTTTCACTTGGGTTAAGAGTGTTCTGCTCCTTTCTGGTTCTTTCCTTGGCTATCCAGACCTACCTACCTCAGGCCACTTTCTCCTGCCCCACTTACACTGTATCTTGCAACATTTATGACAGCCTAACTCAGGTACCTTTTATCAAAAAAATAGGTACTAATGCCCATGTCATGTTTGCTCAGGTTGTTTTCTGGGTACCCTTATTGCCATGTGATAAGGTCAATACATTTCCAATGTCAGAGGAAGGAAATAATACCAGACCTCCATGACAAATTCTTCTAGCTTTTGAGACATTGTTTTATCTAATGCACCTAGTGTGTTCTGAAGGGACCTTAGAGCTCCCCCTTTACCTCCAACACGTTGTGCCAGAATAGGTGACTCATTTTTTTGTTTCCTCATATTTACTCCTAGGAAGGAAATTAACATTCTAGGAGAGTGAGATACTTATTCCTTTTCTATGGGGAAGAAGATAAAATTTGATCCCTGCTTGATCAATGCAATGTGTGTGGGGGTCCTGAGTCCTCCTGATCTGGAAACTTAATCCTTACAACTAGGATAACTTTAGATTCCTATTGATTAATCTCTGGGATGTATTCTCCATAACTGGAAAGTTTTCATCTCAAAGCCTTAGAAAGAAAATAGTTAATTCAGCTTCACATTTTGCTACCACTATGATCTAGTCATTTTTACACTTTGTCATACTCTGTTCTCAAATCTACCTTGATTTACTTCAAGCATTCCTATCTCCAATGGTATAATAATGGGTTTAATTCCCAAAGAATAAAGATGTTCCCTGGAGGATTAAATCAAAAGGGGAAAAAGATCCACCTGCTGTACTTTTAATCTAAATGGTGAATTAAAGCCAAAGGGACAAAGCCATTCATACAAGCAGATCGCCCATGTCTCTTATACAAAACCGATAGCCTCATATTCGACCATTGCATTTAGTTTGGGTTTGGGTTTAGGTTTGGATTTCTTTCTTTCTTTCTTTCTTTCTTTCTTTCTTTCTTTCTTTCTTTCTTTCTTTCTTTCTTTCTTTCTTTTCTTTCTTTCTTTCTTTCTCTTTCTTTCTTTTCTTTCTTTCTTCCTTCTTTCCTTCCTTCCTTCCTTCCTTCCTTCCTTCCTTCCTTCCTTCCTTCCTTCCTTCCTTCCTTCCTTCCTTCCTTCTTTTTCTTTTTAGGCCTTCTCGGGATGCAAACCTTATTCTATTGAGGTAAAGAAAACAGCTTAGAAATGCTTGTAGTAGGGACTTGCACTCAACATTATGTGATCTAATCCTGAGAAAGAGAGGGAAGATGTGGCAGTTGATAAATCCCAGCTGAAAAAGAGTAAGTCCAAGAGCCTTTGGAGGACAAACCACAGTTTCTAATCCTTTTGTGGCTATGCTTAGAGCTGCCCTCAGGGCTCTTAGAGGTAGAATTTGAAGAGGGGAAGGAGGGGGTACCACACAGTCTGCTCTCTTTGAGGGCCTAGGGTATGCATAAGCGATGCCTTTTTCCACTGGAGAGGATCTACTACTTGTCTCTCCTTAGGATCTTCATGAGAAATTTGATTTCAGTTTTGTTCGGAGTCTCCATGACAATGTATCTTCAAGTGTTGAGATCAGTTTGCTTCTGATAACCTAAAGAAAAAGAGGCTAATGTTTGCATCTGGCCTCAATACAAACTTGGTGGGGTAAACCTGGGCAAAAGATAAAGTTTTAAACTCTAACACCATCCTATAGGAGGACCTATTTTGTAGAAACCAAGAGGCTCAAGTGCCTTATGTAGACACTTTCATGGCTCCCTTCCTGGAGAAGGAGACCATACAAAGAAAATGACCAAAGGAGAAAACCAAGACTTGTAAGTCACTCTAGAAGCAAAGCTTCCTCTCATCTGTCTTCTCCTCTGTCTATAGCATGACCCCTAGAGCCCCCTAAAGACATCTTCATTTTCAACCAGAGAACTCCCTCAATACAAAGAAACTAGGCAACTTCTCTGGGTACCTCCAAAAATCACCTGGCAGCTAGTACCCACTGTCACATCCAGCTCTATTCCCTATCTTCATTTTCTGTCTTCTGGAGATTTCCAAAACTCCCAGTTCTATGTCTGCACCCTACAGCAGACCCTTGCTTTCCTGTTACCTTCTCAAATGGGTTAAATTTTTTTTTCTCCTGCCACAGCTTACTCTTTGGTTCGTTTTACTGCCCAAGACGATCCATAAAAATGTACTCAAGTAAATAGCGATGTTAGCCCAAGAATTTTCAAAACTACAAGAAACTCAGGCTCCACAGACTCGGCTGTTGAACACTTCCTTCTTTGTGAAACAAAGGCCTGAAGAACTTACTCGTGACATGACCACCTTGTAGGACTAGAGGCTGACAGGCAAACAAAAGGCGGCCTTACAGATCACTGGAGAGCTGACCTTTTTCCCTCCAAAGACAGAGATGGAAACTTTTGCCCTCTTTGACGTTACTGTGTCATGTGTGTTCATGTTTGTTTCATGTAATTGTTTCTATTTCAGCCTTTGTTGGAACAACATGGAACAAAACTCAGGCTGTCCCTAAATTTCACTCAAAATAACTAAATAAAAAACTCCTGACTAATTATTTTTTTTTATTCATGGGGTTGTTTACATGCTGAAATTATGCTTTTATTTTAATGTCCTGTCATATCTTAAATACATATGTGTGCATATGTGGAAATGTGGCATTTGGGGCTATATTAAAAGGCATTATGAGCACATATTTATAAGCCAAGCAAGATAGGCTTAAGTTCTTAGAACTTATTAAAATTGGGGCTGGAGAGATGGCTCAGCAGTTAAGAGCACTAACTGCTCTTGCAGAGGACCTGGGTTCCCATCCCGGCACTCACATGGTGGCTAACAACTGTCTGTAACTCCAGTTCCAGGGGATCCAATGACCTCTTCTGACTTCTGTGGGCATTACACAGCATGGGTGCACTTATATACATGCAGGCATAACACTCATACACATAAAAGAAAAATAAATAAAATATTTTAAAAAACATATTAAAATTGGGGCTGGAGAGATGCCTTAGAGGTTAAGAGCACCGACTGCTCTTGCAGAGGACCCAGGTTGGATTCCCAGCATCCACATGGCAGTAAGAACCATCGTTAAGCCAGGTATGGTGGAGCAAACCTTTAATCCAGCACTCTGGAGGCAGAGGCAGGCAGGTCTCTGTGAGTTCAAGGCCAGCCTGGTCTACAGAGCTAGTTCCAGGCCAGCTGGGGCTTCAGGGTGACCCCGTCTAAAACACACCAAATAAATAAATAAATAAATAAATAAATCTTATTAAAATCATATCTTTAAAAGCATTAAATGCTTCATAAAAACCTTAATCTGTTACTTTTTATGTGGAACAACATACTTTGGGTACCATCAAATCTCATTAGGTTATAACTTTTAATACTGGATACAAAAATTTTAATGATTTCTTTCCAAAACAGGTTTCCATGAATATTATTTTATTTCATTTTTGTAATAGCTAACAAAAAACAACAGGACCTAGAACTACTCTATATTGGTTGAGATACCTTTGGGTAATTAATATACATTGTAAATCCTTCTATGACTAATTGCTATGGATTTTTTTCAAGACTACTCTTTTTAATTTATTTATTTATTATTTTTTTATGTGTATGAGTGTACTGTCTGCATGTAGGTTGGTGCACCCATGTCGTGTGCAATGCTGCGGAGGTCAGAAGAGAGTATCGGATTCCCCTGGAACTGGAGTTAAAGACGGTTCTTGGCCCCCATATGGGCGCTGGGGATGGTACCCAGGTCCTCTGCAAGAGCAGTCGGTGGTCTTAACCACTAGGCCATCTCTCCAGCCCCCAGAAGGGGAAAGTTTTAGTGTCCTTCTCTGTCCTCATGAGTGTCCTGTTACATAGGGAAGGGTGTGGCTGAGTGAGGTCTCCAGCCCCTCAAGACTACTCTTAATATAGAAATGTTAATTATAAGAATTTTATAAAGGTTGCAATACAATGCCAAATTACAGACATACGGGTTTGCCAAATATCTCTGTTAAACTTTCTTTTCATGGTGGGGATTACAGGATGTAAAATACCAACAAACAGTAACATTCAAAATCTAGGTTAGGTTACTGTGTGTCACAGACAAAAAGAGGAGGGGGCATCAAAAGATAGCCTGTCCTTTGGCTCTTCCTCCTCAGAGTCAATTAGGTACCAGGGGACTCTGAGGCATCTCTCAAAAGGTCCTACTACTGCAAGGGATCACCTGTCCACCTGATCAGAGAGACCATGGTCTCTAAGACAGTGTCCAGATTCTAGCCACTGTACATTAAAGGAAGGGGAGAGTAAAAAGAACAGATTAAAGGACCAGACCCTCCACTGGTCTTTAGAGGAAAAAAGAAAAGTTAACTTTCAGCCACCTACATGGTCTTTTTTTTTTATTTTTTTTATTTCTGTATGTGTATGAATGTATTGTCTGCATGCAGGTCTGTGCACCCGTGTTGTGCAATGCCGCGGAGGTCAGAAGAGGGTTTAGCATTCCCCTGGAACTGGAGTTCTCCTGGAATTGGAGTTACAGACGGTTCTTAGCCGCCATGTGGGTGCTGGGGATTGAACCCGGGTCCTCTGCAAGAGCATCAGTGCTCTTAACCGCTAGGCTATCTCTCCAGCCCCCACCTACATGGTCTTAAACAAGCAGCAGGACCCAAAGGTTAATCAAATGAAAATAATATTTTTTAAACTAGTCTTTAAAAAAGGAAAGAAAGAAAAATAATGATCCAGGCCTTAAATGCCTCCTTATTAAACGCTGAGTGTGGGCTCCCGATGTGCTAGACAGAGTGATCACAGCCTCCCTGCTGTAATCAGAGTAAAGGACTGTCATGCCCTTCCCAACTACACACAAAATGCTATTTATATACTCCTGATAATTCTGCTACTGTCTCATTTGCTTTACAAGATTTATAAAATCCAATGAGGCCATGCCAAGTGCCACTAACCCACTGGTAAGCAGCCTTGGGATTGGATCTTTGGAATTCATGGCAAAAATGTTTTATATCTATTATAATCTTAATAGTGGTTATATTAATCTTTGTGTGCTAAATGGCTGTTTAATTTTATCTCTTTCTACCTAGAGCCAATCTAAACTCAGATGTTCCTGCGACAATCTAACTGCATCTACTTGGATCCCTCCTCTGATGATTCTCTAAGGCTCAAAAGACTGCCAGAGCAAGAACCCTAAACCCCTCTGTGCTTCCACCTGACTCCTCTTGCATTTAATCTTTGTCCCTTACATCTCTATCCACATGCTGGTCAAGGACTTCCGTTCCTCACTTCACCTGGCATCACACAAATAAAAACCACCTCCCCACCCACTTCCATAGCCATTCATATAGGCCCACTGGAGAGGACCCCAACTGTCACACCCAACAACCACACTCGGCAGGAAGCAGTTAGATTGTTCATCATTCAGATTCCTTAATAGCAATTAAAGAATTACCTCTTCAGCAAAGAGAATGATGCTGATAGGAGATAAAAACAAATGAGGTGGTTTAGGGATGGGGGCCTCAATTTGTGTCTTTGGCCAGAAGCAGGAAATGTCCTTGGTCCTTTCCTGGCCAGTGGCCAGAAGTGGCATAAACATTTGGGGGTTCTGGTCCGTGGTCTGGCTCCTAAATGCTTTCCAGCATCTCAGATTTTGAGTGGGGAATGTTATAGGGATTAACAGCCTTGTAAGCAATTGAAGAGAATCCCAGCCCCCCTCAAGGGCAGCATTGGACCCCAGCTCTCATGTCCCTGATAACACTATAAAGGTAAACCTCACCTTTGCCCCTTCTTAAGGTTTAAATTACTATAAAGAAAGGTTGTTGCATCTGGGCTTTATTGAGGCCCATTAAGGCAAAATCATTTCTTTAAGATCAAACTAGTAGAATCTGGGTTCTACCTCTGGCCCCAAGTGGAGAACTGACAGTCTAAGCTACCCAAAACATTACAGAATATGGTCTCTTTTAAGAATTAATCCACCTAGCCAAGAGTCCACATCCTCAGCTTCATGAAATCTGGGCTACCAGAAGACAGGGTAAGGAGAAGGGAGGATTAATGAGCTCTTTAATGAAATAATGTGTTCGTGTTTCCCAGAATACTCTCCCCCCAGGGCAGATGCCTGAAAGGCTTTCATGACTTAGCATGAGAGAGCCAGCCCACTTTTCTAAGCATAACTTTTTTTTTTCTATTCTCTTCTTTGGAGACTGGACAGAGCAGGTTTTGCCTTCTCTGGCGCTCTTTTACCTTCTCTCTCAGAACCCCCTCCCTACTCGCCCACCTGCTGCTTGGTGACCTGCATTGCAAAAGACAGGACTTTCTTCCTCTTCTCCATCTCCTTCCTTTGAGCAGCTGCAGTGATTTACAACTTTCCTGCACACTTACTTTTTCTCTTAAACTCTAATAAAATTGTCCTTGAGCTTCCTTTACAGTCTGTTTTAAAATTCTTTTATTAATAAGACTAAGAAAAAAATGAAGAAAGAAAAAAAGACAGAAACCTCAGTTTCCCAATAACACTAAACCTAAGCTTTATTCTTCTGACAAAATTTTCTCTACATCACAGGGCACTCATGTGGAACACACACACACACACACACACCCCTCTACAGATGCAGGCAGAACTTAGATGTCTCCAATCTGCCATAGTCTGTCTATACAGACTCACAAAAGTGGCCTAAGGAAGAGTGCAGATGTTCCCAAGGATCAAGTGCAGAGCACACGGATGACTCTGCAGGTGTCTTCTGACATAGCTGCTCTATGGAATAAGAGTTAACAATGCAGGTGTCTTCTGGACATAGGTGCTCTATGGAATAGAGTTAACAACTGCTTATCATCTAGGCTGGGAAAGTAAAGTAACTGGTTATTAATAAAGACATAAACCCTATCTTCAGAGAGATTACAAGATAACTGAGAAGAAACCAACCTATCATTTTGGAAACGTGCATTTAAAAGCCCTTCCCTTTAGCTAAAGGAGGCCACAGCATAAATGACAGACCAAGTTCAGGGTGGGCAAAAGAAGGTGCTATGTAGACAAAGCACAGAAAGAAATGTTGACACTGTCTACACCTTGTTAGTACCTTCTTTCGGTGTCTTCAATGCTGTCTCTAGACCTAGCCAGGCCACCTAATCTACCTGCTGGGTATCAAATCCCTGCTGGACCCTGGCCTTGGCTTCCTTTATGACCCAGTGGTCTTCAGAAACCAGCCTGACCCTAGCCCACCAGTTACTGAAATGGTATCACTCGACTAGGAAAACTGGAGGAGCTCAGGGACCTGGTGGTACAAGGAAGGGCCAAAGACTCAAATACATTACTTCCTTCCTCCTTGTTCCCTAAGGACAAAAATGGAAGATTCATGAAGAGCCCCATTGGATGTATACTCAAACAGATCACTTTTACTCTACCCTGATCCACTGGGAAAATACCTGCTCTAAGTGGATCTGTCAGGGGTCAAAGCTATGACAAATAGCCTGCAATTCAGATCTAGCTTCTCATTCACAACACCAAACAAGTGAACCCAAGGCTGCTTGCCATCCTAGGCACATTTCCCTTTGTACATACTTCTTATGATTAAGGTACAAGAACTTACCTTAAGGAACAGAACCATTGTATCCTTTCCAGAATGTTCTACCCACCCACACCTCATATCCTTCATTGTGAAACCAGCCAGTGTAGGAGGCAAAGACCATCTGGGAAAAATACCCAATAAACAGGGTCAGAAAACTCGCTGCAATTGATACTAATGATGATTATCAAATAGCGTCCAAGGTGGGAACTGCTTAGACTTTTCAGAGCAAAAAAAAAAAAAAAAAGGCCTCCATTGTTTCCCTGATAGGTCACAGGCTGATGGGGAGGGGAGGGAAACTGACCCAAGGTGGGGGTGGGGGTGGGGGAGGTGCAGGGAAGGGGAAAAACCCAGCAGACTATAACTACAGAGAGAAATGCTTGTTCATGTCCAAGGGGTGCCTTGCTTTCACAGGATCCACTAGAACACTTCAGAAGCTGTAAAAACACCGTATAACAACACAGCATAGGCCTCCTGCAATGTGTGGTTCTGGCTGGCTGTGTTCTAACACACTAGGACAGTGCCTCGGCTTGCACACCTTCGGCACTGGGGGGCCCACTGCTTCTAGAGACAACACTTCTGTACCCTTGTTATGATGTGATATGAGTAAGAATCCATGTGGGTGTCTGCGTGCTGTGGCTGTGTCTACACATATACTCGTCACCTAGGGAACATGTCCTGTTAACTCCTTCCCTGTCCTCTGTCCCTCTGGCTACTGAGCTCTCCTCTCTGGCGAGAGTTGCCAGAGCTTCGCCCTCCAGAACAAGTCACTCTGGATGTCACTCTAGATACATTACTATTTTATAGTTTAGAGTGAATAAACAAAGTCCCTCGAGTGCACGGTTTTAATGCTTTGTATTGGGTGTTTTTCTTTATTCAATACCATCAGGAGCTAGATGCAAGGTCTCTGCCCCAGGATATAAGGTCTCTGCCGCATTCCTGTTATCTGGCCACAGCTGCCCTCAGCAATACCCAGTCACTCCCTGGCCAAAGAACCTGCCCATGGTGAACAGCAAGGTAGGTAACATTATGTTCTGGAATGTTCTACTTGTAGAACTTCAAAGGCAGGATGTTTTTGACTGAAGTGGTGATAATCTGAAGCGTTGAAATAAAGAGACCAAGACAAAGAATTATTCCTATTACCTTTTATTAAATTTTTTATATAGAAGTGCAAGCCAGGTGTGGAAGAGCATGCCTCCAATCCCAACATTCTGGAGGCCCAAGACAGGAGGATGGTGACTACGTGGCTAGGCTAGACTATAGGGCAAGACCTGGTCTCAGAGCAACAAAATAAGGGAAAGAAGGAAGTGGAACTGAAGGTCATGTGGAAAGGTAGTGATGGAAGAACTTTCTGTGGGTGTGAAACTGCAGCGATGGGGGCGGGGGGGGGGGCGGCGGCGGTTACCCTGCAAAGAGTCTGCTGCCAGTTGAATTGCACTTGGTGGTTACTTTGACACTTCAAAACTTTCAATCTGAATCACCTATTTTGCACAGCAGTGATCCTGGTTTAGGACATAAATGACCACAGAGATAATAAACCTTTAAAACATCTCTAAATAAATCCTCAAAGCAGTCTCCCCCACCACCTCACGACCACCACCAAAACCCAGCACGAGTGGTGTTTTCTCTACATCAGCATCTGTTTGAGCAGAAGACACCAGAGCCTCCTCCAGCTAATGCATGCAGCATAGTCCAAGCCTCTTAGAGCCCAGCACTCTACAGGTAACTACACCAGGTCCGTACCCCGTACACCAAGGAACTGCACATGCAGTGTCGGAGAGAGAAATGAAAGAGGGGCATCCTGACCAAGGGACCATCCTTCCTCTTCACAATGATAACAGGGAAATGATCCCTGACCTTCAAGGAAGTTCAAGAGGTTGAGTGTAGCCCAGGGCTACAGCACCAGCAGATGAAAGAACTTCTGTTCTCTCAGGCGACTGTCACCGTGGGATCTTCACCTGGAATGTCACAGGAGAGCAGTGCTCACACCTAGGGCAAGAACACCACTGGAGGTCTTCAATCACACTGACCCTGAGTCACCCAGAGTTCAGAAAAAATTGTCCTTAGGGAAGTCTAAGAAGAAACAGACTGCCAAGATAATAGTAAACCCAAGAGGAAGTAGGCCCGCTCAGTGACTTAAACCCCTAGAACAGTCCAAACACAGGAAGGAAAAAGCAAAACCAAACCACAGCAGGGGTACAGTGGGAACTACCTGAAAAATACCAGAATGTCCTCTTGGAACACAGGTTTGGTAACTCCTACCACTTTTAAAGATCAGCTCTGACATTTGCTTCACAATTTTAGGTCTTTTGATGTACTGGGAAAAAAATAAAACAATTCAGTGACAGAACAGTTTGTCTAAGTTGAAGCTGAAATCTTCATGTATAATAACCGGTGTTCTTAAAGAGGAAGACTTGCCCAGGTGAAAGGAATGGCTCTGAATGCTTCCAGCTGGGAAAAGGCTGCAATGTGCCTTTGCTGGTGTTGTGAACTGAGGCAGAGCCGGTGCCAGGACTCCACCCTCAGTGAGCTCCTCTCATTCCTTCAGCTTTACCTGTGAAATGCTCCCTGTTGCCCTGGGGGATGCTGCAAGGGAAAGGTCATTCACCTACTGATGCCCTTTTAGCTATGAAATAACCAAACAGCCTCCAATCAGGAAACAATTTTCTAGGCATTCTGGAGAATAAATAAGAATATACCCCTTAAAAAGAATTTGGGGCCGGGTGTGGTGGCGCACGCCTTTAATCCTAGCACTTGGAAGGCAGAGGCAGGCGGATCTTTGTGAGTTCAAGGCCAGCCTGGTCTACAGAGTGAGTTCCAGGAGAGCTGGGGCTACAGGGAGACCCTGTCTCGAAAAGACAAAAAAATAATAATAATAATAATTTGGGGGCCTGGCGTGGTGATGCACGCCTTTATTCCCAGCACTTTGGAGACAGAGGCAGGTGGATCTTTGTGAGTTCAAGGCCAGCCTGGTCTACAGAGTGAGTTCCAGGACAGCTGGAGCTACAGGGAAACCCTGTCTCAAAAAGACCAAAATAATAATAATAATAATAATAATAATAATTATTATTATTATTTTAAAAAATTAAATCATAGAAATATTTTTAAAAGAGAATTTCAGCTTCTTATTTAAAAGAATACCCGCAAGATCTGCCCTCCTAGTGGTGCAGGTGGCATGGCAAAAAAATCTTGAATTTCCATGAGTTAGAAACACCACATTCTCACCCTGAGCCACGTGGTACAATGGGAGGAGACCAGAGACCGACCGTGCAGTGCAGATTAATGGCAGGGGAAGTACATGAGTCACAGGAAGAAGAGGCGGTCTGATGGATCTCGCAATCACTGGCCAGACTGGAGGAGGAATAATGGTCAAACAGTCTGAACAACCTCAGTTACCTCCTGCCCAGCAGTCCCTTGGTTACCCCCACCCCCAGCAGCCTCCTCCTCATCTACACAGTATACCACAGAACTATAAACCATAAAAAGCAGAGAGAAAAATGCACTACTCAGCTTACTTCAGGAAAAATGGGTAACCCCAGAGAAGATCCTCTTTGCTGACCACAACATACTCAAAGGTTCCTTCGCACCTCTCAGCACCACATCCCAGCCTTCCAAACATCTCTTCTCCCCCATTCCAGTCCTACTGTATAGTCTTATAGTCACAGAATTAAATCAAGCCCAATACTCGCAAGCTGATGATAACCTTGCTTTCTATCTTCAGTACCCACAACCCTGTTTTCCTGCCTAAATATTATGTGCTTGGCACAAAGAAGATGCTATTTGTTTTTTTAAAATTTTTTTTTATTAATTTTTATTTATTTATGTATGTGTACGAATGTACTGTCTGCATGCAGGTCTGTGCACCCGTGTCGTGCAATGCCGCGGAGGTCAGAAGTGGGTGTCGGATTCCCCTGGAGCTGGAGTTCTCCTGGAATTGGAGTTTCAGACGGTTCTCAGCTGCCATGAGGGTGCTGGGGATCAAACCCGGGTCCTCTGCAAGAGCGGTCGGCGCTCTTAACCGCTAGGCCATCTCTCCAGCCCAGAAGATGCTATTTGATGACTGAGTCAAAAAGGCGTCTCAGGAGAGGGATGCACTCAGAACAGAATGCCAGAGTCTCCCACAGATGCATGATGATGGTCAAGGTAGGGTGGGTAAGTGTGAAATGTAAGCATATTCTTTAGACCACAGTGCCATATGATGGTATGAGGTGCATGTCCTTGCTACTAGAGAAAATAATTTCTTCTGACAGAACTAGCGAGGGGGATGATTAAATTCAGCCAAGAGACCTGAAATAGAAGTTATATTTTCATCAAATCCAAATAAAATCTATAACCACAATATAGGAAAAAAGAAGACTTTAATTCTAGGGAAAGTCCCTCAAACTCTCTTGAGTTGGAATTATGGAAAATACATAAGAATGTGATTGTGCCAGTCTAGTTAGTATAGGGGAAATGATTCCAGGGTCTGCACTTGTAGGGAACTGAAATCTGCATCAGTTTTAGAGGATATCGCGATGATATGTTATGTGCTCATATCTGATTAAATTAGCTATTTTCTGCTAACTTTTCAAGTTACAGCATATAGAAATTGTCATCTTCATGTAGCAGATGAGAAACTGGGTTTCAGTAAAGTTGAAATACAGATCCAAACTCACCAACCACTTGCCATTAGAGAGATTCTGTCTAGGACTCCCCTACTTTTCTCTTACTGTTGAGCCTAGACAAGGGTTCCCTTACTCTGCACAGAGGGCTGCTAAGCTCTGCGCAGCTGACAGCATCCTCAGATCTTGCACGGCTGGAACACTATATGTTCATGTGTGTTTTGTATCTGAACTTGCTTCTAGAGATTCATCTTCATGTTCTCTGTTGTTTTATTTATAGGCCTAAAAGAAAACTAGAGTGAACATAAATTATTCTGCCACTTACTTGAGTGCATTTTAAGATGCAACAAGTTTTTTTTTTTCATGTGTATGAATGTACTGTCTGCAAGTAGGTTGGTGCGCCTGTGTCGTGCAATGCGACGGAGGTCAGAAGAGGGCATCCAATTCCCCTGGAACTGGAGTTAAAGACGGTTCTTAGCCGCCATGTGGGTGCTGGGAATCAAACCCAGGTCCTCTGCAAAAGCAGACAGTGCTCTTAACCACTGAGCCATCTCTCCAGCCCCATGACGCAACAAGTTTTTGTCCTCTGACATAAAGAAGATGTTTGTGCATCTGCAAAGCCCTGAAATCTATTCTAAGCTATCCACTCAGCATCTGCTTCCTTCCAGACACTGCTTTTCCACTTCATGCAAACTGACTCATCATAAGGCCTCTTGGAAGAGCATCTCAATTCCCATCCTGATTTCTCACCAAAGAGAGGTGATGTTTACCCTCATTAGAAAAGTCCAGAAGCCTTGGGCCAGTGCAGTAATATTTCCATTGGTTCCATGTCACATTCTGCTACGGAAGTGATCATGTTTCCTGATCATCCACAAGTGCCTGTCCAGTCTAAAGGGTTAGTCTTAGGTTTGAAATGTGGAACGAAGGGCTAAAGGATGCTGAACAGAGATTCAGTCTCCTCACTTCTCAAAACTGTAGACGATGTATAACTACAATTAATAGAGCAAAGAACTAGTTTGTGATAGGAAAGTCACATTATCATCTTTCTATGGAGCTTTCCTTTTATAAAAGAGAAACTCAAGTAGAACCCAATATAAGCTCTCTTTGCCTGAGGCTGTCAAACAATCACTTGACAAAATATTAGTTGGTTCATTTAAAAAAATGAAAGAACATAATGTAACAACCAGCTTCTCTCAACCTCCAAACTTGAAGACTGAGTCATCGAAAACAAACCAAAATAAAACAAAACCCTTGCTATTCTGAACCCTGTCTTCTCCTAAATCATTTGATAAACATTGTGGGAGTAGAAGGGGTAATATTTGTGTGTGTGTGTGTGTGTGTGTGTGTGTGTGTGTGTGTGTGTGTGTGTATACACATGTACAAGCACATGTGGAAGCCAGAGATTCACATCAATTCACATCAATGTCTTTCTCAATTCATTTCCACCCGATTTTTTGAGACATAGTTTCTCGCTGAACCCAGAGTTCACTAGTTTGGCAAGATTAGCTGGCCACCAGGCCACAGCAACCTTCCTGTCTCCCCCTCCTCAGTGCCCACAGTGATACACCTGCTTTTTTTTGTTTGTTTGTTTGTTCAATTGTTTTCTTAAGGCATGAATGCTGAGATCTAAACTCAAGTCCTTCTTCTTGTACAACAAGCACTTTACCTCAGTTGAAGCTCTCTAGGCCATGACAATAGCCCACCTCGCCACTGCAATAATAAAGCAGTCATAGACAAAATGTAACCAAGTGGATTTGGCTCCATTCCATTAAAACTTTATTATGGACACCAGAATTTGAATTTCAAAGGACTTTAACATACTTCAAAATATTGTCCTTATTTTAATTTTCTTTTAATCTTTCAGAAATGTAAAAACCATTTCTTGTGCGTAGGCTGTACAAAAAGCAGGAAGGGGCTAGATTTAGCCCATGGGCTATGGTTGGCCAACCCCTGGCTCAGTGTCAGTACATGCATCCAAATGCCCCAAAGCAAGAGTCTCCACCTGCTCTAGGACCAGCTCCTGGGCTCCTTCACCAGGCTAGAGTGGGACTCACTTCTTCAAAACAGGGATTACCGCATTCAAAAATCTGTTGGATTGGATCTAAGGATTAGGTGCAGATCTACTCACAAAACACATCTTCATCCTTTCCCTAACCATACTGATCATGTGTTTTTGATTTATTCAAAGTAAATTCTGCAAGTTCAGGGCCCAGAATTTTCCCATACAAATGACAGGCAAAGTTTCCACAGCTGCCTCTCAGCTTCAACTTTTGCTTACTCTCTGGTTGCAAAAATGACAAGAATTTGAAGAGTAGTAAAGTTAGTATTCTAATCCAATAGAGATAAGAGAATGTTCTTGTCATCTATCAAGGAATCACAACTCCATGCTGATAACTTCATTCATTCATTCCTGGAAAGTAACAGTGCTCAGTGTGTGTAAGTGAGGGAAGGATAGAGTTACTCAATATGAAGCAAGGCTCTAACACCTAAGGAATTCTATAGGCTGTCTCTCAGAGTTGTGCCATGAAACACCACTGTGCATTGATAGCTAGTCCCTTACCTTCCCACTTTCACTAACTGCTGAGGGGTAGAAGTGCTTAGTTGGAAACCACATGTTTAAATGAGGTATGTCATCTTCCTTTCCAACAAAAAGCACCTAGCTTCCTGGATGAGAAGGGCCACCCTCAAACACACTTCAGTTTGAAGTGAGTTTGGGTTTGCACACCCACAACTTTAAGTCACCACTCAAATTCTGGTAGTGATTAGAGACAGAGAGAAAACAATTACCACACATCACAGACACACACACACACACACACTCACACACACACACACACACACACACACACACAATCCAACATCACACAAAGAACTGGCCATCCCAGTGGTCAGAGATACTTGTTTTCAAACCTGAAGATACACAACTCCAAAGGAATGTGTCACTTCCTAAATGCAACCTCGAAAGGGTTTGTCACCTATGAAGACAACCTTTGGTTTTAAAACACAGAACTCAGAAACCATGGTGTGCTGGATAGCTTTGGTGTCAACTTGACACACCTGGGTTGAGGGAGCCTCGATTGGGGAATTGGCTCCATTGGATTGGCCTGTGGCCACATCTGTGGTGTATTGTCTTGATTGTTGAGCAGTGACAGTATAAGAAGGCAGGCTGGGCATGAGCCAGAGAGCAAGCCAGGAGCAAGCCAGTGGACAGCATTCCTCCATGGCCTGTGCTTCAGCTCCTGCCTCCAGGTTCCTGCCCTGAGTTCTTACCTTGGGCTCCCTGAGTGATCAACTGTGACCCAGGAGATGTAAGCTGAATAAACCCTTTCCTCCCCAAGTTGGTGTTGGTCAGAGTGTTTTGTCATAGCAATGGAAGACAAACTACACAGAAATGGTACCGAGAGTGGGGTTATGCTGTGACAGACTGACCTTGGTGTTTTGGGGAAGGATTGTGGAGGCGTTTTGGGCTGGGAAGATCATTAAATGCTTAAGATCATTGCTGTGGAAGCTTGGAGCCGTTTTGCTGAAGGATTGTAAAGATGGAGGCCTGGCTTGTGAAGTTTCAAAGGGAAGCAGAAATCATCAGGACTGTGTAATCTGTGGGTTCTGGTCAGCTGGGCTGAGAATTCAGCTGTAAGTAAAAAGAGACCAGAACCTAAAGTGAAACTTTTGTGGTACTGGGGCAATTGATGCTGGTAGCTGGGGCTAAAAAATCAGCTGTAAGTAACAAGAGACCAGCATCACTGAGGTGAAATCTTCTGGGGAGATATCTTCAAGGTCAGCACACAGAAGCTGTGACCCAGAAAGGGCCCTGAGCCTCCATCTCGAGCCAGAAGCCCGATTGGTAACGTGTAAGAGTCTCCTATATGGTTCCGGTGTTGAAATTTGAGGGGTCACAGATAGCAGCCGAGGCTTGGCACTGTGAGAGGTCAGGAAAGACCATTGGTGGGAGTGCTACCTCGGTTGCTGTGAAGACCCCGGATTGCAGGGGTCATGGAGATCAGCTGAGGCTTTGGCACAAGAGGTCAGAAGAGACCATTGGCGAAGTGCTGCTCAGTTTCATAGCGACCCCAGCTTTTTGGAGATGCCGGTATCCTGGGACGACCTCCAGAGTCAGCAGTAGGTGTAAAATGGAGTCGGCCTGGGCCTGCGAGATGAGTGTGCCACGGACGGCAGAGTCTGAGAGGGGGAGCTGCCAACAGCCCCTTTGGAGCCCGGAAGATCGTGAGATGAATCCCAGGTGCCAGTCCTTGAGCTACTTGCTGGACTTAGGTTTGTTTAATGAAGTTGCCTGATTCTTCCCTTGAAATAAAACAGTACAACTGTTTTGGATTTTACAGCAGCCCAATTAAGAGACTTTTAATAGACTGGACTTTTAAGTGTTTGGATATTTTAGGACTTGGGGCTTTTAAGGATGTCTGTCTTAGGTTTGGGTTAATGTAACATCATACTTTGGGGATAAGACACTGGAAAGGTGGTTTTAATAGTAAAGGTTTTGGTTGTCAGTTGACAAGGGGCAAAGTGTGCTGGATAGCTTTAGTGTCAACTTGACACACCTGGGTTGAGGGAGCCTCAATTGGGGAATTTGCTCCATTGGATTGGCCTGTGGCCACATCTGTGGTGTATTGTCTTGATTGTTGAGCAGTGACAGTATAAGAAGGCAGGCTGGGCATGAGCCAGAGAGCAAGCCAGGAGCAAGCCAGTGGACAGCATTCCTCCATGGCCTGTGCTTCAGCTCCTGCCTCCAGGTTCCTGCCTTGAGTTCTTACCTTGGGCTCCCTGAGTGATCAACTGTGACCCAGGAGATGTAAGCTGAATAAACCCTTTCCTCCCCAAGTTGGTGTTGGTCAGAGTGTTTTGTCATAGCAATGGAAGACAAACTACAACACATGGCTAAGTTGTAACGGGGAGAGGGGAAACACAAAACCCATATGCTCTGGCAAATCCAGCCAGTTTCTATCCCTTTGTGTTCTAAATGTAAAAGCATACTGAACCAACTGTCCTGGCTTCCTGGAATTGGGATAGTTTTTGGATGAAGGATTTTAACTTTTAAAATTAGGACAGGTTTATTGGACCAACTATGAGGAGTTAGTCACCCTTGAAAGTCAATTCCAGCTTATCTCTTTTGTTTTAAATGCAAAAAAAAAAAAAAAAAAAATCAGAGCACCACCTGAAATGAGGACACAGCCCTGTTCTAAAATAGTAATGTGATTTCTGGTATTTTTACTGAATGACTACTATGAATCAAAAATGATCACTAATAACAGAAATATTATACATTACCCTTGTACCATTTTTAGTTAATCTATTGTGGCTACAGCACAAATAATCAACAAACACATCAGAGCAGAGCGACAGATATTCTGATTAGTACCTATCATCTGAATCCAAAAACTCTTTATCAACAAAAGTGTATCCTTTCCGAGACATCCCTAGGCTTCAAAGATTCTTGAAGACAAAAGCTTCCTATACTAAGTCAGCCTTCTGCTCTCACAGGCTGGGTACCACACCCATCCCAGGAAAAGAGGTCATTACAACTCCACCAAAATAAATTCAAGGAAACGTAGACCCCATTCATTTCCAAGAAACTGACACTACCAACCTTCTCTAGTGGCTTTGCACATCTGTGTATTGTACTTTTAGTACAATAAATCAGCTTTATTAAACACAATGCCTTAAGGGTCCCCAATAGTTCAGACTAAGATTCAGGCCAATTGTACATGACTGGTTGCCTTCTCCAGTTTCCACAGCAAATGATCTTCGATGGTTTTCAGGATGAAGGTCTCTGAGTCCTACAGGAGCCTCTTTCACCATGAAAACTGAGGCTTCCTCAGAGCATTCATCTTAGAAAGATCTCAAAACTAATGATTGATACCAAAAGGAAGTTCTAACACTTTTGGACTGCTCGAAGTGACCAACTAAGAGAAGAGGTGCAAAAAGTAATATAAAAATAAAGTATTTCAAACTTCTGCTAGGCTTAGCTGACCCAGTCTGTCACTGCTACCCAATAAGTAGGATATTTTCCAGAATCACAATTCAGGTAGCTTTTGTTTGCAGATAAATATATAATATAATGATAAGAATGTCATTCTATCAGATTGTATCAGGAGCTTTTCTCCAGGAGGCCCAAAATATTCCATCAAGGAGAGTGGTAATTCAAAATTAAATAAGTTCCAAGTAAATCAACCTTCAGAAGTTGGTGACAGGATAGCAAAAATAGAAACCAGACAAAAATCTGTAAAATGGAGATTCTTACCTTCTTTTTGGAATGATTTCTTTCATCTTCTTTTGTAGCTTTGCTATTTTTCCCAGCACGGGACACCTTCTGGTCCCCGGACTGCTTTATGGTGATCTTGATCTCAGGTGGACATATATAGTTCTCCAGATTTTTGGGGGGTTTCTTAGCCCGCTTTGTTGTCTGAATCTTCAGTTTCAAACTCCCCTCAGTGAAGTTTGCCTCCTTGATGGAAAACTCCTGCTCTTCCAAGCCATCTCCTGCTACCCATTTTTCACTATCTGCATTAGAGTTGGAATCCACATCCCGTCCTGAGCCCAGTTCATCCTCTTCCTCTGGCTCCATGCGTTCTCCACCCACAGGGATGCTTTTCCCAGGTCCAGAGGCAGAGAGCAAGGGCTCTCCTGAACAGCCAGGAGCAGCAGGGGACTTGGATGAAGAGCCTGGTAGGAATTCCGACTCGGCCCCTCGTTGCCGGGAGCTGCTTAAGACTTCCCTGGACTCCATGATAATCCTACAGTCTTCAGGAGTTCTCAGAAGGGGAGAGGGGGGAAGGGAAGATGGAAAGGTCAAGAGATGACACCCAAAATTCCAAAAACAAAGTCGTCCAGCTGTTAACGCTCAACGTCCCAAGGATGGAGGTATGGTGAGGTGTTCAGAAGAGATCAGATCTGCAATTGAGAAGCAGAGAGATAATTGGCTGTGATAAGGCAGACAGGACCCCAGAAGATATGCAATCCAAGTTTCTAAAGTCCCCTCTCACCAGCCTATGGCATCAGAAAGAAGAGACAGAAATTCGTTCACAACGTGCACAAACTGGATTTTATTAGAGCACACAGAAACACTTTCACATGCCTTCATAATGGGTTTTATTAATTTTATGGCTGCAGGCCCAATAGTAAAGATAAGGGGGTGAGTTGTCAGCCTGTAACAAGCTGGAGGTTTCTTCCACTGAAGCCGCAGTTGGCTGAGTCACCAGCAAAACCAGCCACGATGAAGAGTGCTGATGCTCAGGTCTGTGGCAACTACATCTGGCTGGCTTCTTGCACCACTTCCCTCTTCCATTTGAGGAACACAACTCACAGCTGCCTGTGACAAGTTTCCACCCCTCTAGAGGTAGGGCATTTAGTCCACCTTGCCACTGTCCTTATTAGATATGATTTCAATTATGCAATATTTTGTATCTTTCTTTTGTTTGGGGGTTTTGTCTTTTACTCTATGATTGCTTCATTTGGCACCCCACGCTGGCCTAGAACTCACTGTATAGTCCAGGTTAAACTCTAATTTGGGGCAATCTTCCTGCCTCTGTCTCCCAATTATTATATATGTGAGCTACCATACATGGCAATGTATCTCTTAAATGCAAAACTTAGAAGTGAGGGTTAAAAAGAAAACCAAAAATATTTCAATAGGGAATCACTTATAACACTGTGATTAATCCAAAACAAACTTTAAAATGTTTCTACCAACACAAATGAAGATATTTAATCACTTCCATTATTTAGGTAAAAAATAGCCATTTATACAATTTTAATTTCCTTTCTTACTCCTTAGATGAAGTGTCACTATTTCTATATAACAACAAACATGAAAAAGAGAAGCAACATTTCTCAAGCCCTTGAAAGTGCCAGAAATCCTCCCAGGATTGTCTCTGCCTTCCTTTCTTCAAGATAAGGAGAGAAAATCAGGCTCTCTCTAAATCATCACAGGATCAGGCAAACTATCCTTCTTACTTACGTACTGTTCCTTTACTCCATAGTTCAGACCCATAATTGCAAAGACCAAAAGCAAGTCCAAATGCCCATTTATCAGAGAAATGCTAACATCTCAAAAACCCTCAGGACACAGCACCTTCCCACCCTGTGGCTGATGCCTCTTCACTTCCGAGCCCTCCTTTTTAGCCCACTGAGCATGCTCCCCAATTCCAGCAGAAACCATTATTGCACATTTTTGGTTTCTACCTGTGGCTCCAACCACTGAAAGAACTGGCCAGCAAATGTGCCTAGAAAATGTGCCCAGTGATGCTTGAGAGGAAGCACTGGGGGCAGCCAAGAACTGGAACCTAACAACAGAGTATGTGTCTTCTCCCTGAAAGCAGGACATTTGCAGCTAACATTTTGACAGGGTGCCAGACAGGAAGGCAGCTAGAGTTTCCGCATGACCCTAATCCCCAGAGAAGTCCAGAAACACACTTCGGTCCTGGAAATGGCTCATCTTGTAGACAGGCCTGTTTACAAGTGGTTCCTCTTTGAGGAAAAAACAATAAATACATTTTTCTTCTGGAAAAAATAAAACTATCCCAGTAAAACCATAAGTGCCTTTGCTGAGACTGTTAAGGATACCCTAAACAGCCACCTATGACTCATGCTACAGACAGGACAAAGTCCCTTCTTTGGTCTGGGGAATACAGTTAGACCAGATGCACTCACTCTTTTCTTTTACTTACTAGATTTTTTATTGTATATCTATATCAATGTGCCTATATGTTCCAAACCTTTTAATTTCTAAAAAGTCATATTTACCTAGGTATGGTGGTACATGCCTATAATATAAGTTCAAAACCAGCCTGGCCTACTTGAAGAGTTCCAAAATAGCCATGAATACATAAAGAGACCCTATCTCAGAAGAAACAAGGTTCTTAGTCAACATTCACTGAGGCTTCTCTTATTAGTGGCAGGTAGCACAGCTGAACTTAGAAATGACAAGATGCCTTAAAAATGGCTCCCGCTTATCAATAAAGAAAGTCCTATAGGCTTCTCTCAGTCTACACCCCAGCTCCACACATACTAGAAGTTATTTTTCCTAATGATAGCAATGTTCAAGGATTATTCCCATAGGCAGGAATCAATTCTCTAAGACCTAAGTACAGAATTATTCTCAGGCAAAAGTGGCAATACAGGGCATCAGGTAAGACAACAATTTCATAAATAGTTCTTTGGAAATCATTCTGACCTACAAAGCAGTAGGACACTAGACTCACTAGATACTGTGATAACACGAAAGACAATGAAACCTGAACTACAGACGAGGTATGAACAGGTGTATAATTATTATTAATAAAGCTCCAAAGATGGCTCAGCAGTTAAAACCACTGGTTGCTCTTCCAGAGGACCCAGGTTCGGTTCCCGGCACTCAAATGGCAGCTAACAACTGTCACTCCATTTCCAAGGATCTGACGCTCTCTTCTGATTTCCATGGGCACTGCAGTATACCAGTGCACTTACATCTCTCATCTGAAGAAATGTGCTTGAGATTTTTCATATATTTAAGTATATTCGTCAATAATTAATTTGAATTTAAAGTAGTGATTAAAAATCCATAAAAATTAAAATTCAATTCAACAATTGTTCTTCCAACCCCCCTTAAGACCTAAGATAGAATGAAAATATCATTCTTTCCCTCAGAAAGGTTCGACTCTTGTTCAGAGATTTGGAAAAAAAAAAAAAAACACTCAACAGAACAGAATGTTCTACGTGCTGTGATAAAGGACAAGAATAAAAGAAGAATGATTGTTTTCAGTTCATCAGGGACGATAAGAGAACTCCATACCCAAGAAAGCTCCAAGGAAAACACGGACTCTTGCTTGCATCTTGGACTTTTTGAAGACTGAGTATGAAAGGTAATAAGACAACATGGGGTTGGGGGCAGGCTATAGTGATGGAGTCGTTAAAATGCCTCCCATGTAAGCCAGATTCCCAGAACCTGCTCCATGTACATGCCAAGGAGGCCTGGTGGCCTGCCTGTAATTCCATCCTCAAGCAGTAGAGACAAGGGATCTCCAGAGCAAGCAAGCTAGGGAGAGTAGCAGACATGAAACTCAGGCCTACACACACACACACACACACACACACACACACACACACACACCCCTACCTACACCTATACATGAAAAGAGTGGGAAAAAGAAAGAAAAGCAACAGCAGGCAACAGGAAAAATAGCACAAGGCAAGGTGTGAGCCAGGGGCGCAAGGGACTATACTTGGCAAAAAGCAAAAACCTGATGTGTGAATAAAGAGTGTGGTACAAAGTGAAACAGGTAATAGCTGGATCGTGAAATTCCTTGAATGACACACTAGTGTGCCTGAATTTCATCTAAAAGGTAATGAGAAGTCAGTTAAAGGATGTCAATAGGGGAAAAGCCACTAGCAAAGCTTAGCTTTAGAAAGAGAGTACAACCCTTGCACCACACACTGGAATTAAGGAAAAATGCTATTAAGATGCTAATTGACCCAAGGCTGAAATTTGACTCTGGTTGTTTGAGGACCTGACCCAGAGCAGTTGGGGTTTATCATAACAAATATTATTCGTAAAGCAGTAATACCATTTCAAATTCTCCCAGTCTTTAAGAACATATCCATTCCAGTCCTCACACAGTAGTTTCTTCTTAAGAGTCCAGACTTAGAACATATTGGGCCCTAAGCTGCAGCATCTACTCAACTCAACCCTGTCCCACAATGGCACTATGTACATACAAGTTCTTTCTGCATCGATATTTCCAGATTACCAGTTCTTATATCTACTTTCACTGATCCATGCAATGCCTAGCATATGACTGGTGCTCTCTAAATATCTGTGGTGGAGCTAGAAATATATCTCAGTGCTTAAGTGCACTGACTGCTCTTCCAGAGGACCAGAGCTGAGTTCCTAGCACCCACATAGCAGCTAACAACCATCAGTAACTCCAGTTCCAGGGGATCCTACACCTACTTCTGGCCTCTGAGGGCATTGCATGCATGGATACATTTACATACATGCAGGCAAAAACATTCCTACACGTATAAAATAAAATACATTTAAATATCTGTAGCATGAAGGAATGAATGAAAAATTAACAAGCCCAACAGATCTCGAACCTCCCCATATTTCTAAGTTATCCCCATCTTTACTTCTCCATAATAACATTTTTACAAACTCTGAGCCACTTACTCCCTGGGCAGACTTACATTCCACTTAGCTGTATAGATTGCTACTAAATGCCAGCCTTAAATTGTCTTCTAGTTGTTTTGAGCACACAAATCTTATTTTTGTAATTCAACAGCAATTCATTCTTAGGCTGAGGCCAACTGTGGTTGAATAATGCTTACATTCACTTCAGTTCCACTGCAGGGTTTTTAGAAGTTCTTTCTGAATGAAAATGCATTCACTCCCTGACAGCTATTCAAAGTCCTATGTTCAAATTACTCCCACAGAAGCTCCACCTACCCAGGAAGCCCCAGCCAAATTTCCTGCCTATCCAGGGGATAATGATCCTGCCTCTGTGTCCATATAAGCCCCTCACCTTAGAAAAATAAAGTTTAAAAAAGCTTTCAAAAGCACAAAGCAAAGAAACCTAACCTGTCTGTTGACTCCACCAGCACACGAAGCTGCTGTTCACCTTCAGCCACCCAGCACACACCTGCCTGCCTACATGCACCGTTCCAAGCTTTGTGCAAGCCTAAAGACAACCACCAGTCCTCTCCTGATACACCCCTGCCAACACCCACGTGTACGCACATGCTTACTGGAAGCTAGGGGAGCAGAGGTAAGTGGAAGCAGTTTGACCTGTCACATTCCTGCAATCAGCAGCTGCTCCAGAGGGGGCAGCACACAATGAACTCTCTGTATAGTTCAAGCCTCCAGGGCATCACAGGTTAACCCATCTGTGGCTGCCTGCAGGGCTCAGATGGGGTTGACTGAAACAATAAAATCTGCTTAGGAAATAACTGTTGGCAACTTGGTCTCTACTCCTGGCTCTGCCAATCGAGGGCACTGAGCTGCTGAGTTCTTGATCCCATGCTTTCCTCAACAACACATGAAGTGGCCTCGGGGTCCTGACCACGCTCACTGCTCCGTAGCTTTACCTTGCACAGCCATGGACCAGTTGAGACACACTCCTAACTAAACAGTCTGAACCTACAGCAGTAATTCTCTAGTAGCCAGGAAAAACTAACATGACTACATGTTCCTCAGACTCAAGGGAGCCACAAACGGTGCATCCTCTCTCTACTCCAAATCTGCAAGATGCAATGATTTTTTTTTTTCCAGTTTAAAATACACTGCTGCCTAGGGAACTCTTCTTATTCTAAGCCTGTTGAAAATAATGGCAGTTCCCAAGCTCCACTTCCTGAATCGAGGTACCAGGGGGCCCCTGCACTCTGGTTTTCCCCAGCTTCTAGGTGCTTCTGAGAGGCTGAGGTCTGAGAACCAGTACTTTACACTTATCTGTAGCAAATGCTTAGCCCTTTGCAGGCCCATGACCACAGAGTGCTTTTTTTTAAATCTCCCAAGTATTTCCTCCTTGCAGAGGTACTTGAGAGTCTCTTGGAATGAGACCTCAGTTGCATTTGAAACCTATATGCCAACTCAGCACCTCCACAGCGTCTGACACACAACAGACACTCAACAAATGTTTTTGACTGAATTAACCTATAAATAAAACTCACTGACTAGGCTCCCAGCCTCTTCCACTTCTCTAACTTCCTTGGCTCCCAGAACACCATCCACATAACAGCCACTGTCACCCATACTGCTGCTTTCCAAATCTACAATATGGCAGAAACAGACAAAGCCCTTGGCATAGTCAATAGAAGTCAAAAGATATGATTAATGGGCCTCATTCTGCCTCTTAGGATCCCTCATGAGACCTCTGTGAGTTGCAGTGTCTCAGTAACAAAATAGAAAAGTGGTGTTTCCTTTATGTCCCTCGTTAGGGCGTAGTTTACATCGGAATACTTTGGTAGTCAAACTCTATGCTGCTTCTTTTAAAATAAAATTTTTAAAAGCAAATACAACTCACAGGATCTTAAAGGCAAAGAGATATCCATGAAGAGTCCTCGGTTCCCCCTCACAGCCTAAGAGCTCCCTAGACATCTGTGCAAACTGCCATAATACCCAGGACTTAATCCACCTTTACAGGTAAAAAGCACTAGGCTGACCATGTAATTTCTCTGGATACCACTTTGTCTCAAAACGCCTCAGAATGTCTGCTAGCACTTAAAAAGAAGACGAAAATCAAGCTTCACCAAGATTTGCCTTTATTGTCTTAGTAGGCCAGTTGTTTTACGGTTTTTGTTTGTTTGATGGTTGATTGGGGCGGGGGTTGTTTTTTAGTGTAGTGTGGCTCTGTCTCCTCTGGATCTTTCTGGAACACCAGGGCCATGTGGATCTGTAGCTACAGGCTCGTCCTAGCTTAGGAATGCTCTTTTCACGTCCTCCTGTAGCTTCGATGTTGTTCCCATTGAATGATTCTGGCTCCCAAGTCCTCCTAATTCTTAGTTTAGAATTGTCCTCTCCACATCCCATTTCTGGTATTCTCCTCTCGCTGGTTTTCCTTCTTTCCTTTGCATTATGGGAGATCGTCATGTCCTTATCTGTCTTCCATGGTACAATTCAATTAGATTGTCCATGCGTCCTTTGCCTCTACTGAGTTGACAGTGGACGTTCAGTTCTGGGATTCCTCAAGCATTTGGTGCTGCCCTTCCGCCTCTGGGGCCCTTTGTTGGAAGCTGTCCTCCATACCCTGGGCTCTGATTCTACAGGGTCATGCTTCATCTTGTTGAAGATGCCAGACTTTTTAAATGATTCTTACTTTGCTGTCATCATAACTAATTCCGTGATAGTATTCCTTTTATCTTGTTTTGAGTGTTTTCTGCCCTCAGGCCTCTTGTTGGATTCAGTCTTACTCATATTCTGATGAGAGAGTCACAAAGAGGAAGCATTGACTGCAGAGAAAGTTATGATGTGTTTGCCTTTCAGTCTCCTTTCCATCCATCACAAAGCCACCCAAAGCCTTCTTTGGGGCCAGTTGCTGTTACCACTTGTTATCTCCATGCTAGAACAGTAACAATGACATCCTGAAGCAGGCACCCATGGGAGCAGGAGAGGTCACCCTATGCATTTCTTCCCTATTCCACACTGGATATAGTCCAGCCAGTGGCTTGAAAATCAGCCACACTGGGAGTGTTATCTCTGCAGGAATTAGCAAATGTTACAAATCAGAACTTTAGTAAAAATCTGGACAATGGGATGCCAAGTGTTTCAATTAATACGCTTCCCTTCTGATGGACTGCGTGGGGATCTCTCACTGGATTCTTTCAAACCCTGAACAATTAAAATCCACCACGTCCATTGTGACAACTCCTTAAGTCTGCCACAGCACACTAATTGAAGAAATATCTGCACCTAAAAATCAATATTTCCTCTCCTCTCCTCTTCCAGTCCTGATCATTTGTTCTCCGAGAGCTATACTATTTGAGAATGCGTGGAATGCTTTGGAGAGAAAGTGGTCTTTGGCTGCTTTTATTAATCTGCTCATGTGGTAGAGTTGACGACTGTCAATTTTTCTTGTTGACAGAAATTATGCATTGTATTTATTTATTCATTATGTGTTTACAATTTACTGCTGAATATTGCTGGGTTCTTGTGTATCCTAAGCAGGTGTTCTACAACTGAACTAAACTCCTAGCTCTAGAAATCATGCATTTCTGATCTTGGGAGGCAAATGGTATGAAAGGATGGATCATAATACTGCTCTATGATATAAATTGGAAAATAATTGCATTCTCAACCTACACTCACTGACCTATAGCTAGAAAAAGCTCTTGTCAGATTCTGTCAAAAGATGGACTTTGGCAGTAGGGGTGGTCACTATTCATCCTTCTTCACACCTGCTAACAGCATTTAGGTGAAAGTCACAGCAGCTTTTTTTTTTTTTTTTTTTTTGTCTTTTCTAGACAGGGTCTCCCTGTAGCCCTAGCTATCCTGGTACTCGCTCTGTAGACAAGGCTGGCCTTGAAGTCACAAAGATCTGCGTGCCTCTGTCTCCCAACTGCTAGGATTAAAGGTACGCGCCACCACGCCGGGCCACAGCAGCTTTTCATGAAAGTCTGCACAACCTGGAATCTTCCTCTGGCACCCTTTAGTCAATACTGCTTTACTGCTCAAGATGAGATCAAAGGTTTCTTCTTTGAGCTTTGCACATCAGGTCAACACTTCAGGTTCGTGCTTTTGTAACATACAACACATCTTTCCTGGCACCTCCTGCATAACTGAATACTGTGTCGCTCTCAGGTTCACCTCAGCTCTCCCAGAGACAATAAACCCTCCGAGGGTAGGTAGCATCTGTGTCTATTCTGCTTACCAGGACATCCCCAGTGCCTGACGTAGTTCCTGATACGTACAGAGACAGTCCAATTCTTCATTCAGTGAATGTTGAATGAAAAGCTGTGTCAAGGTATAGCCGCCAGTCATCCTTTCACTCAGGTGCCTGACTCTGAGTGATGTTTCGTGAAATCCTTCCTGCTGCCAAAATTCCAGAAATAAATGTTCTATAAACACTGGTAAATGGATCAAGTGACCCAACACGTACCTGGCTCTCAATCACCAAGAGCAAAGACAGCCTCACACCAGCTTGCTGACACTGCAAATATATCAGCCTTCTATAGCTAAGGACAAAGTTCCAACACGCCAGCCTTTTCATACTCTATACACCTGTGAGGTATGTTCCAGGTAACATTTTTACCTCCTGCAAGTAGCCTTGTTTGAGTTCTTCCCCCACCGCATCTCCCAGCAGCATCTCCTGAGCTCCTTTGGTATGGATTACTATTCATGACAGCCCACTAGTTCTGCCGGCTTGATGGCCTTTTCTCCTTTTTCCACAGGTTTATCCTCCATAGGATCAAATTTTACCTCCATCGTGAAGATTAGCTGAACTGACTTTTAACATTATTTCTTGGATACACTTGCACATGCGCACAAAGAGGAGAGAGGGAAGCCTTACTCTCATTTCATTCTGCCTTTGATCAAAGCACTAGACAAACTGTCCTTCAATATTTCAATGTTGTCTATCTTGTCCAACAGATTAGGTCCTCTGTGAAGAAAGGAAGGGGCTGTTTTGAATGAGTCTCCACACAGTTCAGAGCACAGGAGAAGAAGCTGTCCAGCAGCAGATACTCAAACCATGCTTCTCCTTGAAAAGAAAAGTGAAAGTACATGAACTGGAGGTCACAGGATTAGGTCACTTGACCTCTCTTGCCCATTAGTCACTGCGTTCCAGGAGACCTTTTTTAAGCTATTTAGGTCTCATTTGGAAATTGGGTAATAATCCTACCTCAGGGGCTGCTAGGAGAAGTAATTGAAGATTAAATATTAAATGAGATCATAATTATCTGTGATCACTTTAGTAAATGCTCACATTTTCTGTTAAACTTGACTTGGTCCCCTAGTCCATGTCACCCAAGTTAGTATTTGGCTAAGTACTGCTTTCTCATCTCAGATCCCAAATAAAGCCCTGTGGTTCTGGGATTGAAGGTCAGTCTTCTCCATACCCATACACAGTAGGAAGCCCATACAACTAATTGGATTTGTGTCTACTAGGGTATTCTGTGGTTCTTTGAGTACTGCTCATTCTCTTCCTAGTTCGTCTCATGGGGTAATAGCACAGATTCAGTGAGAGAATTCCTTTTTCTCCCCTTTCCATTACTGAATAAGAGGAGATGTGCAGGAAGCTCTATGCCCCCTTCCAGCCTGGCATTCCCAGGGACCAAGCTTCATCTCCTCCACTTAGAAACCAGAAGCTGGTTGTAGGCAGGGCTGTTTTTTCCACAGTTTTTATCAGCTCCTGCTGGTTCTGCAGCTCTGCCTGGCAGGGTGGGCTGAGCTGAACTTAAAACGCAGCATATGGCATCAATTCCAGTGCTTGGGATCTCCTTAACAGGGAAACTTCTGCGAGCTGAGGTTAGACACACTTTGTCTACTAACAATTCTGGCTCTAGTTGCAAAAACACCACCTTTCTCACCACACAGCACAACAGCATAAGCCTGGGACCGTGGCTCCTGGAAAAAGTCCTCAGGTTCGCCTGCTGAGCTCTGCCAACAGCATCCTACTTGTTATCACTCTTCCTCCATGGGGTCAAGGAAAAAATGCTATCACAATAAAAAGAAGGTAAGTATTACCAGTGGCTTGTGCTGGGCTCCTTAGACTCATCATCAATTTAATGCACAGAGAGCCCTATGATGGCCCATCCTGTCCTCAATGTACAGACATGGAAAAGGTCCAGAGAGGTTAGTAATGTACTCATGAAGACACACTGTCTGTGTCAGATCCACAGTTGAATCCAGATACGCTGGAGCACTGAATAACAACATTTAAGTCAGCAACAGACTGCATGCATGATGGTAGTCCCTTAAAATTACAATGGAGCAGAAAAGCTATCATCTAGCAATGACACGGCCATTGTAATATCATAATACAACATAATACGCGTAAGCTTGACATGATACAATGTGAACAAATCTACTCCAATGCCACTTACACAGTACAGCAGACAAAATCATGTGCAGCATGCAATACTTGATGATAATAGCAAAGGACTATACTACTAATTCACGTACTTTTCTGTTCTATACTTTTATCATTATTTTACTGCTTTTTTTCCCCATCTACTTCTTCACTTCTAACCCATAGGCCATGTCTGAGCCAGCGGTAGCCTCATCTTCTCAGGTTCCATCATCTCCTGACTGCACCCAGAGGCCACCTTCAGTGATAAGTCTGACCATCAAGGTTTGGCTCAGACCACTCTCTGGTGTTCACACAACCACAAAAGCACCTAACAGTGCAGTTCAGAGAACAACCGCATTCCCACTGCTGACTGATGCATGGCTTGTATATACGATTCCACAGCCCCTTTCATATCATGATCGATCTAAAACAGAAGTGTTTAGCAGCTTTTAAGCAAAAGCTCATAGTTGCTTCTACACAAAGCAGCTCTAAAATCAGATTGCCAACTGACTTGCCACATCATTAAAAGTCCCTTAGCACCAGATTTCTTACCAGTTCATCCAATTCTCTTCACAGACACTCACAAGGAAAAAACAAGATAACACATACAGAATAATGTCTAACCATGGTAGATTGTGATCATAGCAGTTCCACTCAGGGTAGAGAGACCTATATTATAAAGATGATTCTCATGTAGAACACGCATCTGGTACTCTTGATGTTTACTTAAATGTGCTACTTGATATAACTATATCAGATACTAAAATGGCTAACCCAGAGATGTACCCATTTTACACCTATGGAAACTGAAATTTAGGGATTGCTGAAATCTCAGGAGTAGTCCTGGCCTGAATCAAAATAGCATTTGAATCACAATACCACCAAACTCCAGTCCTCCATCAGTCACATGTAAATTGTGGATAGAAAGGACATACTCACTTGCCGTAATGAGAATAAGCCTAATGGTAGAAAAGGTAATAAATTCCCTAGTCTTTCTATCAAGCCCTCTAACGTTGTGTTATGTGTTCAGTTTCAGTACAAACTCTTCATCCCTTCAGCCACATGATTCAGCAATGGCTTTTTTTTTTCATTGTCATTTGAACATAAGGTGTAATTTGATACACATTATGCTTCTGCTGCAAAGGAAATTCTAGGCATACCATAGAGCTAAACAAATATTCGTTCCACTTATCTTCCTTTATAATATCTCTCCTCTAGCTATCTTGAACTGTCGTTTAAACATCACATTGCATCTGAAACCAGCATGTCTTTCTCCAATTATAAAGTCCTAGAGCTAACTTCCAGTGTCTAGTATATTTTGTGCCACAGAATGGCCAATCTTTAGTGCACATGCATATATATATTATATATATATATATATACATATATATATGTATATATATATAATATGTATATGTGTACACACACACACACACACATATATATATATATATATGTATAGTTTTATTGTTTGTTCTAAAGATACTTCTTTTGAACTGCAGATTCGAGAGCTGGTATTGGACGGGACAAAGTGCAGAGCAGCCTAGTCAGAAATCAGAGTTCTTCCTATATTGTATGTGTGGAAGACTGAGGAGCACAATCTAGCACTCAGGCCTTCACTCTCTGCACTAGAAAACTGATCCTGGCTCCTTAGCTCAACTCAGAGAAGCTGGATCTTTGCTGATCTGTTTCTTATGGACTTACCTCATCTATCTTGTTGCCCAGGGCTATAGGACACTGTGTTGAAGTGATGTCTCCCTCCCTGCACATTCCCAGATGGCTAATCTTCCAGCTTCTGCACCTAAGACCAGCCCTTTGTCCAGGATATGACAGCTTTTTCTGATCTACCTACCCTCTGCTGCAGCCCCCTGGACTCCGACCACACACAATTCAGAGTTTAGTCTGATAGCTAGCCCCAGCTCCTCCAGTCATCTGCATGAGATCTCAGGCCAACTTCCACCTGAATCCTAAGCAGAGATTTCATCCACTGTGTTTCTTGTAGTCCTCCTGGCACCTATCAGAGTCTGGTAACACTGTTTACTGACAATTTCTTTTCTAAATCATAGTGCTGAAAAGTCCATGCATTTGCATCAAGACCCTGCTTAGATAGACAGAGTCTGTTTTAAAGGTCCTTGTGTTTTATAAGTCATTACCATGGATAAAAATTTCAAATCAGCAAGATGCTTCCTATGGCTAGTCAGTTTTCAGCATCGGCTATCCAGACCTTCCTCCCAGGGCTGCCCTGGCTTGCCACATGCAGCACTTGCTCATGATTAGCATTCATTTTCTTGAAGTAATTCAAAATTCACACTTTACTTGAGCATACATACCTCTGCATCTCTGTCAAAGGTATTCTACTTATAAGAAACTCTCGTTATTTGGCTTGCTCCAACAAACACATCCTCCTTGAAGCTTTCCCTGACTACATCTTAGCATGGATCATACTACAACCAAACTCCACTTTGGAAAATGTTCCTAATTTAGCTGCAGAGTGGTAATTTTCACCCAAAATTTACTGTCCACTCTCTAAGAACAAAAGCCCCAACTTATAACAGACCTTTTCCCATCTGAAAGAATGGTTCATACAAGCTGCAATGCTAAGAGTTTAACAAATATTTGAGGATCAAAACTTTATTATAATTCAAGTCTGGAAAACAGAGTAAGGAGCAGAAAGAAGCTGCACTGAGCTCTCACATCAAAACATCCTTTTTTAGTCAGTAGTATTCATGAACACTTTAAAAAAAAAAAAAACCCAAAGCTGGGGCTGGAGAGATGGCCTAGCGGTTAAGAGCACCGACTGCTCTTGCAGAGGACCCGGGTTCAATTCCCAGCACCCACATGGCGGCTGAGAACCATCTTTAACTCCAGTTCCAGGGGAATCCAACGCCCTCTTCTGACCTCCACGGCATTGCATGACATGGGTGCACCAACCTACATGCCGACAGTACACTCATACACATAAAAAATAATAAATAAAAAAAATGTAAAAACCCAAAGCTATGATTGCTCAAATAACAATAGATTACAACCATAACCATCAACAACTGAACAGAACTTGCCACCCAGATTCCAATGCACTGCTTTGAGAACATGGGTGCTCCAAGGCTCCAACAAGCATTCCATGCTACTGTGTTGTGTTCATCAAATTCAACTGATGCCATCTCTCCAGCTCTTCAAGTCTCAAGAAACTCCAAAGAGTTCCTTTCCACTCACAGATTGAATCACAGGCAAAAGGTAATGGGAAAAATTAACATTTTACACAATTTGGTTGCTATTTTTCTTTTTCTCATTTCATCTCAAATCCTTTGCAAGATCCTGCACCGGGGGGGGGGGCGGGGGGGGGGGGGGGGAGACGACGGGGTGGGGGGGACGACGGGGGGGGGACGACAGAGGGAGGGACAACGGGGGGGGATGACAGAGTGAGGGGAGTAATGGCAGCATCTCAGCAGACTGCAGAGGTGAGGTTTCCTTTCCTAAGCATTCAGCTGATGCCTTCCCAGATAATCAAGAAAAGCCATGGAACTTTCACAGGGCCTTAAGAAAAAGCCTCCTTTTCCTGACCTCGCCCCCAATCCAATAGTGCAGAGAAGTGTGGCTTTGGATTCCTTCTGATCCCACAGTGCACACAAAGCAACTCAGTAGCCATTATTTAACATAAGCTCCTGGTGCCAGGGCAGAGACACAAGTCCTGTGGGGATGGAGGGGATGTTCCAGAAGCATAGACTCTGCCCCAGCCTTCAGGCTGTTTAGGATCTGCAGTGTGAAATGACACCCAGAACCCTGATATATAAATGATATAGCCACTGCAGTGAGCCCAGTGCCCAGGGCACAGGAAGCGGTGGTGAAGCCCCACAGAGACCGCAGCTTTGGGTTTTCCAGAGCTGACTTTGTACCATCTCCTTTGGACCCACTTAATGATTTCACCAAAGTGGGCCAGGTTTCAAAAGCAGTGAGGATAATTTAACCCTCTGCTTCCTTCCACATTACTTTTTATGGTATTGCTTCATCCTTACCTCACCAACTCCTCTCCCCTTCCCTACAAGCCTGTTCTTCTCTAATGGGGAGCTTCTGATTTAATTTACCCCAGGGCACCAACTTCCCCTTCTGTAACTCTTTCAACCACATCAAACACTGAGCTAAGTACATTAATTCTCAGCGGGATTGGTTTGGACAGTTGTTGGGGTGTCATTAAATGGGTTTGAGGAGCTCTGAGCTTTAAAGAAAAACTTTAAAATCCCTGTGACACATACATCTATAGAGACCCAGAATTTCCTAAGGGACTTCTCCTATCAATCGCAATCTCTGCACCTTACAATGGGTCAGGTTAAGGAGTAGATGTGCAAAGGAACTATGCTAATATGTGGCGAGCCCAGTCTGAAACCCAGATCCCAAGCCTCCCTTTGGAACTTTCCTTTTGAGTCTTTCTCTTCTCTATCTTTCCTCTTTCCACTGTGGTCAGGGTCACTCAGTCACTAAGGAGAAGCACAAGAAGATGGAATGGTTAGGTGCCAAAAGAAGTGTGGTAAACAGGAACTGCGACTGGAATTTTCAGAGGAAGTCAAGAGCTCCGTGTGTTACAGTGATGAGGAAATTCTAGTATGCGCTTAGAAGCATTTGATCACTGAATGGACAAGTGAGCCAGTGACCAAAAGAAAAGATACCATGTGGGGAAATGTCATTACCTCTTAGACTCTGAAGGAGAAGCTCAGATTGGGTGATTTTGTTTCCCCTGAAAGATAGCCAAAAATATAAACATCGATTAGCATAACAAATTATAACTCACTCTGAGAGGTCCTTCTTCTGTGGATTCATTTTGCAATGATTTTAAACCATTTACCTTTAACATTCTGCCTCTACAAAATTCTATGATGTATTCACCTAAGAGAAGTCAGGGCTTTGAAAGGGGGAACCTTACACCCCCTTCCTGTAAAGGTTCACGATTAGCAGAGGCAAGGGAAGCAAGCAGCAAAGCAGCATGGCCGGGTGCCAGGCCCCCACTTCAGACCTGAAGTGCTCTGGAAACCCAGGCGAGATACTGGTGGAGAATAAGCAGTGCATCCTCAGGGAGGAAGCCATTGGCACCAGCTACCCTAACCAGCAATGCGCTGGTCAAGAACCTTTCCTGAGAAGAAGTGGTACCTCAGCCAGCTGAGGTGTAGAGGTAGAGGGTGCCCAGTGTTAGTAACAAATCAGCAGAGGGGAGTAGCCACCCTGTGTGTTGCTCCAAATGGGGCTCGCTGGAAAACACTGCAAGTGAGGACTGAAGGTTCTGAACAGAGAGGACCAGGTGTCACAAGGGACAGCAAGAGGAGGAACACAAAAGCAGACCATGAAAAACTTTAGGGTCTAGAAAACGTCAGGATTGGCTAGGGCAGGGAAATTCCTATATCAGTTCTTTTCTTTTTAATTTTTTAAAAAATTTTATTTATTTTTGTATGTGTATGAATGTACTGTCTGCATGTAGGTCTGTGCACCCGTGTCGTGCAATGCCACGGAGGTCAGAAGAGGGTCTCAGATTCCCCTGGAACTGGAGTTCTCCTGGAATTGGAGTTACAGAAGGTTCTCAGCCGCCAGGTGGGTGCTGGGGATGGAACCTGGGTCCTCCGAAAGAGCAGTCGGTGCTCTTAACCGCTAGGCCATCTCTCCAGCCCCCAGTTCTTTTCTGTAGAGAGTGCAGAAATTCTGTCCTGAACATCACTTCGAAGCCTCCTAGTACTCTAATGGAGACTATCCTCCTCTCTCTCTTCTCCCATCTCCTCTTCTATACAGTCCTGCATATTTTTCACTTTTCTCCTCATTCTTTGTTGAAAGAGCACTTCCTAAGCACCAGCACTTTCCTGAGTCCAACTGAATACCACATGACACTCCACGCCTCATATACATGGCATAACAGACACCAAATAGTGCAACTCATCTATATATGAGTGGGATATTTCAAGTGATTCGTTAGAAGATTACATGTATACATGTATACTTTTGAATGAATTGAATTACTAGAATGCAGGGCTTTGTGGGTATTTATCTTAGAGTGGCCCATGACAACAACAATCCCAGCACCAATTTTCAAGAGGCAACATGGACAATCTCCCTGAGTCCCCATCCAGTACACTGCCAGTTACTGGTCATACAAATGTTTCCTCAGCTTTACAGATTACCCTGCAATGGGCTAAAACTCTCAACTGTTAACTGGCAGAAATTATTATACCTCACTCCTTACAACCCCTATGACACAGGGAGTAGACATATATGTATCTCTGTTTTACTGACTAGGTTACTGAGGTTTAAAGTGGCTAAATAATTTGCAGGGGGTCATTTAACTAGGAAGTAATGAGGAAGGATCCAGAGCAGATCTTGTCACCTCTGATGGGAGCCTGTTCACACTTACAAAGCCACATGGCTCCAGTTAAGTCACTAACTGGTATCACTTCAGGCAACCTAGTCTAGTCACCGCCTCATTTTCTGAGTGGGGAAACATGTTTCTTTCCTTGGCTTCCTTCCTTCAGGAAATCTGAGGGGTGCGTATGATAGGAAGATATTTTTGAGAGGAACAAAGTTCCATGTGTATGAAGGGGAATATTTTTGGTGGGAAAAGAGATAAGTTCAATCGAGGACATGTTTCTCCCAATTAACTAAGCTCACTACTTCTCCCTCCCCTTCAGCAGTACTTGGAAAGGTTCCTGACCACCTGAGAGTCAGCTCGGCAGCTCACTCGTAAGCGTGTGCACATCACAGTCTACCATCGTCCACCACGGACCTGGGAGGAGCTAGCTGCTTCCTCCCAGGGATCCTGTGGGTTTCGGGGCTGGGCCTCTCACATTCCTCACTTGACACTGGCATCACTTGCTCACAGGAGCAGGGGTCATCAGCCACTGACTTCTGAACCAAAGATCATTAAAACGGTCTCCTCGGTTTTACAAAGTACCCTCTAAAGGGATGAAACTCCAACTGTAACAGGAAGGTTGCCCTGCCTATGCCTATGAAACTTGTAGATGAACACTCTAAGGGGCATGAACTTGAGCAAATCATAAAAGGTCATCCCACCCCCAAACTTTATTTAACCACAACTTGGTGTGTCTAAGGGGACATCTAAATCTAATAAGAGACAAGTCGAAATGGAAATGCAAACTCAGAACAATAATGTGGGCAACCATCAATATCGGACATTCAAGCCGTACACCCAGTGGCCATCTTCATGTACTTTCTTTTTGGCAAGTATTAAGGGCCAAGATGGCCAAAGATTCTTCATGAAGTCAAAAAGTTTACAGAACACAGACTATGGTGGTACACACCTTTAATCCCAGCACTTGAGAGGCAGAGGCAGGTGAATTTTTGTAAGTAGAAGACCAGCCTGGACTATACAGAGTGCCAAACAGAGCTACATAGTGAGATCCTATCTTAAAAAAAAACACAAAACCCTTTAGAGCAGTTCCTATGCTGATGGCATTCCTTACTAAATTCTGGCCCAAACATTTAGGGAAAGTTGGATGCTGAGTGCCCCCTGAAAGGGGGATGTGTCAGAGGCTTGATCTCCAGAGTGCCACTGTTAGGAACTAGGGGAGCTAAAGAGGCAGGGCTGGGTAGAAGGTCTTCTGCCCACTGGGGAGTAGGGGATGCCCTCAAGATCCTGGGATCCCAACCCCATTTTTAGTCCTCTTTTCTTTCCTAGCCACAAAGTGAGTGGTTTTGCTCCACCATGATTTTGTTTCATTTACTTTTGCTTAATTTATTTTAGCTTACTATAGACTTTTTTTTTTGTCATGACGTGCTACCTCACCATAGGCAAAACCTAAAGATCCTCAAATGACACTTTTAAAATTGTAGTTAAAAAAAATAAAATCCCTTTCTCCCTATGTTATTTCAAGTATTTTATTATAGCTGACCCAACTTCCTAATATGCCATAAAATTGGATTCTGTCCCCTTCCTCACAGGAACCTGGGAAACAGGCCAAATGATATGAAGCAAATAGTCTACAAGGCCACTTCTCTAACACCCTCCAGAACAAGAGAACGCTCCTGTACCCATGCCCCGGCTTTGCTAGGGTTCTCACATACCCTGGGTTTCTGAACAAACTCCATCACATCCTTCCAGTACTAAGGTCCTGCAACTTCTTGCACAATGTTAATGTGTTAATAATAATTTACCCAGTTCTCTGGCAGGGATAAAACTGAAGCAACTTGAAATGCCATCAGCAAAAAAAATTATTTATTTCTCATCCCGGAGCATCACAGCAAACAGAATTTCATTGGCTGGGTCTGTCTTCAATAGCTTTCTGGTTTTAATTAAAGCTTCAAGTCTCCAAGGGAGAAACTGGCATTCTGGGAGGCCAAGGCCCAGCCAAGTTTCAGTGTCTCCACAGGAACCCAGAAAGGATGTTCTATCCATCTAAGAGAATTCTGTTCTTCTCCTTACATATGCTACAGGAACTTCAGAGCACAGATTGGAACACAGCTGAAAAGAATGACCACGGTGCAAGGACTCTCTTCTCCTAGATGTACAATTTGTGCCAGAGAAGTAATGATCTGGCCCCTAATGGAATTCAAAGTTAAGGTAACAGCAGAAAAGGAAGAGGAAACCCTGAGGAGCGTCTACCTATTATTTTTCCTTCAGCAAAATCCTTCCCTCTACTTCTTCCTGTGACCATTTTCAACCAAATTCTGCAAAGATACCAAGTTTTGTTTTTCTCCTTCCCCAACCTTCACTGGAGTCTGGTACTTTGCAAAGTAGCTCTCTGTGAGTGGGGACCTCTTGGGACCAGGGACTGTTTGCTTCCTTCAAGGATACCTCCAGGTTTCCCCTGTGGGGCATCTAGAACTGGGCCTCTGAGCAAGGCCTTCCTATGTAACATTCAGATGTTAACATGCAAAAGATCAGATTACAACTGCTTGCTTGCCTGGCTCTTCATGAGCTATAAGGCAACTGATATTTCCTCTCCAAGCTGGAGGAGGCCTCCTTCTTCCTAAGCAACATCCCTGCCTGAGGTGCTCTTCCTATGTTCTCTTCAAGCCATCCCTTCCCCCACCTCCAGTTTGTTTATTCCAGTGACACATCTATTTTTCCCGTTCAGAAAGACAAGCCCTTTTCCCTCTGGCTCCTGACTGCCTGGGATCCCCACCTCCTCCCCCAGCTCAGCTCAGGTTACTAGACTGGCAGCAGCTCCCACAGCCCAGCTCCAACTCCACTTCAACTTCCTCAAACTGGGACTATTTTATTTTATTATTTTATTTTATTTTAAATAGCGGAGGAGGAACATATGCCAGGCAGCTCCTCGGTATTTTCTGGGGCTACATTTCCTACAGCTTGAAAATGACCTCTGTTCCATGGTACTTGCTAGGAGATGAAGCACAGACCAGCAACACCTTCAGTGTAATTCTGAAACCCGGAAATCACACTCCAAGCAATGAGATCAGCCTCCTTCCAGGAGTTGAAGAACATTGCAAGTACAGAAATAAAGGGAGACTGGAAAGGGGGAATCTGGGATTGTAAACCAGCTGTGAGGCTTAAAGTGTTAGGAACTTTCTCCCCCTGCCCACTTGCTGGCACTACCTTTCCTTGCCAGCAAGGCTATATCTAACTGGAGTGAGAGAAGGGAACACTTTCCTGGACACCTAGGTCAGGCTGGGTCCCAGGGCTGCAGATGGGGCCTGCCCAGAGCATTCTTGCTCTCCAAGTCCCTCATTACAACAGCACACATGTAGTAAGCACGGATTTGCAAAAGCATCTGAATTTAGATGGGACATAGGGGATTTACCTGTGTGCACTACAGGACCATTGGGGATTGAGCCCAAACTGCCAGAGAGTTTTGGTGACAGCTGCTTTATGAAATCACTTTTCAGTTCAAATCTACAGGGCAAAAAGTAAAGAGCAGAATGCAAGCTGAGAGGAAAGGAAAAAGGGAAAGGAATGTAATAAATAATTTTTTTAAGTAAAAACCAGTATTTCCATGGAGACCATGGACTCCAACCAAACTTTTACAGGAAAAGGTGTGGATAGTTATGGGGTGGGGAGGGAGGGAAAAGTAGCTTCTGCCGAATTCTAGAATGACTCCCTTTGAGAGGAGAGTTTCTGCAGGGTTCAAGACATACATACATTGCCCTTTCAGTATCAGACGCCAGCCATGAGATTATCAGGGCAGTTTATTTGAAACGGAAACGAATCGGAAATCCTTCCTTCAACAGTCCTTTCAGACAGATGTACACGCTGAGAATCCCACAAAGACACAGAAGAGTAAGTTCAGCGTCAGAAGGTAATAACAGCCCCTCCACACTCCCAGGACGTCTCGCTTTATCCCTACTTCCAAAAGCACAACTTTCCTGATTGCCAATGAAAATATCTCTAGCTGGATCCAATTTCAGGACTGTAGTAACTGGTGCAGGTTGGGAGGCGGGGGATGGAAGTGTGTAAGAGAGAGGAGCTGGAAGACAGCGTTTAGGCAGTAACTTATTTTTTTAGAACCAGCATGCTCTACCGATCGGAAATTGCAATTACTCAACAATGCTTCCATCACAAACAGACACCAAAAGCAGCATCCCCGTTATCACCATCTTGCTAAAGATCTGCCCAGTCCAATTTACCTGACTTTGATTCTAGGGAAACTTCTCAGACAGTATTTTGGTCAAAGAGATAATGGTTTGAAAGACAAAAACAATAAATCGATACTGAGGGGCTTCCTTTCCGGAGTGATTTCCCAGTGGAAACCACCGAACGGGAAGCCTGCCGTTAATTCCCAAGCCCAGGGCTCCTGTACAAACGCACACAAAGCGTGCTTTCAAAGGCCATCCGTCTGCTTTTAAGGGAATTCCTGCCTTTTCACAACCCCCAACCCCGGAGAACACAAGAAAGAGACCCAAATCCACTGCTTAAGATTTTTGAAGAGAAAGACTAACACACATCCAGAACACAAGCATACACCAACCTTCACTGGCTGGACCACTTCTTGCCTGTTCTTCTATTAACGACACGTTAGATTCAGATACATTTAACAACCACCCCCCACCCCATCCAACTAGGTTACAATGTAGCTCTCTAGCTCCACTTAACCTGCAAGTTACAAAGAGAGGGGAAAAAAAAATATCCTGCCGCCTTCCCACCCCTTTCCCTACCCCCTCCCTCTCTAGAGTCCACTCCACCAACGCCAAACCCGCCAGCCTCCCCAGCCGGCGGCCGGACCCAGGGAGGGTGCGAAGGAGGGGGTGGGGAGGGGATCAGATTAGCCGAAACTCAATAAGCTCCCAGCCCTCCAGCCCGACGCTACCACCATCTCTGCCACCAAAGGGCTACTCCAATTAAGTCAGCGTCGCTGCCGACCCACCAGCCGGCGGAATCGCGCCCATCCCCGCGCAGCCTCGCGGGGACCTGCATCCCGCCCCCTTGGCCCGGTCTCCCCCTCCAGCCCGGTGCAAAGTCACAGCCCCGGCACGGCGATGTGAACTTTTGCATGCAGGACACACACGCCGCCCCCGGCCCGGCCCGGCCCGGCTCGCGCGCGGCCCGCAGCGTCGGGGGAGGCTGGGCGCCCCGGACTCCCGGGCCAAGGTCGCCGCGCTCGCTCACCCATGTCCCGGCGGCTCCGGCTCCGCTCAGATCCCGTCTCCGCTCGCTCGTCCGAGCCCCCAAAGCTGCGGCTGCGGCAACTCCATGGCGTTGAGCATCTGTCAAACGGCGCCGCGCGGGGCGGGCCACCCTCGCTCGGGGGGCGCCGGGGCCCCCGGGCGCGCAGGCGACGGCGAGCGCCCCGGCCGGCCCCGCGCTTCCCGCCGCCGCGGCCGCCGCCGCCGCGCCACCGATTTATGGAGAGAGATATCAAGGGGGAAAATGGCGTCTCCGGAGCCCGAGGAGTCCTGGAGTAATCACATTCACACACACGCCCGCACGCACACACACTCGCACACGGGCGCGCGGCGAGCCCGGCTAATTTTAGCAGGAGCCCGAAATACGCATATACATATCCCTACATATGTATACGTGCGTCCGCGAAGCGCAGAGCTCCCGCCCCGGCGAGCACGGCTCTATTTTCCCTGCGCTCCGAAGGATGGATGCGAGGTTTACAAAATGTTGCCGGCCGGGCTCGCGGGAGGCGGCGCGCCGAGCGAGGCTGGCGCTTCTGCTGAGCTGTGCAGTTCGCTCCCGCCGCCCGCCGGCCCCGCCGCGCTGCTCCGCCGCGGTCGCTAGTGCAGCCGCCGCCGCCGCCGCCGCTCCATGGCCGCGCCCGCCCCGCGCCCGCCCCGCGCCCCCTCGCCGCCCGCCCGCCCGCCCGCCCGCGTCCCCGGCGCGCGCTGGAGTGGGGTCGGCCCGTGTGCCTGCCTCCCGCGCCCTCTCCCGAGTCCCGGAGTCCTACTGAAAGGAAGGGGGAGGGCGCCGCGGGGGAGGGGGAGGATCGGAGCGGCCGCGCAGCGGAGCCGACCCGGACTGCCACCCCGCGATCGGCCTCCGAGGAGGTGCGGGCGCACACCCCGCCGGGCCCGCCGGCCCGCGCCTCTGCCCAGCCGGAGCCCGGGAGGCGCAGGTCCGCGAGCGGCGACGACCTCTCCGGCCACCCCCGCCCTCGGGGAATCGCGGTCAACGGCAGGGAGCAGGGGCTCTGGGCAGGGGAGAAGGAGAACAGTTCGGGGACGCGGAGCGGGGACGCTGGCCACCCCCGCGCCCCTCCCGGCCCCCGGCGCCCTCGCGGCCCAGTGGCTCCGGCAAGTCGGAGTCAGCCTTAGAGACTGTGTGGCCGTGGGGACGGCCGCGGGCTGGGCGCCGGTTCCCGGGCTCAACACTGCCACTATCTGACACAACAGGAGCAGTGTTGGGGGGAGCTGCGTGCAGAGACGCGAGACGTGATAGGCCCTCACGTAACTGGGTGCTCTTTTTTTTTTTTTTTTTCTTAACCTGGTAATTACATTTCACTTCCAGGGATTTATATTTTTTGTTAACCTACTTGTTTGCATTCACATGCTCATGTGCATTCCTTGTTATTCCGGAGAACCGGACACTTGATGAGGGAAGGAGCAGGCAGGATGACAAATGAACATTGACACACAGTTCCCTTTCTAGAATGGCAGGAATGAACAAGGTGGAATGTCTTCCTTTCTGACAAAGCATGGTGCTCTTTTAAATCTGAGAATTTGCATTGGGGCTGCAAAGTCCTTCCCAGGGCAACTGAGCAATGAAATCCCTCAGTCTGGGGTCAAAGTCATAAGACAAAATAAGAGGGCTGTAAGGATTCTGCTAATGGTCTCTGGAAGGCCTCTGTAAAATTCGGGTTTTGAGAGCACCCCTAGCATAGTTTATGATGAGATTGTGGGGGCTTCCCATGTGGAAGGGAGCACAGGGCGTCTCTTCGTCAGCCTTCCGGAGTTAGTTGCTAGTTTGAATTCTACCACAAAACATCTGTCTGGTCTCTCTTCACCTGGAGTGTTGCAGTGAGGTGAACCAAAGGAGACTGGGGACAGAGTGCTTACTACTGCTTCTCAGAGGACTGCTCTGATTGGCCATGAACTTTTTCCACTACTGTCACTCCCAGACTTCTTTGGGAACAATATTTCAACCTGTCTTTTACTCTGCTTCCTATTGGAACCTTGTTATTAGTAGGAAAGTAATAGTTAGGAAAAGTGTAGGGCATATAAGCTGGTGATATAAACAGAAATCGAGGCAGAAAAGCAAGGTCAAACCGAGCATTCTCTGAATGGGAAGCCCATTTGCTTATGCAACCAGATTTCTGGATCCTAGATCCTAGCCATGGAGGACTATAACAGCTTGTGGTTTACTTCCCACACTCAAAGGAGAAAGTGACTTCAAGAAAGCAGAAGGACTTTCTTGTAGATGGCTGGCAGCTGTCATCAGAACCAGAAAAATAAGCTTGTGGTCTATTCCCAAAATTCCTTCCCTGGAGGAGATGTAAACAGCATAGACCCTTCTCCTATAAGGTCCCAACACAAACCAAGAAAAGAGCCCACCAAAGCTCACCCTGGGGGGCCAATGGGTCTATTGGGCTTACTTACAGAGCACAGATGAGGGATCATTTACAGGACTGTGAGTGCTCTGGCAGCCAATGTGGACAATGGCTCCCCCTGGGCACATAGAGCCCCCTTTCCCCCTAGTCTTCTAGAGTCCTAAGTACACTCCAACCTCTCCCTAAGCAATTGGGGCAGAATTGCATACAACAGATTGTGAAGAGTGGCTGGATACACAGAAGAGGGTCCCATGGCCTCTCCATCCCTTCTAATATGAGAGGATATCAACTGCCAACAGGTGTGATGACCATTTGCAAGCAGACACAGTTAAACTCCTGAGGATGGTGGTTGTTTGGCCCAGAGGATGGATGGTCTTGTACCACATCACCCAAAATTTTTTTTGTGGCTTATTGACAGTGTCTTCCATCCTATATTGTGTGCCTTTGAGAACAAATAATTGAAATCCATGCCTAATTTTAAAATTCACTACAGTAGTTGGCAAGTCTGAATGGAGTACAGTAATAAGGTGTGCCTAGAAGAATACTTAGTAGAACCCCATCATCTTAAAGTTGAGGAAAGACTGGACTACCTAAGTGACTAAGACAAAGTCATGAATGAATTCTATGTCCCATGACTTCTCATTAAATGTTTCTTCCTTACACATGACTGGCCTTTTAGTCATGAGGAATGTGAGGAGAAGGCAAGGAAGGATATTCTCATTCTTTGTTCTATGTATGTGGAGAAAAATGACACATTCTATTTATAAATATTTTAATTTACACTTACAAAGTGTGTTAATATGATATAATTTTAAAACAATTCCCAAACACTGGAACAGCTTCATGGATTGCCCATCTGTTTTTAGCTTGGGACATGTCTTCATATCCTAACTGAATATCATAGCTTTCTTTTCATCTTCTTCCTTAAAAGACCAGATACAGATTTTCTAAAACCAAACTCTGAAAGGAAAAGTCTAAAGCTGGTAAAGAAATTAATGTGGGGACTGGAGAGATGGCCTAGCAGTTAAGAGCGCCGACTGCTCTTGCAGAGGACCGGGTTCAATCCCCAACACCCACATGGCTGCTGAAAACTGTCTTTAACTCCAGTTCCAGGGGAATCTGACATACTCTTCTGACCTCTGCGGCATTGCATGACACGGGTGCACAAACCTACATGCAGACAGTACATTTATACACATACAAGAATAAATTAAAAAATTAAAAAAAGAAATTAATGCGAAAAGGGCAGTTTGAGCACTGAATGTGATCATGCATGCCGCCCATCTATTCTACAAAATCTCCTAATCTAAGATATTGTAGTCAACAGATTAATTTATAACATGAGATGTGTTGACCCTATGGTTGTAACTAGATGTGCTAACAGCCAATATCCAGTCCCCTCCTTCACTGAATTCACACCAGATAGGGAAAGCCTGGCTTGCAAATGTCTACATGCAACCAGAAGGTGTATAGTACACAGATGCAGAAGTGACGGGATAGAAGTAAGGGCAGAAATCACATTCTCTTTAATACTGCTGCACATTTAATGTTTGTGTGCATTTAGCAGACTTCTGTTCTCACTTTGAACACATAACTATCTTTTTGATAATGCATTTTTTCAATCAAATGTAAAATTAATGAGAACTGAGCTTTTCCTTGCATGTTCATTGTCAAAAATTGTGGGTGAGAATCACTGTTCCACTACTATCATATAGTGGGTGCTGCCAGCTGGGCATTGTTTGGTGCCCCAGACATCTAGGTGCTTAACCTACAGAACAGTCATAAATGTGACACTCCTTAACCCAGGCACTAGGCTAGTGATAATTCAAGGACCTACAAGATCCTATAGCATTTGAGAATTAAATCATAAGTTTGAGGTAGGTTCAAAGTACAAGAACAGTTCACAGCATTTTTTTTCCAGGTAGAAAGGAATGAGGCCAAGCTATATATTCCTCATTTACCAAAAGTTGAGATCAAGTAGTATAATCAAATGCTCAGAATCAATCTCTTCCCCTTCCTTGGTTCAAATATAATATTGATTCTTATCTTTTGGCAAAGTGAGGTCGCATTCTCAAATGTAATACTTAATACTTATTGTAAAGAGAATGAGCTGGCAGAACTACTGGAGCTTGGGATCAATCTTGATTTTGTTGATCTTGAGCGGGCTCAGCATTCATAATTTTAACAAATGCTCCAAATGTTTCTGATATACTGTCAGCACTGAGACTTCCTGATTCAGTTGAGAAGATAAAGTTCCACGGTGTGATTGGGATGCATATGGAGCTCCTACCCTTGTACAGTAAGCAGCATTAATAAGAGAATGTGTCTGACCAGAGGAGGGGAGAGGTGCAGTGCTTGTGCTATATTTGGAGCTCAGGAGCAATTTTGGAAATGTAGAATTTGGAAGTATGGTCTATGACACAACGAAAACGCACCCACCAGGTCATGAAGGAAACTTGATTTTAGGCTTATTTCATAAGTCTCGTCATCTCTCTTTCTCTTTCTGCTCCTCAAGTTCCACCTTGAAAAAAAGAGAATTCTAAAGTCTTCTGAGGACCATACCAGCCATAGAAATGGCTTCACGTTTGATTCAAGGACAGGAGCGTCTTAGCAGGACAGAACATATTGGGAATAGTCAGCAGGGCACGTGAAAGCTGCCCATAAATGTAAGAAAAGTATCACAAAAAATAGGAATTTGTTTGCCTTTGGCTGGGGGATCATAACCCTCCATTAACTAAAGTTGTAAGCAAACAGATCTCAGATCACCATAATGGAAAACACTGCATCTGGTCCTCATGTGAGAGCACATCATCTTACTTATCAATAAACCTCCTGTGCTGAGTAGCTTACCACAAAAGACTCTGTGCCTTTATTTTCCTTTCTCTCAATCCATGGACTATGAACCCCTTGAGGTCAACTGTTTTGCTTTGTGCTTTCATCTCTTCATTGGATAATGTTCCTGGAGCCCAATATATACTCAATAAGCATTAGTTACATGTCAAAGATACTTAACAATCAATACGGCATGGAACCAGTCCATTACAAGGGATATTGGCACATGGTTGATCCCAGACTGATGATATCCAATCAGTTATTGGATCCTGTTCAGGAAGGACGCAAGGACAGCATCAGTGGAAATGAGTTTAGAGCAGTAGTTATTTAAAACTTCCAATATTTTAACATGATCATGCCTAATAATTCATTTTGGATGAACATTCATTCTGCATCAGAAATGAATGGTTGAATGAACAAATCAATTAATCAGTCAGTAAAGGATACCATGGAGACATGGAAATTATATCCTTGGATTCTAATCCTGCTCTAACATTAACTGATTAAGTAAAGCCAAGTATGGAATTTTAGTTCTCTCTACCTGAGCTTCTTAATTAATAAACTGAGAACTATGGTCTTGCCCAGAGCATCAGTCATCATGAAGCATAGAGGAAGTATCAGATGTAAACTTATGTTATAAAATTTAATGATGTTCAAATACTGGCTTTGATTATTAAAATATAAAAAGGTATTTAAAGAACTTCTTCTAGATGCAGCCTAAAATTCTACTGCTCCTGAGGTCAAGTCTTTCTCTCTCCAGGAAGTAATAATGTAATTTCCACACCTGACCCCACCTGCCAAGATTCCTTTCTTCAATTCCTTCTTCTGATTCTACTGTGTTCAACCTTAAGAAAAAGATTGAGGGCTGGAGGGATGGCCTAGCGGTTAAGAGCGCCGACCGCTCTTGTAGAGGACCCGGGTTCGATCCCCAGCACCCATATGGTGGCTGAGAACCATCTGTAACTCCAAATCCAGGAGAACTTCAGTTCCAGGGGAATCCGACACCCTCTTCTGACCTCCGCGGCATTGAAGGACACGGGTGCACAGACCTACATGCAGACAGTACATTCATACACATAAAAAATAAAAAATAAATACAAATAAAAAAAAAGAAAAGGGGGGCTGGAGAGATGGTCTAGTGGTTAAGAGCACCGGCCGCTCTTACAAAGGACCCGGGTTTGATCCCCAGCACCCACATGGCGGCCGAGAGCCGTCTGAAACTCCAATTCCAGGAGAACTCCAGCTCCAGGGGAATCCAAGACCCTCTTCTGACCTCCGCGGCATTGCACGACACGGGTGCACAGACCTGCATGCAGACAGTACATTGATACACATACAGAAATAAATAAATAAAAATTTTAAAAAAAGAAAAAGAATGTAATGGTCTTAGGATACAATTGTACCTAGAGCTCAATATATATCCAATAAGCATCGGTTAAGTAGCAAAGATGTTTAAAAGGCAACTAGGATCCCAGATCAGATTGCTATTGGACTGTACTTTGAAGCTAGGAAAGCTCTTTCCCCAAAGACCCTACACATAGGCCAGTGTAGACAAAGGGTGCAGAGGAAGGTGCCTTTTGGATGGTTCATTCTAATTGGGGGCCATTAAAAAAGAATGCAGGTAAACGTCATAGAAGGCAGATATAGGAAGTATAATCAGACCTCATGGAAACCAGGAAGCTGCCAACCTTTCTCCTTTCTCTTTTCCTCCCTCCCTCCCCTCCTCATAATCACATTGATTCTTACCTGTGCTTCTTCCTATAAATCTGTTCTATCCTGTCAGAAACAAATTTCTTCTGAAAATTCTTAGTTCTGTTTCATCCCATTGGCTTATAAGTGACTTTGGTTTTCTTGACCCTCCATGGAAACCTTCCACCGTATGGGAGCTCTTTTCTACAATCAAGCTTCTTCATAGAAAAGTACCTGATTGCCTTCTAGTCATTAAAGATGTGTGCCACTGCTAAAGCCAGGGCTGGTGCATCCCTGACCCAACAGACTGGAGCCCTTTGCCAATAAGACTGTGGGGAATATATCTACAGAGTATGGTCAACACCGGCACTCTAGTTACATTTAAAATAAGGAGTAAAATCTCTCAAAAATTGTAATATTTGCAACATCAAAGATGTCTTGTAATATGAGAAGAAACTGAATTTGAAATTAGAGAGTGTTGGCTTTAACTTAACCTAAGGAAAATCATTCAAAGTACCTGTGTGGATTTTATGATATTTTCCTAAAAAAATAGTCTTAATAATAGCATTAACCTTTGGGGGTCTACTGAGTAAGAAAAGCTGTAAGAAAAGCATGAGATAATAAATGGAAATCATATATATATAGGCACATGATTGTGCTAGAGAATACAAGGTATATTTGACCCAAACTTCGTACTAGAGATGTGAAAACTATTAGTATATTTCCTTCTTCCTGAGAACATGCAGGGTACTAACAGACAAGTGCACAATTTAAAATCAGACCTTCCATCTCCTAGTGGTTGAAGATTATAGCTTGTTCGTAACTTTAGCCAGAAATAGCAGGAGAGTTCAGTGCATGTAGCTCTTCCTTGCCCTCCTGAAACTTGTAGTTCGTTTTGGCAGAACCACACATACAATAGTAAGGAGAAAATGTAAGAGAGTTACAAAATGGTGCCTGCTATTGACAAATGTGAGCATGTGGGAGAAGTTCTCATTTGGTAGAGAATCGGGTGATCATAAAATGCTGTGGAATTTAAGAGATGAGAAAAGCACACTACACTTAACATATAATGTTTTTAGAATATTGATTCTCCCTAAAATCTTCACAGATGTTAAAGATGAGTAGTCTAGTCTGAACAAGTTGGTTTGCCATGGAATGTTTTATAAGCAAGTAGCATGGTCAATCTATAATTGCTAAATGGATATGGATGTTGGTTTGATTGGTATCATATTAGAGAAATTTGGATAATGGAAAGATGTCTTTTAGAATGGTAGGAGGATGGTTAGGAAAATACAAATTGGACTCTGCTTTCTGGACAGTGGGTTCATTCTAGACTTTGAGGTTCGAATAGATGGTTACTTTCTGTTACTTGGTCATTAAGATACAAAAGTCAGTGCACCCTTGAGATACAATACTGTGATACTGTATATCCTGACACTAGATACATCAAGTCAAAATGTCATTTGGTTAAACCTTAGTTCCCAGTTATTCAGAAAAAGATCTATGGAATTTGGCCAGCTAAGGAAACTGAAACAAATTGCTCAAAATTGCACAGCCAACAGTTACCAGGATTCAGATATAAAGCCCAGTAATTTGACTCCAGAGCCAGCCTTCTCATTCATTGCCCCATTCATACAGCCATTCTGTTGCAAGATTGCTTAGGCAGGAGGCAGCAGACAGAAACCCAGGTGCTCCTTACAGCGCATATTTAGAAGGTATTGAATGAACTTCTTGATTCCAGCCATCTAAACTGAATGAATCACCATGAGATTGGAACTTCAAATTCTAGTGCTGACAGGTTCATTAATGAATAGTTGGTCCAAACATTGTAGGCAAGAGAGAAAAGTGAGAAGCAGAAAGATAAACATGCAAGAAATACATGATGATCAGGCAGGTAAGAAGACCGGGATTAAGACCTAGCATAGTGGACAGCAGGTATAGAGCCCTTCCCAGTATGCTCAGATGCCAAGGCTGGCTTGTACCCTCTGCAGCTCAAGAGAAAGAGAACCAAGAAGAAGAGAGCAGTGACTGCAGCTCAGCATATGGATACTTCAGTAAGCAAGACTTCGAAGTAGGCATATATGAGTGTGTTCTCTCTGAGAAAAGAAATTGGCACACACTTCTGTGTAATGTAGCCCCCCCCCCAAAACAGGAAATAGAGTTGATGGCTTTCACATTTACAACAGTATTGTTGCAGTAATTACTCAAATGTTTATCTGGTAAAAGTTAATGCTAACAAAATGTCTTAGAAGAAAAAAGTAAAAGAGAATATTTTTCAAGGTTACAGAGTAAGCCACAGTTGGGTGTGGCAGTGCACACCTAGAATCTCACCACTCATGGGGCACAGGCAGAAGGATTTACAGGAATATGAGGCATAGTGAGACCTTACTTTAAAAAACAAAACAACAAAATAACAAAAAAAACTAAAACAAAGAAGTCCCAGAGAGGAAAGTATATATGAAGTATTCTTGAAAAAGTTCAACCGTTTTTGCAAAGCAAAAGAAATTATTAAAATGTCACATAGGTATAGCAAAAATTAATCCATCCATTCATTCACTAAGGTGGAAAGCTACTTGGCGCAATGATAGATACTGTGAAATATACAAAGAAAAGTCAGTTGCTATATCCTGAGTGTGGGAGATAACTTCTATCCTGTGAGGCGCTCAAAACCTTTAGCTTCAGGTCTGCAGAGAAAATGACCGAAGTTGATGCTGATTCTGTCCTGAGTCATGACCAATTTTATATATAATAGCATGCAACTTTGCTTCTACAGATCTTCAGTTAATTTTACAAAAGTCATTTATTTAAGGAATCTCTCATATTTTAAGTAAACAAGGGCCTTCATAGGCAATGCTGAGTATATCCATAGCATTGGTTACAACTAATCACTTTTATCCAGTATTAAAATAAATAGGGGTTAAGAAGGATCAATGTGCTAAAGAATGCTCACCAAGCCCTGCCTAAAAGTTTCTCTAATTAACTAAATTTATATGTTTATATGGACTTCCATCCTATCCCTTGGCTTCTCAGCAGTGAATTCTTACTCTCTAAACAATGAGATGAGAGACAAAAAGGCATGAACATGGTACCTGACACAGGATGGCCTGTAGACAAGGTAGAGTGCTTTTCACATTATCCAGGTTATCTTTCTGTCTTATATAAATTAATGTTTCTTCAAGCCACTCAAGATTCTGTTTATGGTGATTCATCATTCTTTGGAGATTATCACTGCCTGTGCTCATGTTTTGACCATTAGGACACCCTGAAGTGGTTGAAGAGTTGAGTACATAACACAATCCTCTCTAAGCCTCATGCTTGCTTTCAAGAGAATAAAGGAGAAATGAAGTGAACAAATGTATAAAATTTACATATTGTTCCTCTTAGTGACTTGTTTACACATGGTATGCTTCAAATAAAGGTACTTCTTTATGAACGTGATGACTAAGTCTTTTCCTTAGTGTGAAGCACAAGATGAATAAAAAGCAGTTATATTTCTTATCTCAAGATTCATTTATTAGTTGTGCCAGGGCAGGTGTGAAAAGGATCAAAATTGGGGGCCGGAGAGATGGCCTAGCAGTTAAGAGCGCCGACCGCTCTTACAGAGAACCCGGGTTCGATCCCCAGCACCCACATGGTGGCCGAGAACCATCCGAAACTCCAATTCCAGGAGAACTCCAGTTCCAGGGGAATCCGAGACCCTCTTCTGACCTCCGCAGCATTGCACGACACGGGTGCACAAACCTGCATGCAGACAGTACATTCATACACACACAGAAAGAAATAAAATTTAAAAAAATTATTAAAAAAAAGAAAAGGATCAAGATTGTGCTGTATATATTGAGAGGCGTGGCAGATTCTGAAGAAAGCAGTAGATCAACCAGATAGGCAAGGCAAACCTCCAATAATATCAATGCTTTGTCACAGCAGAGATCAAGAATCCATGATAAGGTTGTGGTGTGGTAAAGCAGGCAGAATGTGGTAATAATGGAACCAGAGTGGAAAACTCTACAGGTAGCACCTCAGAAACCTGTTCCCACACCTATGAAAAGGAGGACTTAAAAGAATAAAGCAGGAGGCTGGAGAGATGGCTCAGTGGTTAAGAACACTGACTGCTCTGGTAGGGGACCTGGGTTCGATTCCCAGCACCCACATGGTGGCTAAGAACTGTCTTTAAGCCAGTTGTGGTGGCACACACCTTTAATCCCAGCACTTGGGAGGCAGAGGCAGAGGCAGGCAGATCTCTGTGAATCCAAGCCCAGCCTGGTCTACAGGGCTAGTTCCAGGCCAGCTGGGGCTACAGGGAGACCCTGTCTAAAAAAAAAAAAAAAAAAGGAAGTACACAAAAGAGTAAGGCAGGAATTCAGATTTGGTGAAGTATTTACAAAGCAAGTCAGGTCCTGGAAATGGTTGATACAATGGAAATAGTAGAAGTGGGATCCCATGAACGCACTATGGAATCATAAGGTTCAAGCAGATACTCAAGGGCTCTGAAACACAAGTGGAAGGGACTCTGGCTGTGGAAATGGAGTCTCTGTGAAACAGAAGCAAGATGGGCCATGCTGATAGGAAACCATGGCATGCCAGGTTCCTTGTAGAGTGACTACTGTCTAGCATTACTCTGTTAAGATGGAGAACTGAGGGGACAGTCAAATTCTTTGACACCTGTTATGGGATTGAAATTTTCATGGCAGAGTGATTGATGTTGATAGAAAGGTCTTTCTCAATGGACCTGCATTGAACTCACTTATATTTGTAAGCAGGTTAAGTTGCAGCTTTTGGTTAGTTAGCTAAATATATTAGTTGGGAAAAAATTGGAATTATTTTTTCATTTGTGTAAATACAAGTATTGTCTTGCCCAGAAGATTTTAAGTGAATCATGGAGAGAAATAAGTGCATTGCTTTTGTTTGTCTAGGATATATCTGTTGTATACTAACTGCTGCTAGAGATTTTCCTTATCAAAGATTTCTCCCTACGCAACCTCTATTCTAGCAGTTGACGCTTCCTCCCAACAATCTTCTACATAAACACTTCCTGTATTTAGCACCAGTCTCTACAGTGGGTACATCTGATATTTATTTGCTTAATTTTGGGCATTATGAGAAGAGGCTACAAGAAATATGAATTTTTACCTGGCTTTAAACACTAACAGCATAGAAACTGTAAACCCTAGACTTTGTTATTGATACTGCTAAACTCTTTGCATCCTTTTGCATGCCTCTGTTGGCTAAGCAAAACATGAGGTTAAGATTTGGTATGACTTATATAAGTAGGCGTTTAGTATCCTGGAAAGAAAGTAGATCTCAATCGCTAGCTGTAATGGAAGGACTTATATTACATCTATCCACCTATTCAGACAAAGTTTATTTGAAGACATTAGCAGGCAACCGAAGAAGCTCAAATATTTTCTTCCAGAATGTTCATGAGAAGAAAAATGCTGGACAGTTGAAGAAAACCTGATGTTCTTTCCCCTAGGCATTTGCTGATTCAGAAAATACACATGGAGCAAGAGTCTGGGCAAGTAAGAGAAGAATGTGACAACATCTTAAGCTACAAAGACCAAAAGTGCAGTTTAAGGATTTCAAGGCACCCAGGATTTGACAGGTGATAGTCACAGGAAGAATGAAACAGAGACTTGAGTTCTTATACAAGTTTCTTCTTCAATGATGCAATGATTCAAAAGCAGAATGTAAGAAGACAAGTCAAAAGAAGCTCAACAGTTTCATGTGACCAAAATTATGGAAGTTAATGTATAATATAATTTAATCACCAAAATCATGGTTTCTGGTAAAAACTCCCAAGCTTTCATTTGGAATTCTGAAAAATCTTAGTATTATTTTTTCTTATATATCGTATGGTCCAATAATACTATTCTATGTTCCTGGTCATATACCTAAAAGACTCTATACCCTATTAGAGAAATACCTGTTCATCCATGTTCATTGCTGTCCTTTTCAAAATAGTGCCAAATGGAGACAATCTAGGTGTTCGTCAACTAATGAATGGATAATGGAGGTTGGGTACATTAACTCACTGGAATATTATTCAGTTCTTAAAAAACTGAAATTATAAAATTTGCAGGTAGATGGATCGAACTGGAAATAATCATCCCGAGTGAGGTAACCCAGACCCAGAAAGAACATCAAATGTTCTTTCTCACGGCTGAGCTCTAGGGTTCAAATCCTCAATTACAATGCTTCAATTTGAAAATCCAGAGAAGTCAGGAAATTAATAAATGGCTATGGAGTGAGAGAAGTTTCATAGGAGGGGTGGCAGAATGTAGTGATATAAAGGAGGAAAGGGGAATAAATAGTAAAGTAGAAAGGGTTATATGGGGTGGGAAATGGAAGGTCAGGGCAGAGGAGGGAATATGGATAACAGATAATTAACACTAAAAAGCTTTAGAAAACTCTATGCACCCAGCGCCCAGTTCCCAACTCCCAGGGGGGTAAGACAGAGCCTGGCACATGCCTGTGTGCATCTATTCTGGCTACCTGCTCCTGGCTCCCAGCAGGTAAGACAAGGCACGAATACCCACCCAGAGGCCTGAACCTGCACGACAGCTCCAGCTCAGCTCAGCTCAGCTCCATATTAGCTCAGCTCCACCTCAGCTCCATCTCAGCTCAGCTCCACCTCAGCTCAGCTCAGCTCAGCTCAGCTCCAGCTCAGCTCAGCTCCACCTCAGCTCAGCTCCACCTCAGCTCAGCTCCACCTCAGCTCACAGTAACTCCAGCTCTGGTTCCTGAAAGGTGAGAGAGAGCCCCACCCACCTACCCAGAGGCCAGACTCCCACACAAGTGCCTCAGCAGCCAGCAGGTGAGGCAGAAGCCCAGAGGCCAATAATGGCTTGGCTCTAGCGATATTTCAGGATCCCAGTCCATTAGCTAGGAAACCCTTTGGGCCACTCCTCTGGCTCCAGACTAAGCTTCCCTGGCCCTGGACCCAGATCCAGATGAACAGGAGAAACAGTATCCATACTTCTCGAAATGTGGGTTTCAAGCTGACCTGATTGTTACTTGTCCTCGGCCTCTGGAGAAGCTCCAGACTAGAAGGGTGAGAACCAGATGGTCCACTCAGTACAACATCAAAAGGGAAAACATGAAGCCCAGATTATTCAGTCTTTCATAACTAATAAGAAGACAATGAAGGCATCAGAAGAAAACAAGCAAAGTCAGTCTTCAACTCAATGAAGAAACACTTGAGTTTCATATCAGAATATGAACAACAAAACAATTCCACATGCGAAAATCACAACAAAAACCCAACAACATGAAGAACACAAATAATAAGTCCTTGCTAAATACTACCAATCTTGAAGAAGACTCCTACAATGGGGAATTCCCTGGAGGTAACCCAGGACACAGATCTAAAAAGAACTATCATAAACATACTCAGGAAATTCAAGGAACTTATAGAATACACAAACAAACAAATCAAAGAGCTAGAAGGAGATAGAGATAGTCTAAAGGAAGAGAATGATAAACTTGAAACATTTTTTTAAATATTTTATTTATTTTTGTATGTGTATAAATGTACTGTCTGCATGCAAGTTTGTGCACCCGTGTTGTGCAATGCCACGGAGGTCAGAAGAGGGTGTCGGATTCCCCTGGAACTGGAGTTCTCCTGGAATTGGAGTTTCAGACGGTTCTCAGCCGCCATGTGGGTGCTGGGGATCGAACCCGGGTCCTCTGCAAGAGCGGTCAGCACTCTTAACTGCTAGGCCATCTCTCCAGCCCGAGAATGATAAACTTTGGATGATAGGAAAGACTGAAGAAAAATCAGGCTGAAATGAAAAAGGAAATTGAACACTTATCCAGCCAATGGGAAGGGACAGGAGAAAGCCTCAGTAACAGAATGAGTGAAGCAGAAAATAGAATGTCGAGACTGGAAGATAACATGGAAGAATAGGAAAGCTTAAGCGAAGATTATGAAAAATTAAAAAAAAAAACAGGAGTGGAATAATCTGGGAATGCAGGATACCATGAAAAGACCAAACCTACATATCATGGGTATAGAGGAAGGAGAAGAATCCTAGGATAATGGTATTGACCAGATCTTCAATAGAATTATAGAAAAAATTTTCCCCAAATTAAAGAAAGACATACCCATACAAATATAACAAGCACATAGAATGGCAAACAAGACAAGCTAAGAAATTCCCCATGCCATTTCATAGTAAAAACACTAGATGCCCACAACAAAGACAGAGAACTGAAAGCTACAAGAGAAACAACAAGTCACATATAAGGGGAAGCCAATCAGAATTACAGCTGACTTTTCAATGCAAATGATGAAAACCAGAAGAGCTTGGACCAAAGTGTTCCCAGTTCTAAAAGACCATAGATGCTAATCCAAGATAACTTCACCCAGCAATAAAAAGTCTATGATAATTGAAGGAGAAAGAAAAATCATTCCTGACATAAACAAGATGAAAGAACACATGTCTAGAAAACCTACCCTTCAGAAAATACTTGAGGCAATTCAAAGAGAGGAAGAAAAAAATGACTATTCTGAAGTGGCAAGAAAGAGTAAGAAATGAGGGTATAACTGTGGAAATACAAACCTAGACCAAAATGCAAACAGAAACCAAATTGATGGGATGAAATATACATCTCTCAATCATAACTTTGAATGTAAATGGTCTGAACTCCCCAATCATGAGACATGGACTTGAAGAATGAGGGCTGGCGAGATGGCCTAGCGGTTAAGAGCACCGACCACTCTTGCAGAGGACCCAGGTTTGATCCCCAGCACCCACATGGTGGCCAAGAGTCATCTGAAACTCCAATTCCAGGAGAACTCCAGTTCCAGGGGAATCTGAGACCCTCTTCTGACCTCCGCGGCATTGCACGACACGGGTGCACAAACTGTACAGTGAATATATAGCCGGTTTATAAACAAACAAGACGTTCTTTCTTTGCGATGGTATGTATTTGAGATGCAGAATGAATCTTAATGGACATGCACAGATATGTGTCTTCAGTTCAGTCCTGTATAAATATTATCTAAGAGTAACATAAAATGACATCAAGATGATGTGTGAAATGAAAAGGAAATTCATCTCTATTCTTAGTTCTGCAATTCACTCTCAGAATTCCTCCTCTCATCTTTCTTTTACCTATTCCTTAAACTTTCTATGATCTTGAAGAACTAATTGTGGTATTTCAGGGGGTAAGGCAGAAAGCCCAGATCTCTCTCTCTCTCTCTCTTACTCTCCTCTCTCGCGTCTCCTCTCTCGGTCCCGCCCTGGCATCATTCTCGTCCGTCTTGCTTTTTCACATGACTTCTTAGCCTTCTGGGTTTTTTATTAGATGGCAATTTTAAATCAACCAGGAACCTTTTTTTTTTTTTTTCATTTAGATCTACAGCAGGATCACTTCTGATTGTTAGTTGACTTCCTATAGATTTGTGCAAATCCACGTGCAACATGGGTGTAAGATACTAAGAAGTTCCCAATTCAGGGGGGGTGTGGTTTTGTGTTTTGTTTTTCTAGTTCCTGTTTCCTACCCTTTCAGCTCACTGTTAGTTTCAAAATAAGTCTTCCTAAGGAAAAAGCTATCATGGCATGAAGAAAGAGACTGATAATTTGAGACAGCAGAGGCCATTCCAAGAATATTCCCCCAAGTTTACCTTTTCTATGACACAGAAGGGCAAGACAGGACAAATGATAAGTTACTCCTAGTGTGAGGCATATGGATGAGAGGGAAGAATTCACACTCTGACATGCACACAGATAGGGCAGTGAGTAATAAGACTGAAGGTGGTATTAAAATTAATAAATACCTTTGACCAAGTCATCTGTCTTTTACCTTTCAAAAAACAAGAAAAAAATGTTAACTGAATAAAGAGGTTGTCAAAGGTACAGAGGACAGATGATGCTTGGAACAGCTCAACCATAGCTCCCATGTGGCCAGAACTTCTTTTTTATATTTCAATCTATGGCTTTATCTGGATTCCTGAAGATTAATCACAATTAGTATCATAGAACATTTCCCATCAAAAGATGTCCTTTCAGAAGCTACTTGAATAAAATAAAACTTTACATGTAACATGTAAAACTAAAAGTGAATCCGTTCCCTATTGCTGACTATTAGAACTGTTTTTGTTCCTAATACCTTCTTTATTTTGTAGTTTCATTTTTTAACAAGTTAAGTAATAATTTAATAGTACAGCACTCCACTTGGATAAAACCAATTTGGCAAAGCTGTTGGTGCCACAAAAAAGCCCCACAGCAGCCGAAGGTCCCACCATCCCAGCTGGGGGGCTTGCATGTTCGATCAAGTTGATCAAATGAGTGGTCCAGAGCTATATTGCTTGCTAGTTGCTTTAACCATTCACCCAACCATGCAGCCCTTACATTCTACCATGCGCCCCCTCTTCTCAGATTGTTCCCTAGGCTTAGAAAAGGGGCACAGAGGATCGAGAAGTTAAGAGTCCTCTACTTTCCTCTGGAGCTGTTTGTTTGGACTCTGGTCAATTCTGTACTTTTTCTTCACATGGGCCTGACAGTTTTGTCCAGGAAATACCATTTCGACCTACTAATGAAGCACAAGCAATTAGATATATAGGAACTATCTTAAAAAGCAAAAGTACTAATGGTTTGTTAAGTGTTACTTTGGTATAGACACAGGTGTTTGGATGGTAAATCCATGATTACGTTTTTTTCTGTTAATATGACAGGGTCTTACTGTGGCTTATACATCATCCTAACACTAGAGGAAGTAAGCTTGCGGCATCAGCCATGGGGTTATTCTCCCACAGGAGAGAGACTAAATAGCCAGTGTAGAGTTTGGGATAATACAGGCATATGGCTGTCCACTACTTGCTGCACAGTCTCTCCAGGCGAGGTGAGGTGTGGACTGGATGCTGACGGAGGATGAATCTTGCTTGACTCAAGGAGACCTGTATTTATCATTATTGGTTTTAGATGGGCCTTTGGTAACACTCTCGGTATTCCAGAGACCAAACCTGTACACTTGCAAGTGGCTATCGTCAATGACATCGTTTCCTCATGCTTACATCAAGGGCTTCGACAACAAGGGCCTTATCTCCTCTTTCTCCCCCTTCGCAGGTATCCCAGATTTACAGGCAGAGAAGCCTTTTACTTTTTGTGAGGGGGGGCTTGGATCCCCTGGGCAACATCCTGCCCAGAAAAACAAATGATAATGGTATACTCATCATATGTGGGTGTAGCATCATAACCCGTTATGAGATATTTCCCTGTGGAGAGGGATGCAATTAAAAGAACAACAACAGAAAAGACTGCAAGATCAAAGAAAAACTGACTGAATCTAGGGATAACATGGAACAAAGGAAAAATGGTTTCCAGAAATTTCATCATGACATTTTTATTATTATATTCTCCAGAATCACCTGGCCATCTTTGTTTCAGAGAGGGCTGGAAGAATAGTCTTTATTCCTCACATTTAGGAAAAATAGGGAGAGACTGTTACTTTGGAAAGTCATAAATGAATGAATAGAAGAATATCTACTATAAGTCCTATGAAGATTTATACAAGTGGACCACAGGCCATAAGAGCACGATATGCTGTGAGGGTGGATGGAAAGTTAAGCATTTTATTTGTATTTCCTGTGGGATGTAATAGCGACATCTCCACAGAGATAGTTTCCAGTTAGACATTAGGCAAGCTTGCAGAGACAGCTATCCAGAGATACAAAACAAAATCAGTAGAAACATTACTAACAGAACTAGAGTAGTGGTCCATCAGAGAATGGACCATATTGAAGAACTATGTCCTTCAATAACAGATTTCACTAGTGAGAGGAGAAGAGTGTGGGCAAGACCCCAAAGATGCGACTGCTCTTGAGTAAGCAGTGCTTAAAAGAGATAGAGGAAGTAACACCAGCGATTAAGCAATGGTAAGTAAGGAGGGTGGGAGGAATTGGCCCAAGGTGCTCCTGCCATGCTATGTAGGAAGGCTGGGAGCTGTCCTTTTACTTATTTGATTCAAATATTTCTTTGGTGGCCAGGCTGCGGTTAATAGCATAATAAGAGCCGTGGATCCATTCAAACCCTTCTGCTGAGAATCATAAAGATTACTCAAGTAAAGATTTTATTTCAAAATTATAAAAAAGTTGACTTTTCTTTTTTTTTTTTTATTTTTGAGACAGGGTCTCCCTTTTAGTCCCAGCTGGCCTGGAACTCACTCTTGTAGACCAGGCTGGCCTTGAAACTCACAGAGATCCACCTGCCTCTGCCTCTCGAGTGCTAGGATTAAAGGCGTGAGCCACCAAGCCTGGCTAAAAAGTTGACTTTTTAAGATTAAGAACAAAGCAGATGATTGTATACCAAACAAAATAAAAATATATTACTGATCCAAAATAAATGAGTAATAGGATTTAAAACCTTAAAAATAAAAATAAAGCCTGAATAATTAGATGGCATCTCTTCTTGCCTTTAGGTATGAAATATGGTAAATATTATTCTTGGGGCTGGAGAGATGGCTCAGCAACTGCTCTTGTAGAGGACTCTGGTTTGACTCCCAGCACCCACATGGCAATAAGAACCGTCTTTAACTCCGTTCAGGGGATCAACCCATCTTCGGACTCCGCAGTATTGTGACACAGGTGCACCTACTAAGTGCAGACAGTACATCTCAAAAAAAAAAAATTCATTCTTTTTCCCTTGTTCCTAAACTTATCATTTCTTCTAGTTCCATTTCCCCCCCTTTGTACCGTTTCTCTTATGCCTTCAACTCAGAGTTTAGACTTGTTAGATATGTATAATTTTTTGCGTGTTTTCTTTGACTTTTTCTTTTTTTTTTTTGGTTTGGGGGGTCTTTTTCACAGGGTCTCCCTTAGTGCTCAGCTGTCCTGGAACTCTCACTCTGTAGACCAGGCTGGCCTTGAACTCACAAAGAATCCCGCCTGCCTCTGTCTCCCAAGTGCTAGGATTAAAGGGCGTGCACCACCACGCCTGGGCTCCTTGACCTTTTCTTAACATAGCATCACTACAGATAATTACCTTGAAGAAATCCAGAATTATATTCATTCCCAAAATATATTTGCTCAATTTAAATATTAAAATTATATGTATTTATGCTTTTGGAATATTATTTGTATAATACATATACACCTAAACAGATAAAAATAACATCATAAATAAATTTTATTGCATAAAGTAGAAATTTTAAAATGCTTTTTACTTTAACAATTACTTAAAAGAATTCATAAATATGGAGTTGGAGAGATGACTCTGGTTAAGAGCACTGACTGTTCTTGCAGAGGACTAGACTTCAATTCCCAGGACCCACATGGCAGTTTAACAACAGTCTGTGACTCCAGTTTCCAGGAGTCACAGACAGTTGTTAACTCTCTTCTGACCTCCATAAGCATTGTGAGACACAGGTGCACTTGCACACATACAGGCAGTACACCCATCCATACACATAAGAATAAAAATAATAAATAAAAAAATTCAGAGATGAAAAAACATAGGGGTGGATCAGTGCTAATAAAACTCAGGCATGTTCTAGCTAATAAAATTATGTTAAATTTATGATTCAAGAACCTAAATGTTAGACATTTAGATTTACTGTATTCATCATCTTTCTTTTTCATTTTCTATTTTTTAACTTTATTATTTCCTCTCTTCTATTTTAGAGGCTTATTTGTTATTCCATTCCATTTTTTAACTTTTCTAGATAGATAATAAGATCATTGATTTTTCAGCCTCTACTTTTTGTATTACTTGTATTTAGGCCTATAAATTACCATATAGTCATGATTTTGTCCCAAGAATGCCTATATATTGTATTTAGTTATCATTTGGTTATAATCCATTAATGTGATTTTTCATTGTGATTTCTTCTTTAATCATGAACAACTTGGAAGTATACTGTTTAGAGTTGAACGAGCTTGATAAAATTTATTTCTAGTAGATTCCATTTTGAGCAGAGATAATTCTTTCATCTCTACAATATCTTTTAAATCTTTTTTATTTTTGTTTTATGTTTATGAAGTTTTTGTGTGCACGTATGTAAACATACCTGTGTTGTGCAATGCCTGTGGAAGCCAGAAGAGGACTAAGATCCCCTGGAACTGGAGCTGTAGGTGATTGTTAGCCACCAGCGTGCACTGGGAACTGAGCTAGGATCCTCTATAATAGTAGTCGGTGCTCATAACCACTAAGCCACTCTCCATCCCTTTGGAATAATCCGGTCCTTTGGAATGGTCTTTTCTATTGGATTACACTTTTGTTAGATCTTTTCTGGTGCCCTAACTTCTACCTTACAATCCTCTGTTCAATCCCATCCAATCTGCCATTAAGTCTAACTATAGAGCCTATTCTTTCCATACCCGAGTCTCTTGTAGAATTTTTGCAATTCTTAAATAACGAGAGTTCTTTGGTAACTCTGTGAGATTCTTTTTTCTTAAATATTAAACTATAGCTATTTTACAATCTGTATCTGAGAACTCTTAAATCTTGACTACTTCTTATGTTTTTTTCTTTTTTTCTTTTATCCTTTTACTGTCTAGTAACTCTGATCTCAATGCTGGACATTGGGTATTAAAATGGCAGCTCCTTCAGAAAAAAATACATTTACGATCTTTATAAGCAGTTATTCTTAATTTAATAAGATAATAAGTTACTTTGGAGCTAGCAAGAAACCATAAGTTCTTGTCTGTGTCTAGTTAATCCTCACTGCCCGTGCTGTTCTCTCCGTCTCCCTCCCTCCCTCTTTCTCTTCCTCCCCCCTCAGTTTCTGCCCCTGCTCCTCCTCCTCCTCTTCCTCCTCTTCCTCCTCTCCATCTTCAACTTTTTCCTTTGTCTGTCTTTCCCTCTCTCTCTCTCCTCTTCTCCTCCTCTCTCTCTCTCTCTCTCTCTCCTCTTTTGACTAGGCCTTATGTAACAAACTCACTATATACCTAAGGATGACCATAAACTTCTTATTTTCCTGCTTCTGTCTCATGAGTGATGAAATTATGTATGTGTATGCCACCATGATGGCTTTTTGTGGTGCTGAGGTTAAACACAAGGATTTTTCATGCTCGGTGGGCACTCTAACTGAGCTACATCACCATACCTCATTTTTACTCTTAAAACTTAGGTATATTTTTTCCATAACTTTTAATTTTTATTTTATGCATATGATGTTTATGCCTCATGAATGTCAGTGCATCTATGTCCGGTGCCCACCGAGGACAGAAGAGTGTCAGACCCTCTTCTACTAGGGTTACTGATGGTTGTAAGCAGCCATCTGGATACTAGGACGTGAACCCAATCTTTTGCAAAAGCAGCCAGTGCTCTTAACTACTGAGCCATCTCTCTAACTCCAAAACTAAAATTTCTTTTAATTTTTATTTTCTATTGAGTTTGAATTTTATACAATATATTTTGATTCTATTTAGATTTGCTCCCCTGTCTACACCTCTTCTTACTATCCCTACCCAATTTAATAATATTATATTGTATTATATTATATATTAAGGTCTATAGAGTCTAATTTGTGTCCCCAAATGTTGTCTATCTGTTGGAACCTAGTTAATCTACTAAAAGTCACATGCTAGAAAGTGAGTGACTCCCTACCTCACCTCAGTAGCCATTGGTTGCCAAAAGTTCCTGGGTTTGTTGGAAATTCTTACCTACTTTCCAATGTCTGTGCTTGGATTTTGTCTGACTTGAGCTCAGGTGAAACTTGTGCATGCTGTTACTATTGCTGTGAGTTCACATGAGTAGCTAACTATCTGGAAAACTATTTTGTTCTAGCCATCCACTACATCTACTACCTCTGGCTCTAGCAATCCTGCTCCCACCTCTTCTGCAATGATCCCTGAACCTTGGGAAGGTAGAAGTTTAATATGAATGTCATATTAAGGGATAAGCATACTGCCTCTTGTTCTCTACATATTGGTCAGTTGTGTGCTCTGTGTATACACCATCTACTGTATAAAGAAGCTTCTCTGCTGAGAGTTGAGAGATAAATCTATGGGTATAACAATTAAGTCATTAGGAATCAGTCAATAAAATATCTATTCAGCTGAAAACTAGTTTTAGGCTCTCTCTGCTGTGCCCCATGACCTTTCTAGCCTCAGTTCCTAGCCCTGATATCAGTGTCAGGTATGGCTCCATGTTGTGAAGAGGACCTTAAACACAATTAGAGAATAGTTGGTTACTCCCATTTAATCCATGTCACTATTTCACTAGTGAGCATATCTTGACAAGCTGCTTGTTGCAGCTCACAGGATAAACAGCTGGGTCCTTCAGGTAACCCTCTACTGACCTCTGTAAAAAGGTCACATTCTTGGGGGCTGGAGAGATGGCTCAGTGGTTAAGAGCACTGACTGCTCTTGCAGAGGACCCAGGTTCAATCCCTGCACCCACATGGGGGTAAGAACTGTCTTTGACTCCAGTTCCAGGGAATCCAATGCCCTCTCTGACCTCCGAGGCATTGTACAACACGGGTGCACCAACCTACATGCAGAAAGTACACTCATACACCATAAAAATGATAATAAATAAATAATAATAATAATAATTTATTAAAAAGGTCACATTTCTTGTTTTTTTTTCAAAATTTCTTTGGAATGTTGCTTATGCTTGGGCTTGCAAAGAGCTGCCAACTTTTTGTCTATGTAAACCTGAGTCCTTAGGGGAATAAATTGATGCTCTGCATGAGATGGAGGTCCTGGGAATGATTGTGTCAACTGCACTGATTTTTTACCTTGACTGCCTGGGGCGAGGGCTACTTATCTACAATTAGCAGAGATCTTTGCACCTAATGATTAATTTTCTTTCAGATAGCATGCAGGCACCTTCCAGAACTATGAAAGATAGCCAGAGAGATGAAGCTTGGAAGTCAGCACCTCTCCAGCATTTTATAACATTTGTTTTCTTTTTGTAGGTCCTCTTTGAATATCTTATAGATTTTCAAAATTAAAAGAGTATATGTTTTATAAGTATGGTCATATAATTGTCTGTATGTTTTCATTATTGGTTTGTGAAATTTCCCTTTTCAATGTCTAATTTGTTGATTTGGAGTTGCTCTCTCTTTCTTTTGGTTAATTGGGATAGAGGTCTATCTATCTTGTTTATCCTTTCAAAGAACCAGCTCTTGGATTGTTGATTCTTATTTTGTTTCTTTGTTTTTTTTTTTTTTTTTTTTTTTTTTTTTTTTTTTTTTTTTTTTTTTCAAGTGTTTTTAGTTTCAGTGTTAGGTTGCTTATTTATGCTCTTTCTGTTTTTTTGTTTGTTTGTTTGTTTTTGTTTTTTTTAATGTAGGCACTAGGGCTATAAATTTCCCTCTTAGGACTTCTTTTAAAGTATCCCATAGGTTTTTATTTGTCGTATTGTCCTTTTCACTTAATTCATGAATAATTTATTTTCTCTATTTCTCACTTGACCCATTCATTATTCAGGAGTGTGTTGTTTAGTCTCAATGAGTTCTTATGGATAGTATGGTTTCTTCTGGTGTTTGATATTAAGCTTTATTGCATTGTGGTCTGATAGAATGCATGGAGTTATTTCAATTTTTTTTTATTCGTTGAGGCTTGTTCTGTGTCTCATATGTGGTTGATTTTGGAGATTGTCACATGGGGTGCTGAAAAAGAATGTATATTCTTTGGTGTTTGAGTGGAATATTCAGTAGCTCTCTCTTACATCCATTTGGTGTATCATATTGTTAGTTCAGATGTCTCTCTTTATTTCTTGTCCAATCTGTCTTAATTGGCACAGTGGGGTATTGAAGTGCCTTAAAGTCATGGTGAATTGTGTTTATGAATTTTGTGCACCAGAATTTGGTATGTATGTATTCATGATTGTGAATTATTCATGGTTAATTGTTTCTTATTGAATGATGTAGTGACCCTCTTCATCTCTTCTGATTATTTTTAATTTGAAGTCTATTTTTGTCTGATATTAGAATACTAACTCCTGCTTACTTCTTAGTACCATTTGCTTATAATATCTTTTCTATCCTTTCACCTTAAGGTGGTGCCTGTCCTTAAGGTGAGATGGGTTTCTTTGCAGACAACAAAAAGAGGGATTTAATTTCTTTTTAAAATTTTTTTAATTTTATTTTATTTCTGTATGTGTATGAATGTACTGTCTGCATGCAGGTTTGTGCAGTNCACATGGTGGCCAAGAGTCATCTGAAACTCCAATTCCAGGAGAACTCCAGTTCCAGGGGAATCTGAGACCCTCTTCTGACCTCCGCGGCATTGCACGACACGGGTGCACAAACCTGCATGCAGACAGTACATTCATACACATACAGAAATAAATAAAATTAAAAAAAATTTAAAAAGAAATTAAATCCATCTTTTTGTTGTCTGCAAGAAACCCATCTCACCTTTAAGGACAGGCACCACCTTAAGGTGAAAGGATAGAAAAGATATTATAAGCAAATGGTACTAAGAAGTAAGCAGGAGTTAGTATTCTAATATCAGACAAAATAGACTTCAAATTAAAAATAATCAGAAGAGATGAAGAGGGTCACTACATCCTCATCAAAAGAACAATTAACCATGAATAATTCACAATCATGAATACATACATACCAAATTCTGGTGCACCAAAATTCATAAACACAATTCACCATGACTTTAAGGCACTTCAATACCCCACTGTGCCAATTAAGACAGATTGGACAAGAAATAAAGAGAGACATCTGAACTGAACAATATGATACACCAAATGGATGTAAGAGAGAGCTACTGAATATTCCACTCAAACACCAAAGAATATACATTCTTTTCAGCACCCCATGTGACAATCTCCAAAATCAACCACATACTGAGACACAGAACAAGCCTCAACGAATAAAAAAAATTGAAATAACTCCATGCATTCTATCAGACCACAATGCAATAAAGCTTAATATCAACACCAGAAGAAACCATACTATCCATAAGAACTCATGGAGACTAAACAACACACTCCTGAATAATGAATGGGTCAAGTGAGAAATAGAGAAATAAAATTATTCATGGAATTAAGTGAAAAGGACAATACGACAAATAAAAACCTATGGGATACTTTAAAAGAAGTCCTAAGAGGGAAATTTATAGCCCTAAGTGCCTACATTAAAAAAAACAAAAACAAACAAACAAACAAAAAAACAGAAAGAGCATAAATAAGCAACCTAACACTGAAACTAAAAACACTTGAGAAACCACAACAAATGAATCCCAAATCCAACAGACAAGAAGAAATAGCAAAAATCAGAGTGGAGATCAACAAAATATAAACAAAGAAAACAAAATAAGAATCAACAAATCCAAGAGCTGGTTCTTTGAAAGGATAAACAAGATAGATAGACCTCTATCCCAATTAACCAAAAGAAAGAGAGAGCAACTCCAAATCAACAAAATTAGACATGAAAAGGGAAATTTCACAACCAATAATGAAAACATACAGACAATTATATGACCATACTTATAAAACATATACTCTTTTAATTTTGAAAATCTATAAGATATTCAAAGAGGACCTACAAAAAGAAAACAAATGTTATAAAATGCTGGAGAGGTGCTGACTTCCAAGCTTCATCTGTCCTGGCTATCTTTCATAGTTCTGGAAGGTGCCTGCATGCTATCTGAAGAGAAAATTAATCATTAGGTGCAAAGATCTCTGCTAATTGTAGATAAGTAGCCCTCGCCCCAGGCAGTCAAGGTAAAAAATCAGTGCAGTTGACACAATCATTCCCAGGACCTCCATCTCATGCAGAGCATCAATTTATTCCCCTAAGGACTCAGGTTTACATAGACAAAAAGTTGGCAGCTCTTTGCAAGCCCAAGCATAAGCAACATTCCAAAGAAATTTTGAAAAAAAAACAAGAAATGTGACCTTTTAACAATTATTATTATTATTATTTATTTATTATCATTTTTATGTGTATGAGTGTACTGTCTGCATGTAGGTTGGTGCACCCGTGTTGTACAATGCCTCGGAGGTCAGAAGAGGGCATTGGATTCCCCTGGAACTGGAGTCAAAGACAGTTCTTAGCCCCCATGTGGGTGCAGGGAATTGAACCTGGGTCCTCTGCAAGAGCAGTCAGTGCTCTTAACCACTGAGCCATCTCTCCAGCCCCCAAGAAATGTGACCTTTTTACAGAGGTCAGTAGAGGGTTACCTGAAGGACCCAGCTGTTTATCCTGTGAGCTGCAACAAGCAGCTTGTCAAGATATGCTCACTAGTGAAATAGTGACATGGATTAAATGGGAGTAACCAACTATTCTCTAATTGTGTTTAAGGTCCTCTTCACAACATGGAGCCCATACCTGACACTGATATCAGGGCTAGGAGTCTGAGGCTAGAAAGGTCATGGGGCACAGCAGAGAGAGCCTAAAACTAGTTTTCAGCTGAATAGATATTTTATTGACTGATTCCTAATGACTTAATTGTTATACCCATAGATTATCTCTCAACTCTCAGCAGAGAAGCTTCTTTATACAGTAGATGGTGTATACACAGAGCACACAACTGACCAATATGTAGAGAACAAGAGGCAGTATGCTTATCCCTTAATATGACATTCATATTAAACTTCTACCTTCCCAAGTTTCAGGGATCATTGCAGAAGAGGTGGGAGCAGGATTGCTAGAGCCAGAGGTAGTAGATGTAGTGGATGGCTAGAACAAAATAGTTTTCCAGATAGTTAGCTACTCATGTGAACTCACAGCAATAGTAACAGCATGCACAAGTTTCACCTGAGCTCAAGTCAGACAAAATCCAAGCACAGACATTGGAAAGTAGGTAAGAATTTCCAACAAACCCTGAGGAACTATTGGCAACCAATGGCTACTGAGGTGAGGTAGGGAGTCACTCACTTTCTAGCATGTGACTTTTAGTAGATTAACTAGGTTCCAACAGATAGACAACATTTGGGGACACAAATTAGACTCTATAGACCTTAATATATAATATAATACAATATAATATATTAAATTGGGTAGGGAATAGTAAGAAGAGGTGTAGACAGGGGAGCAAATCTAAATAGAATCAAAATATATTGTATAAAATTTGCAAACTTCAATAGAAAATAAAAATTAAAAGAAATTTTAGTTTTGGAGTTAGAGAGATGGCTCAGTAGTTAAGAGCACTGGCTGCTTTTGCAAAAGATTGGGTTCACGTCCTAGTATCCAGATGGCTGCTTACAACCATCAGTAACCCTAGTAGAAGAGGGTCTGACACTCTTCTGTCCTCGGTGGGCACCGGACATAGATGCACTGACATTCATGCAGACATAACATCATATGCATAAAATAAAAATTAAAAGTTATGGAAAAAATATACCTAAGTTTTAAGAGTAAAAATGAGGTATGGTGATGTAGCTCAGTTAGAGTGCCCACCGAGCATGAAAAATCCTTGTGTTTAACCTCAGCACCACAAAAAGCCATCATGGTGGCATACACATACATAATTTCATCACTCATGAGACAGAAGCAGGAAAATAAGAAGTTTATGGTCATCCTTAGGTATATAGTGAGTTTGTTACATAAGGCCTAGTCAAAAGAGAGAGAGAGAGAGAGAGAGAGAGAGAGAGAGAGAGAGAGGGAAAGACAGACAAAGGAAAAAGTTGAAGATGGAAGAGGAGGAAGAGGAGGAAGAGGAGGAGGAGGAGCAGGGGCAGAAACTGAGGGGGGAGGAAGAGAAAGAGGGAGGGAGGGAGACGGAGAGAACAGCAGGGCAGTGAGGATTAACTAGACACAGACAAGAACTTATGGTTTCTTGCTAGCTCCAAAGTAACTTATTATCTTATTAAATTAAGAATAACTGCTTATAAAGATCGTAAATGTATTTTTTTCTGAAGGAGCTGCCATTTTAATACCCAATGTCCAGCATTGAGATCAGAGTTACTAGACAGTAAAAGGATAAAAGAAAAAAAGAAAAAAACATAAGAAGTAGTCAAGATTTAAGAGTTCTCAGATACAGATTGTAAAATAGCTATAGTTTACATATTTAAGAAAAAAGAATCTCACAGAGTTACCAAAGAACTCTCGTTATTTAAGAATTGCAAAAATTCTACAAGAGACTCGGGTATGGAAAGAATAGGCTCTATAGTTAGACTTAATGGCAGATTGGATGGGATTGAACAGAGGATTGTAAGGTAGAAGTTAGGGCACCAGAAAAGATCTAACAAAAGTGTAATCCAATAGAAAAGACCATTCCAAAGGACCGGATTATTCCAAAGGGACTGGAGAGGTGGCTCAGTGGTTATGAGCACCGACTACTATTATAGAGGATCCTAGCTCAGTTCCCAGTGCACGCTGGTGGCTAACAATCACCTACAGCTCCAGTTCCAGGGGATCTTAGTCCTCTTCTGGCTTCCACAGGCATTGCACACACAGGTATGTTTACATACGTGCACACAAAACATTCATAAACATAAAACAAAAATAAAAAAGATTTAAAAAGATATTGTAGAGATGAAAGAATTATCTCTGCTCAAAATGGAATCTACTAGAAATAAATTTTATCAAGCTCGTTCAACTCTAAACAGTATACTTCCAAGTTGTTCATGATTAAAGAAGAAATCACAATGAAAAATCACATTAATGGATTATAACCAAATGATAACTAAATACAATATATAGGCATTCTTGGGACAAAATCATGACTATATGGTAATTTATAGGCCTAAATACAAGTAATACAAAAAGTAGAGGCTGAAAAATCAATGATCTTATTATCTATCTAGAAAAGTTAAAAAATGGAATGGAATAACAAATAAGCCTCTAAAATAGAAGAGAGGAAATAATAAAGTTAAAAAATAGAAAATGAAAAAGAAAGATGATGAATACAGTAAATCTAAATGTCTAACATTTAGGTTCTTGAATCATAAATTTAACATAATTTTATTAGCTAGAACATGCCTGAGTTTTATTAGCACTGATCCACCCCTATGTTTTTCATCTCTGAATTTTTTATTTATTATTTTTATCTTATGTGTATGGATGGGTGTACTGCCTGTATGTGTGCAAGTGCACCTGTGTCTCACAATGCTTATGGAGGTCAGAAGAGAGTTAACAACTGTCTGTGACTCCTGGAACTGGAGTCACAGACTGTTGTTAACTGCCATGTGGGTCCTGGGAATTGAAGTCTAGTCCTCTGCAAGAACAGTCAGTGCTCTTAACCAGAGTCATCTCTCCAACTCCATATTTATGAATTCTTTTAAGTAATTGTTAAAGTAAAAAGCATTTTAAAATTTCTACTTTATGCAATAAAATTTATTTATGATGTTATTTTTATCTGTTTAGGTGTATATGTATTATACAAATAATATTCCTAAAAGCATAAATACATATATTTTAATATTTAAATTGAGCAAATATATTTGTGAATGAATATAATTCTGGATTTCTTCAAGGTAATTATCTGTAGTGATGCCTATGTTAAGAAAAGGTCAAGGAGCCAGGCGTGGTGGTGCACGCCTTTAATCCTAGCACTTGGGAGACAGAGGCAGGCGGATCTTTGTGAGTTCAAGGCCAGCCTGGTCTACAGAGTGAGTTCCAGGACAGCTGAGACTATAGGGAGACCCTGTCTCGAAAAGACCCCCCCCAAAAAAACCAAAAAAAAAAAAAAAAAAAAGAAAAGGTCAAGGAAGGAATGAAGGTAGGAACAAGGGAAGAAAAGAATGAATTTTTTTTTTTGAGTGTACTGTCTGCACTTAAGTAGGTGCACCTGTGTCATGCAATACTGCGGAGGTCAGAAGATGGTGTTGGATTCCCCTGGAACTGGAGTTAAAGACGGTTCTTAGTTGCCATGTGGGTGCTGGGAGTCAAACCAGAGTCCTCTACAAGAGCAGTTGCTGAGCCATCTCTCCAGCCCCAAGAATGAAATATTTTACCATATTTCATACCTAAAGGCAAGAAGAGATGCCATCTAAATTATTCAGGCTTTATTTTTTATTTTTCAAGGTTTAAATCCTATTACTCATTTATTTTGGATCAGTAATATATTTTTATTTTGTTTGGTATACAATTCATCTGCTTTGTTCTTAATCTTAAAAAGTCAACTTTTTAGCCAGGCTTGGTGGCTCACGCCTTTAATCCTAGCACTCGAGAGGCAGAGGCAGGTGGATCTCTGTGAGTTCAAGGCCAGCCTGGTCTACAGAGTGAGTTCCAGGCCAGCTGGGACTAAAAGGGAGACCCTGTCTCAAAAATTAAAAAAAAAAGAAAAGTCAACTTTTTATAATTTTGAAATAAAATCTTTACTTGAGTAATCTTTATGATTCTCAGCAGAAGGGTTTGAATGGATCCACGGCTCTTATTATGCTATTAACCGCAGCCTGGCCACCAAAGAAATATTTGAATCAAATAAGTAAAAGGACAGCTCCCAGCCTTCCTACATAGCATGGCAGGAGCACCTTGGGCCAATTCCTCCCACCCTCCTTACTTACCATTGCTTAATCGCTGGTGTTACTTCCTCTATCTCTTTTAAGCACTGCTTACTCAAGAGCAGTCGCATCTTTGGGGTCTTGCCCACACTCTTCTCCTCTCACTAGTGAAATCTGTTATTGAAGGACATAGTTCTTCAATATGGTCCATTCTCTGATGGACCACTACTCTAGTTCTGTTAGTAATGTTTCTACTGATTTTGTTTTGTATCTCTGGATAGCTGTCTCTGCAAGCTTGCCTAATGTCTAACTGGAAACTATCTCTGTGGAGATGTCGCTATTACATCCCACAGGAAATACAAATAAAATGCTTAACTTTCCATCCACCCTCACAGCATATCGTGCTCTTATGGCCTGTGGTCCACTTGTATAAATCTTCATAGGACTTATAGTAGATATTCTTCTATTCATTCATTTATGACTTTCCAAAGTAACAGTCTCTCCCTATTTTTCCTAAATGTGAGGAATAAAGACTATTCTTCCAGCCCTCTCTGAAACAAAGATGGCCAGGTGATTCTGGAGAATATAATAATAAAAATGTCATATGAAATTTCTGGAAACATTTTTCCTTTGTTCCATGTTAATCCCTAGATTCAGTCAGTTTTCTGATGCAGTCTTTCTGTTGTTGTTCTTTTAATATGCATCCCTCTCCACAGGAAATATTCATAACTGGGTTATTGATGCTAGCATCCACATATGAGGGATACCATTCATCATTTGTTTTTCTGGGAGATGTTGGCCAGGGGATCCAAGCCCCCCCCTCAAAAAAAGTAAAGGCTTCTTGCCTGTAAACTGGGATACCTGCAAGAAGAGAGGAGATAAGGCCCTGTTGTCGAAGACCTGATGTAAGCATGGGAAAGATGTATTGAGATAGCACTTGCAAGTGTACAGTTGGTCTCTGGAATACCAGAGAGTGTTACCAAAGGCCACTAAACCAATAATGCAAATACAGGTCTCCTTGAGTCAAGCAAGACTCCTCCGTCAGCACCAGCCACACCTCACCTGCCTGGAAGTACTGTGCAGCAGTGGCAGCCATATGCCTGTATATCCCAAATCTAACTGGCTATTAGCTCTCTCTGTGGAGGAATAACCCATGGCTGATGCCGCAAGCTTACATCCTCTAGTGGTTAGGAGATGTTATAAGCCACAGTAAGACCCTGTCATATTTAACAGAAAAAACGTAATTCATGGATTACCATCCAAACACCTGTGTCTGTACCAAAGTAACCTACCATAACAATTAGTACTGTTTAAATAGCTATATATCTAATTGCTTGTGCTTCATTAGTAGGATCGAAAGGTTATTCCTGGACAAACTGTCAGCCCATGAAAGGAAACAGCCAGAATTGACCAGAGTCCAAAACAACAGCTCCAGAGAAAGTAGACTCTTATGCTTCTCATCCACCTGTGCCCCTTTTCTAAGCCTAGGGAACAATCTGCAGAAGAGGGGGCATGGTAGAATGTAAGGGCTGCAGTTGGGGTGAATGGTGAAACTACAGCAATATAGTCTGGACACTCATTTGATCAACTTGATCGAACATGCAAGCCCCCCCAGCTGGATGGTGGGACCCTTGGGCTGTGTGGGTTTGGGCACAACAGCTTGCAAATTGGTTTTACATGGAGGATGCTTGTACTCATAAATTATTACTTATTGTTAAAAAATGAAAAAAATAAAGAAGTAATAGGAAAAAAGTCTAAAGTCAGCAATTAGGGAACATTACTTTTAGTTTTAATGTTAATGTAAAGTTTTAATTTTATTCAATAGTTAGCTGAAGACATCTTTTGATGGGAAATGTTCTATGATACTAATTGTGATTAATCTTCAGGAATCCAGATAAAGCTAGATGAAATATAAAAAAGAAGTTCTGGCCACATGGGAGCTATGGTTGAGCTGTTCCAAGCATCATCTGTCCTCTGTACCTTTGACAACCTCTTTATTCAGTTAACATTTTTTTTCTGTTTTTTGAAAGGAAAGACATGATGAAAGGTATTTATTAATTAATCCACCTCAGCTTATTACTCACTGCCCTATCTGTGTGCATGTCAGAGTGTGAATTCTTCCCTCTCATCCATATGCCTCACACTAGGAGTAACTTATCATTTGTCCTGTCTTGCCCTTCTGTGTCATAGAAAAGGTAAACTTGGGGGAATATTCTTGGAATGGCCTCTGCTGTCTCAAATTATCAGTCTCTTTCTTCATGCCATGATAGCTTTTTCCTTAGGAAGACTTATTTTGAAACTAACAGTGAGCTGAAAGGGTAGGAAACAGGAACTAGAAAAACAAAACAACCCCCCCCCCTGAATTGGGAACTTCTTAGTATCTTACACCCATGTTGCACGTGGATTTGCACAAATCTATAGGAAGTCAACTAACAATCAGAAGTGATCCTGCTGTAGATCTAAATGAAAAAAAAAAAAGGTTCCTGGTTGATTTAAAATTGCCATCTAATAAAAAACCCAGAAGGCTAAGAAGTCATGAAAAGCAAGAGAGAGAGAGAGAGAGAGAGAGAGAGAGAGAGAGAGAGAGAGAGAGAGAGATCTGGCTTTCTGCTACCCTCCTGAAATACCTACAATTAGTTCTTCAAGATCATAGAAAGTTTAAGGAATAGGTAAAAGAAAGATGAGAGGAGGAATTCTGAGAGTGAATTGCAGAACTAAGAATAGAGATGAATTTCCTTTTCATTCACACATCATCTTGAGTCATTATGTGACTATTAGATAATATTTATACAGACTGAACTGAAGACACATATCTGTGAATGTCCATAGATTCATCTGCATCTCAAATACACCATCGCAAAGAAAGAAAGTCTTGTTTTTTTAAACCGGTATATATTCACTGTACATAGTGCTGTGCTTTATAAAGACACTTTCTTTCGAGTACATCATGCATTTTTACCACAGTCATTCCTTCCCATTCCTTCCTGTGGTGGTTTGAATGAGAATATTCCCCATAGGCTCCAAGTATTTGGACATTTTTGTCCCCAGTTGGTGGCGCTGTTTTGGGAGATCTTAGAAGTTGTGGCCATGCTGGAGGAAGCTGGTCACTGGGAGCGGGCTTAGAGAGTTCAAAAAGCCTTGCCGATCTGCAGTCCTTCTCTGCTTCCTGTGCCTGCTTGAAGTGTGAACCCTGGTTTTCTGCTCTGGCACCTCCTGCCACCGTGCCTCCCCGCCATGATGGGCTCTAATTCCCCTGGAACCATGAACTCAAATAAACTCTTCCTTTTATAAGTTCCCCTGGTCCTAGTGGTTCCATCACAGCAACAGAAAGGTGACTAATACACTTCCCTTCAGCCCTTCCTCCTTTTTTTCCCCTTCCTGCTAGTCTTCTTCCTTCTACCCAGTACCCCTTCTGCTTTCATGTTAGATGCTCACGTGTGTGTGTGTGTGTGTGTGTGTGTGTGTGGTTTTATGAATCTGAAAAAAATTCTGAGATCACAGTAAGAAAAAAAATATGTGACATTTGTTTTACTGTGTCTGAATTACTTCACTTAATATGATGCACTCCAATTATTTCCATTTTCCACCAAACAACATATTTTCATTCCTGTTTATGGAGGAATGAAGTTTTTCAGCTTTCGTGAACATGAGCCCATTACTTAACATTTTGAGATTCAGTTTTTTTATTTCTGTAAATAAATATGTCATCATTATTATGAAGATCAAATAATAAGGATTATTCACAATGTATCTAGTTCTGTGTTTATTTTCATCCCCATCATAATGTCTCAGTTTCAACCAGAGTCCACTTGGAACAGGTACAGGATGCTCCTTTGTTTTAGCACCAACCCTTCAAACCAGGGACACAGACACTTCTAGGAAAATTCAAGATCATCATCTTTAACTTCCAAATGTTGAAGACAGACATCAGTCTAGGCACATCTAAGGCTCGTCTTGGCAAAAGATGATATAGCTAGTCTCAAGGAGTAATTCTTTGTCCATGAAGCCTTTGCTTTTGCAATTTTGTTAAAGTGCCTGCAGGAGGTCAATCTTAATTGAACTATTAGTTTTCCTGGCTTTCTTGCGAAAATGAAGCTCAGGGCTTCTGTGGATTTTCCAAAGCTCACCCTGTGTTTGCCTCGTCTCCAGACATCTTTGAAAACAAGTTGTATGGAGCTCTCTCAGTAGACAATTTGGATTGGCACTCCTGGTTAATTCATGCTTTAGTTGTCCCTGTTCCAACAGAGTTGGTTCACTATCAATTCTAACAAGTGGTTGCCTATTTAATGTGATACATATGTACCCCCAAATAGATCCCTATTGGCTTCCCCAATGACCCAATTTCCATTTGAATCTAAGTTCAGAATTGCAGGAAACATCTCACCGCTGAAGTATACAAATCACCCAAGAGAGGGGTAAGGATGGGTGGGGCCATTTGTACATTTGCCTGTATTAGTCAGCAAGGAACGATGATCAAATCAGCTGGCTGCATCCTTGGAAATCTGGAAGCCAAACCTGGAGGGAAAGGAAGAGGATACAAAGCTAACATGGTTAAACAAGGAGAGCAGGAGGAAGCCTCTTGGGTTCTGGAACTTAGCCATGGGTGACTCACTTGAATGAGACACGGAAAACCCAATATCACCGTAAGGAAACTGGGTTGTATGGAAAACGATCCTGAAGATACCATGGAGGGTAATGAGAACACGAATAAATGTCCCTTCTGTACAGTTCTCATATATATGCATGTGTATATGTATGTGTATATAATATGCACATATAAATAGATATTCTTTTTTTGTCTTTTTATTTTTTTATTTTTTTTTCACATAAATTTATTTATTTATTTTTAACAAATCTAGACCCATGTTCCCGCTCATTCCCCCACCCCACCAGAGCTTGTGCATTCTGCCAAACATGCTTTCCATCTCTTAGTCTTTCTCAATATTTTCCATGGGGAAGTTGACTGTTTTGAGCAGAAGTTCACTGTTTCAGTCAGTTCTTTGATGCAGTATTTTCTGTTGTTGTTGTTGTTTCCAAAATGCATTATGTCCAACTGCTTTGTACAGAAGCTCAGGGGGCCCTACACAAGAAATACTTACAACTGGGTAATTGGCACTAGCATCCACAGATGAGGGATACCATTCGTCGTTTGTTTTTCTGGGACTGTGTTACTTCACTCAGCATGATGTCCTCTAGCTCCAGCCATTTTCCTGCAAAGCTCGTGATGTCGTCTTTCTTTACTGCTGCATAGAACTCCATTGTGTAGATGTACCACATTTTCTCTATCCACTCGTCAGTTGAGGGGCATTTAGGTTGGTTCCAGCTCCTTGCTATTGTGAAGAGAGCTGCAATAAACATGGCCGTGCATGTATCTCTGTGGTGGCGTAAGTCTTGAGGGTACATGCCCAGGAGTGGTATGGCTGGGTCGGGTGGCAAGTTCATTCCAAGTCTTCCAAGGGTTCTCCACACTGCTTTCCATAGTGGCTGTACGAGTTTACATTCCCACCAGCAGTGGATGAGTGTTCCCCTTTCCCCACAACCTCTCCAGCACTTGGTATCATTTGTTTTCTTGATCCTAGCCAGTCTTATTGGAGTAAGATGATATCTTAAAGTGGTTTTGATTTGCATTTCCTTAATGATTAGTGATGTTGAGCACTTCTTGAGGTGTTTCTCAGACATCTCTAATTCCTCGCTTGTGAAGTCTCTGTTCAGTTCTTTGCTCCATCTATTGAGCGGGTCGTTTGTTTTCTTTTTTCTTTGTTTTTTGAGTAGTTTATATATTCTGGAAATCAATGCTTTGTCAGATGTATCTGCAGTGAAGGTTTCCTCCCACTCTGTGGGATTTCTCTTCACTTCCTTGATTGTTTCTTTTGATGTACAGAAGCTTTTGAGTTTGATGAGGTCCCATTTGTCAATTGTCGACCTTAATTCTTGTGCAGCTGCTGTCTGATTTAGGAAGTCTTTTCCTACGCCTATGTCTTGTAGTCTGCTGCCAACTTTTTCTTCTATCACCTTCAGAGTTTGGGGTTTCACGTTGAGGTCTTTAATCCATCTGGAGTTGACTTTTGTACAGGGTGAGAGGTAGGGGTTTAATTTCATTCTTCTACAAGTGGTGATCCAGTTTTGCCAACACCACTTGCTGAAGATGCTGTCTTTTCTCCATTGTGGTTTCTTGGCCCCCTTGTCAAATATGAGATGGCTGAAATTGTATGTGCTCAGATTTGGATCTTCGGTTTTGTTCCATTGGTCAACAGGTCTGTTTTTGTGCCAGTACCAGGCTGTTTTTATGACTATAGCCCTGTAGTATAGTTTAAAATCTGGTATAGAGATCCCTCCTGTGTAGCTCTTTTCACTCAGGATTGATTTGGCTATTCGGGGTCTTTTGTTTCTCCAAATGAATTTAAGAACTTTTGTTTCCAAGCCTGTGAAGAAACTCTTGGGGATTTTGATTGGGATTGCATTAAATCTATACAAGAGTTTTGGTAAAATGGACATTTTTACAATGTTAATTTTCCCAATCCATGAGCATGGGAGGTTTTTCCATCTTCTGAGGTCTTCTTCAATTTCTTTCTTTAAGGGTTTAAAATTTTTGTTGTAGAGGTCTTTGGTGTCTTTGGTTAGGTTTGTTCCTAGGTATCTTATTGTTTTTGAGGCTATTGTGAGTGGGAAGGTCTCTTTGAATTCTTTCTCCAGTTGCTTGTTCTTGGTGTAAAGAAAGGCCATTGATTTTCTAAGGTTAATTTTGTATCCTGCCACTTTGCTGAAGCTGTTAATCGTTTCTAGGAGTTTTCTGGTGGAGTTTTTTGCATCTCTTAAGTAAACAATCATATCATCAGCAAATAGGGATAGTTTGACTTCCTCTTTTCCAATTAGTACTCCTTTAATATCCTTTTCTTGCCTTATTGCTCTAGCAAGTGTTTCAAGCACTATATTGAAGAGGAGTGGTGATAGGGGGCAGCCTTGCCGAGTTCCTACCTTTAAAGGGAATGTTTCCGTCATTTCCCCATTTAGGATGATATTGGCTGTGGGTTTCCTGTATATGGCTTTGATTACATTGAGGAATGATCCCTCCAATCCAATTCCTTCTAGGACTTTAAGCATGAAGGGATGCTGGATTTTGTCAAAGGCTTTTTCAGCATCAATTGAGATGATGGTGTGGTTTTTGTCTTTGATTCCGTTTATGTGTTTGATGATGTTTATTGATTTTCGTATGTTGAACCATCCCTGCATCTCTGGTATGAATCCAACTTGGTCATGATGGATGATCTTCTTGATGTGGGTCTGTATGCGATTTGCCAGTATTCTGTTTAGAATTTTGGCATCTGTGTTCATGAGGGAGATGGGTCTATAATTCTCCTTTTTAGTTGGATCTTTGCCTGGTTTTGGTAATAGAGTGATGTTGGCTTCATAGAAGGAATTTGGGAGAATTCCCTCTGATTGTATACTTCTAAACAGTTTCAGAAATAATGGTTGTAGGTCTTTTTGAAATGTTTTATAGAATTCTGCTGTGAAACCGTCTGGGCCTGGGCTTTTTTTAGTTGGGAGGCTTCTTACTACATCCTCTATTTCTTCATATGTTATGGGTCTGTTTAAGCTGCTGGTCTCCTCTTGGCCAAGCTTTGGTGATTCCCAAGATTTCAGATATTCATCCATTTCTTCTAGATTTTCAAACTTGGTAGAATATAGGTTCTTGTAATATTCCCATATAATTTTCTTGATCTTTTCCTTGTCCGTTGTGATATTTCCCTTTTCATCACAGATTGTATTGATTTGGAGTTGTTCCTTCTTTCTTTTTGTTAACTGGGCTAGAGGTCTGTCTATCTTGTTTATTCTTTCAAAGAACCAACTTTTGGCTTCATTGATTTTTTGTATTGTTTTCTTTGTTTCTATTTCATTGATTTCTGCTCTGATTTTTGTTATTTCTTCCTGTCTGTTGCGTTTAGGGTTCATCTGTTGTTGCCTCTCAAGTGCTTTTAGCTGTAGTGTTAGATCATTCACTTGTGCTCTTTCTGTTTTTCTAATGTAGGCACCCAGGGCTATAAATTTCCCTCTTAGGACTGCTTTTAAGGTATCCCATAAGTTTTGTTGTGTTGTATTGTCATTGTCATTCAGTTCCAGGAATGTTTTTATTTCTTTCTTTATCTCTTCCTTGACCCATTCATTATTCAAGAGTGTGTTGTTTAGTCTCCATGTGTTCTTGTAGGCAGGAGGGCTTGTCCTGGTGTTGATGTTGAGCTTCATTGCACTGTGGTCTGACAGGATGCATGAAATTATTTCAATCTTTTTGTATTTGTAGAGGTTTCTTCTGTGTCCCAGGATGTGGTCGATTTTGGAGAATGTTCCGTGGGGTGCTGAGTAGAAAGTGTATTCTCTGGTATTAGGATGGAATGTTCGGTAGAGGTCTATGAGGTCCATTTGGTGTATCATATCGTTCAGTTCAGATGTCTCTCTGTTTATTTTTTGTCCTGTTGACCTATCCAAAGGACTCAGTGGGGTATTGAAATCTCCCACTATGAGTGTGCTGGGGTTAGTCTGTGACTTGTGGTCCTGGAGAATTGTCTTTATAAAGTTTGGTGCACCAGAATTTGGGGCATATATATTCATAATTGTGAAATCTTCTTGGTGGATTGTTCCTTTGATGAAAATGTAATGGCCTTCTTTGTCTCTTCTGATTTCTTTTACTTTGAAGTCTATTTTATCCGATATTAAAATAGCAACACCTGCTTTCTTTTTGGTACCATTTGCTTGGAATATTTTTTTCCATCCCTTCACTTTAAGGTGGTGCCTGTCCTTGAAGGTAAGATGTGTTTCTTGCAGACAGCATATCGATGGATTCTGTTTCCTAATCCAGTCTCCCAGTCTATGTCTTTTGATTGGGGAATTTAGTCCATTAATATTTAAGGTTATGACTGATAGGTTTGTGTTGCTTCCTTTTGCCTTATTATCCATCTGCGGTTTTGATTTAGGTTTCTACTTCTGCAGTTATGCTTTTATTGATTTCTCCTTCTAGTTGCCTGGGGTTGGTTGCTCCTTTCTTCTGTTCTTTGGATTGCTTCAAGTATTCTCTGAAGGGTTGGTTTTCCGGACATGTATTCTTTCAAGTTGTTTATGTCATGGAAGATTTTCCTCTCTCCTTCCACTATGATTGACATTTTTGCTGGGTATAGTAACCTGGGCTGGCATCCATTGTCCCTCAACACTGGGAATGCTTTGCTCCAGGTTCTTCTTGCCTTCATCGTTTGCTGTGAGAAGTCCGTTGTTATTCTGATAGGTTTCCCCTTATAGGTCACTTGTTGTTTTTCTCTTGTCGCTTTAAGAATTTTCTCTTTGTTTTGGGTGTCCAGCATTTTAACTATGATGTGGCGTGGAGAATTTCTTTTCTGATCTTGTCTGTTTGGAGTTCTATGTGCTTCTTGTATTGGTATTGGTTTGTCCTTTTTTAGTTTGGGGAAGTTTTCATCTATTATTCTGTTGAAGATCTGATCAATACCTTTCTCTTGGGATTCTTCTCCTTCCTCTATTCCTATGATGCGGAGGTTTGATCTTTTCATAGTGTCCCACAGCTCCTGGTTGTTCCATTTTTGTGTATTTTTAAATTTTTCATAATCTTTCCTTGAGGTTTTTAGTTGTTCTGTGTTGTCCTCCAGGTCTGATATTCTTTGTTCTGCTTCCTCCATTCTGCTTCTGAGGCTTTTTTCATTCCTTTCCTCTTGAATGGATGAGTGTTTGATTTCCTTTTTCATTTCCTCTTCTGATTTCTTTAGTGTTTCTATTTCTTTTTGGAGCTTCTCGATCTCTTTTTGTAGCTCTTTTGTTTGCTGGTTGGTTTCTTTTTCTTTTTCAGCATGGGATCTTTTCAGTGTTTCTACTTCCTTCCGGAGCTTGTCATTCTCTCTCTCTCGGTCCTCATTCTCTTTTCTTAGTTCTTTAATTTGTTCTTTATGATCTTGTAGTTCTTTAAGTATGTTCCCAATTGTGTTTCTGATGTCTGTGTCCTGGGGCATCCCCGGGGGGATCCCACTGCAGGAGTCATCCATAGGGTTGGTAAAGCTTGGCGTGGGATTATCCTGCACCTTTCCAGTGTAGTTTCTTCTTCGTGATCCTGGCATATGGGCTTCTCCTTGCCTGTATTCCAATGTGAGTCCTGAATGCCTCTTCACTGTGTTGAAGGCGTGCTTTGCTTGCCTCCTTCAGATCCTTCTTCGTAATCTCAGTTGGCGGGGGGGGGGGGGCTCTTCAGCCCGCGCCCCGGCACCTGCCGCTGGGCTCAGGAGATCTCAAATCTCAAGAGTCACACAAGCGTGCCTTTAATACCGGCTGGGAGGATAACTCCGCCCCCACAGCCACTAGATCTAATCAAGCCAAAGACCACACCTTTAATCCCAGCTGGGAGGATAACTCCAACCTCACAGCCACAAAGGCCAATCAAACCAAAGACAGCAGGACCAAAGGATCAACAATCAGCTCGCCAAGACACCCAGTTCCTACCTGTCTCCCCCCTCTTCCTGCCGCTGGGCTCAGGAGATCTCAAATCTAATAGATATTCTATATACATGTTATTTATTCATTGTATGTAGTGCTGTGCTTTATAAAGACACTTTCTTTCAAGTACCTCATGTGTTTTGACCATATTAGTTTCTTCCCATTCCTTTCCTTCAGTCCTTCCTCCTTGTTTTTCTTCCTGCTAGTCTCCTTCCTTCCACCCAGTTCCTCCTGTCACATGCTCACATGTGTGTATATCTATATCTATATCTATATCTATATCATCTATATATCATCTATATCTATGAATGATATATATGAAGAGAGAGAAATATCACAGGAAAAGTATCAGCAATGCTGGAATTTTAAAGGTTTTGTGAATGAAAATAGCAACTGAGTGGCCATCGCAAATATAGTTAAAGGATATGCAGGCTGCCACACCTTGTTGATAGTCCCTGACCACCTCTGTGATGTTTACATTTCTACTTTTCACTCTTCTTGATGTCACCACTTTAACAGGATCCTTCCACTTGGCCTTTACTAGCGACATCCAACTATGACTACGGCTACTTGATTTAAGAAGACTATTTATGCCAGGTGTGGTGGCTCATGCCTTTAATCCTAGCCCTCAGGAGTCAGAGGCAGGTGGATTTCTGTGAGTTCAAGGCCAGCCTGGTCTACAGAGTGAGTTCCAGGCAAGCTGGAGCTATAGGGAGACCCTGTCTCAAAAACAACAACAACAAAAAAAAGAGGTCTATTTACTATAACATGTGAGCGTTTTCTTTTTCCCAGGGAGATTGTTTCTAGCCATGGATTAAACTAAAACTTTGACCAAATTTTAGCTACTCATTGCATTGCAGTTAAGACCTTCAGCCAGAAATGTACAGTTAATGGATTCTGTTTCATTGTGTCTAAACCTTGATCAGATAATTCTGGGGAGCAGTAAATTTGAACAGTTGTGATTAATATAATGGTCTACAAAGAGTCAAAGCTTCTTAGTCCTTTCTGTTGCAAAAGCCTGAAGCTGTTAGTTTCTGGCCTCTACCAGTTGGTCACCCATATTATTTAATCAGATTTATGCTGAATTCAGGTATACAAGCCAAAATGATCAATAAAGCTAGGGTATTCAACATATGAACCTGGGTTTGAACTTGAATGCCAAAGGCCCAAAGCTACTTAGAAACTGAGGATATGCTTGCTTCAGCAGCACATATACTAAAATTTGAATGATACAGAGAAGATTGCACAGCCCCTGTGCAAGGATGACATGAAAATTCGTGAAGTGTTCCATCTTAAAAAAAAAAAAAAAAAAAAAAAAAAAAACCGAGGATAAAAATTCTAGCCTACCCAATTACAAAGCTTACACTCATCATCAAATTAGGCTGTAATGTCTGCAGATTATAGTGCTGTATATGTGTACAGTGCTTTATCAACTGATTTACCATTACACATTCTAGCCAGTTTAATCAAGGCCTAACAAAGCCTATAAAGGAAATGTCTCTAACAGCTATTCATGGTGTCCAGTTTGCTACATTCTTCTTTCTTTTTATTCTTATTTGGCCTTAAAAACACTGAAAATAATTTCCATCTGATTTAGGAAAGTAATGGAGCAAAGAGACTACCTGTAAACATAAAGAATACAATGGGAAATATTATGTGTACGTATAAAGAAAGAGAATCAAACCGAGGGAACAAAATTTTATAGCTTGTCTCAAAAGAATTATAAAATTAGTGGAAGAAGTGCATGTTGTTACTCTTTTATACTTTCATTTTGCCAATAGAAAGCCTCATAATATTTTTACTATACTTGGCTCTTCTCCTTGTTCTGTGGATTGCAAACAGCCTCCGGAATGAAAGGTTGCTGTGAGGTGTGGGTTGGTAGAAAGTCCAATGTGGGATGAGCCAGGCTTCTTTAGCATACTCACCTGGCCCAGACCTGAGCAGGTGCAAAGCATCAGGCCTGATTGTGATGTTTGCATCCAGGCTTCAATCAGACTCTTTTGATATACTTTCTTTAGGAAAATATTCTTCAGTCTCTGCCTGCATTTTTATTCCACTTGTAAGCCAAACCCAAAACAACAGCAACACATTTTGAAGTATGATAAAACCTCAGAACTATAACCTTTGTGCTTATTCATTTGGGCTCTAATGTGGTCATTGTAATGCTTTGGAATGGTTAATGTCCTGTCCCTTGAAAGCGCTTTTGCACCCTTTGAAAAGCTCATTAATTTGGTCATCCATTTTGTTGTGGATGGAATTATACATATCCCTGAACTCACACACTGGGATCCTAATTCCTTAATGTGACTGTTCTGAGACATAAGGCCTTTAGAACTTAATAGATGTTGAATGAGGTCACAAAGATGGACCCTTAATCCGACAGAATTGGTAGCTGTATGAGGAGAGACTGTGTGGATATACAGTGAGGGATGTGAGTCAGGAAGAAAAGCTTTGCCAAACACAGACTTGGCTACCCCTTCGATTTTGAATTTCCCAACCCTGGATCTTAGGTAAAGATTTTTGTGCTACTTAAACCAGGCAACCTTTGACATCTTGTTAAGGCATCCTGAAACAACTAATACCCAGTTCAATTGCTTGGATTCATTTACTCACAATTAAGAATGATTAATTTAGGGATGTGCTTATGAAATAACCTGTTACTCAAACAAACTAATTGCTTATACAACTCAGAAAATGAGTGGATAATGGTTGATTCTATTGCTTTATATCCACAGGGTTCACAAAATTTGACAAAGTCTGCCCTTAAATAATTGTCTAGCTAACCACAGCACTCCAACTTGCTAAGTGCTGTTTTTGTGTACCTTTTACTACAGAGCGAATTTAGACATCATCTGTATCAGTTACTCTTCTCATTGCTGTGCCAGAACACCTGACAGGGCTGGAGAGCCATCCTGCTCCTGAAGTGGTGTGGGGCCCATACTACTCCCAACATGGTTCTGTTCTGTGACACACTTGATGGGTAACAACCATCAACCATCCAACTCTACTTCCAGGAGATCTGTCTCCCTCTTCTGGCCTGTGCAGGGATTGCACACATGGGTGCACTTCCATACTCAACATGCAGGCAAAACACTCATAAAACCAATAAATCAAAATGCCCAATAGAAGCAACTGCAGGGAGGAAAGGCTGCTTTAGCTCAGGTTTCCGAAGGTTCCGCCTACCACGGTGGGCTGGTACTGTGGAGTAGCTGTGTGATGGTGGGATCTGCAGAGCTGCTTCTCACACAGACCTGGAAGAAGGACAGAGGACATGGATAGGAACTCGAAGCAGATATGACCTACAAAGCCCCCTGACCCCAGGGACCAATTACTGCTAGAGAGTCCACACACCACTGAAGTTCCACATCCTTCTAAATAGTACCACTTGGCATGGTGATGCTTGTCTTTAATCCCAACAGTTGGGAAGGAGAGGCTGGAGGATCTCTTGAGGTCAAGGCCTGGTCTGCCAGATACCATGTTAATATTAATATCACAACATAAGACAGTACAGACTTAAAAGCCCCATAGTCCTTAAAAAAATCCAACCACTTAAAAGTTCAGTCTCTTTTAAAAGTCTCTTAACTGTGGGCTCCTGTAAAATACAAAACAAGTACTGTCTTATTTCAAAGGGAAGAATCAGGCACACCTAAGCAAAACCAAGGTCCGGCAAAGTAGCTCAAGGCTGGACATCTGGCATTCACTCACAATCTTCAGGGTACAAAAGAGTTTTGGCAGCTCCCCTTCTCTGACTCTGCCACCCACAGCACACACAGCTCATCTCGCAGACCCAGGCCAGCTCCATCTCACACCTGCTGCTGCTCTTGGTGGTCGTCCCATGGTCCCGCATCTCCAGAAAGCTGGGGTCACCACTGAAGCTGAGGCTGCACCTTTACCAATGGGCTTTTCTGCTCTGTCTTGGCGCAAAGCCTCAGATTCTCTTTATGACCCCCAGAATCCTGGGGGTCTTCACTGCAACTGTGGCTGCACTTTCACCAATTGCCTTTCCTGGCCTCTCACAGTGCCAAGCCTTGGATGCTCTCTGTGACCCCTTCAATGCCAGAACCATGCAGCAGACTCTTACACATTACCTGCTTCCAGCTTGAGATGGAGGCTCGGGCCTCTCTGAAGCACAGCTTCTGTGCTCACTGCGAGGAAACCCTTCCTAGAAGATTTTGCTTCACTGATGCTGGTGACTTGTTACTCACAGCTGATTTTTTATTTCAGCCCAGCTGAAATAGCAGATTAGAAATAATATTTGGCCAGTTAGAGTAGTAATGTTAGGAAGTGAACAAAGTGAATGAATTAACAGTTCATAGTCAAACCAATTTTCATATCTGCATGAAAAGCTTCTCTATATCTTTATTGTTAAAGATATTTTATATGTATGAGTGTATTGCCTTCATGGATGTAACTGTACCCATGTCATACAATGTCTATGGATGTCTGAAGAAGGTGTCAGATTTCCTGGAAGTGGAGCTATGGTGGTGAGTGCTGGGAATCGAACCTGGGCCCTCTGCAAAAGCAGCCAGTGCTCTTAGCTGCTGAGTCATCTCTATAGCCTGTTTATGTCTTTTCATAATAAGGAACATACAAATTTGAATTTTACTGAACTGTTATTTTTACTTACTAGCATGATAAAAAAACCCAAAGTTTTACACTCTGTTTTATAGCCTATCTAAGAGGCAAGAGGCCTCTCAATCATAGCAGGAGGGGAATTTGGAACCTGTCTGGAGAAAGTGCAGAATTACAAGTGTATGTCCTTTGGCATTCAGATTTTTCTTCATGCACATGGATCCTGCATAATTCATGCAAGTGCAAAATAACTTGGTTCAAGATCATGAATGTAGCATTGTCTAGAAATGTCTAGAAAAGAAAACAAAACCAATACAGATTTCCTTCGATGTTAAGTACTCAAATTATAGTGTCATAAAATTGAGCATACTGAATATGTAAAGAGAAGCACAAGAGCCCTGCTGATGTACTGCAGCTTTGGTTTAGATCTGGGGTGTCCACCAACAGACTTGTGTATTAAAGTTGCCTGTGAATAAATGGGCTTTCAGGAAGCACTTGAATCCCGAGGGCTCTGGCTTCAATGGATTAATCCCTGAACGGATTTAACATTTGATGACATTAGTGGCAATTTTAGGAGGGGGTCCTCACTGGATTAAGCAGGCCACTGGGGACATGTGTTGGAATCTATCTGTAGCATTCCTGTGTCCTGCTGGGTTTGTGTCTCTGCTCCCTGGCTGCCATGAAGTAAGCAAACTCTTCTGTCCCAAACTTCTTCCACTGTGATAGTCTGCTTCACCTGAGGTCCCCAAGAAAAACTGAGCTGACCTCGAATATATCTTTCCTCCTTTAAAATTATTAGCCACAGCAATGAAAAGTCAGTGAGAGTAATATATCTTCAAGATATATTGTTAACTAAGTAAGGGGAAATGAGCCAATATTCTACTCATATAGATGTTTGTAAACATTAGAAGGGCTTGTTGTGTGTGGCCTAAAGGTGCTGACAAGCTTGGGGCAGGGGAGAAAAATTTCTGATTCGACAGTTTCTTCAGATAAGCTTTTTGGCTTCTGGGCTATGAAAATTTATCATCAATTAATAATTTGGTAAAGTAAATGTGTGTGTGTGTGTGTGTGTGTGTGTGTGTGTGTGTGTGTGCGTGTGTGTGTGAGAGAGAGAGAGAGAGAGAGAGAGAGAGAGAGAGATCTAGAATTCCCTTAGTAAACTTTTCCCCTTTGTTTTATTTTCTGATACAGAGATTTTCTTCATTATGGCCATTTTTAGTAACTTCATAGGAACAATTTTATTTGGCAGTTTAAAAAGAATATATGAAGAGTCACCACATATTCTAAAAGTATAATATATAAAAGAAATTTGGCTAAAGAATGGAAAATACACCCCAATGATAATCTTGCTATAATTAGAAAGGTTTGGATTACCATCAAAGGCATGGTATCATGGAAAAAAAACATAGGATTTAGGAGCCTTGTTTAGGTTTAAATCTTATGTTTCTCACTAATAAGCTTTGTGATCATAGGCATATCCTTTCACTTCTAAGAAGTTCAGTTACAACTCTTGCTAAATATTGGTATTAACAATAAGAGTGATAGCTGCCTTAGTAGTTGTAATGAATATCCACTGAGATCATTGTGTCTGACGGGCTGTCGTTGGCACACTTGTTATGCATGGTGCTATTATTAGATGACTTCTAAATCCGTTGTTATTGTGAAAATGCCTCAGAGTCAGTAGGTATTTACAAAATAAAAACAGTCTATAAAAGTCAGCACCCTGTCATCAATCTGGAGTTTCACTGTGTCTAATCTCACTGACTATTAGAACACTGATCATAGAAACAGAAAGAAGCAAACAACAGCTAAGTGGCAAAGTAGATTCCACAAATATTTATATGAAGGTTTGAGCCTTTGACTCTTAGGAGAGTCACTTGGAAGCCCGAGTAAAGTTGATTGAGCTTGGATTTCATGGCAGTGGTCAGAGATTGCAAATGGCATAGTCAGGCATGACAAAGTGACAGTGACGGTCATGGCCCAAACACAGGAATGTAGACACTGTCACCTGAAACTTTTATTTTAGGAACACATCTATAAATCATATTAATTGTTAAGGTTTTGCTGTGTCCAGTCATATCCATTAAAAGGACTTCTATAATACATCCGACAAGGTAGAGGACAATGATTTTCACAAAATTGCTTGAAATAGGAATAAACAATTGATGATCTTTATATATATATATATATATATATATATATATATATATATGTGTGTGTGTGTGTGTGTGTGTGTGTGTGTGAGAGAGAGAGAGAGAGAGAGAGAGAGAGAGAGAACATTAAATTACTTATTTCCTGATTTTTTTTTAGATGAATCACAGGATTTTACTGTTTTCAGTACCAAAGGGCTCATTAGAAAAAGAAACTCTAGCATAAAAGCCCAGGCTGCGTTGAATAAAATACTTAAATATAACTTGAAACAAGAAGGTTGCTGGGTAAGCGGGATGTTGTTCTTGCGCGCTCATGGAAACCCTCGAAAATAAACAAAACTAAGTTACCTGTCCCGCCTTTATTTTAGGTTAGGAGTCTGGTATGTAATATTTTCCAGTCTCTACTCGAGGTATTCCAGCCTGTTTGAATGTTGAGAAAGGCAAGAGCTGAACAATAATTTTTGTAAGTTGCAAATTGCTTTAAGGGGAAACACTTCAGCTGTTGCTTGTGTATCTTGGTAAATGATACCTCTTTTGGAGCCATGGAATAGAGATCTTTATTCCTGTTAAGCTTTTGTTTATAGAAATGCAGGCATGATGAGAAGGCTCATCTCCCAAAGCTTTGCTACCATTGACTTGGGATTAATGCAACACTCCTCGGTAATAAAACCACAGGGTATTTTGCCACCGTTCTCAAAAAGAAGGGAGCTGTCTGAACACCCTCTGCACTGCATATTTTGTGGATGACATGTGGAGTTTTGCTCTCTTGATTCAACATTCCCCGTTTATTATGTGAGATGCTCTAGTCTCTCAGCAGTCATACCACTGCTGTGGCGACATTGTAGGATCAGATCCAAGAAGTCAGTTAAAAATGAAAAGTAACCCATCATTTTCATTGCTGTTATCATCATATTAACAAAATAATAATGAAGAATAGAACCATGTATGCTGATTAAATTCCACTTCAAGACCAGAGTTTTGACCCACACTCTATGGATGGCTTGAATAGATGGTGTGCATTTTCACTATGCATGAGGGGAGGAAGATTTGGCAGGAAGCAGGGCAGAGGCCCAAGAATTCCAAGGCCTTATTCAAGGTATTCTGACCCATTTCACTTTTCTCTTTCAGACCCAACGTATTCAAACGTGGTGGTAGAGGCATCAATTTGAAGAAAAATGTTTTCCAGATGGTTCTGATATAGTAATAATGTATACTAGTATGTAATATAATAAAACCTTTATTGAATACTTTCTGTGTGTTGGGCACATAATTTAACTCTTCCTTGTGGTTGAGAGTTTTCTCTGTGACATACACTCATGTTGACACTAAAATCAGAAAACGAAGTGCATGTCATCCTCACCTTATGATATGATCCATATCTCCCTTTCAGGGGAAAAAGTTGGTGTATAAAAGAACATTGTTGTATGTGTTAGATGTGGCTTTGTTTTAAAGCTGAAGTTCTAAAGCTTTATTTTTGTTAAAGATTCTTTGATTTTATTGATATATTAGTCGTAATGGTAATGAGAGGATGGCAACATAAATTTAGAGTTTGAAAAAGCAGAAAACTTAGGACTCCAATGAGAAATCGGATTTTACTGACTAAACACTGTGGGGTAGAGAGCAGGGAACAGCGGACTTTTGCTCCAATATGTTTTCTAGATAAACTATGTCAGATATCAATGAGTAAGGTGTTTTTAATGTTTAAAGATTTATTCTATTTTTAAGTATGTATAGCTGTGTGTGTCTGTGTATGGGTCCATTTATGTGAGTTCAGGTGCTGGTGAAGTCCAGAAGAGGATTGAATCCCCTTGAGTTACAGTTACAGGTAGATGTGAACCACCCCACACAGGTGCTTGGAACTAACTGAACTCAGGTCCTCTGTAAGAACAGCACACTCTCATAACCACTGAGTCATCTTTCTATCCCTAAATAAGATATTTTCGTATTATCAATCGGGGGTAAAATCTACATCAACAATGAAAAAGTAGATCATGCTAGGGCACTCTAAACAAAAAGTGTTTTTTGTTTTTTTTTAACATTTTTTTATTGATGCTTTGTGCATTTCATACATCATTTTCCAATTCAGTTCAGGCATATTTCCCTTCCCCTTCCCCCCCACCCCCACCCCATCCCAGATCATGCATTCTGCCATAACTGTCCTGCATCTTTCTCTCAGTTTTTTTTTCATTTTTTAGCTATAAGTGATAATCCATGAGTACAAGCATCCTTCATGTAAAACCAATTTGCAGGCTGTTGTGCCCAAACCCCCACAGCCCCACCTTCCAGCGGGGGGTGAGGGGTTGTATGTTCAATCAAGTTGATCAAATGAGCGTCCAGACTACATTGCTGTAGTTTCACCATTCACCCCAATAGCAGCCCTTACATTCTACCACGCCCCCTCTTCCTCAGATTGTTCCCTAGGCTTAGAAAAGGGGTACAGGTGGATGAGAAGCAAAACAGTCTACTCTCTCTGGAGCTGTTGTCTTGGACTCTGGTCAATTTTGGCTGTTTCCTTTCTTGGGCTGACAGTTTGTCCAGGAATAACCTTTCGATCCTACTAATGAAGCACAAGCAATTAGATATATAGGTATTTAAACAGCACTAATAGTTATGGTAGGTTACTTTGGTATAGACACATATGTTTGGATGATATGTTAATCCATGAATTACATTTTTTCCTGTTAATATATGACAGGGTCTTACTGTGGCTTATAACATCTCCTAACCTGTAGAGGATGTAAGCTTGTGGCATCAGCCATGGGTTATTCCTCGAAGGAGAGAGCCAATAGCCAATTAGATTTGGGATATACAGGCATATGGCTGCCTCTGCTGCACAGTATTTTCAGGCAGGTGAGGTGTAACTGGTGCTGACAGTGGAGTCTTGCTTGACTCAAGGAGACCCGTATTTGCTTTATTGGTTTAGTGGCCTTTGTTAATACTCTCTGGTGTTCCAGAGGCCATCTGTACACTTGCATGTGTGGTCTCAATACATCTTTCCCATGTTAACGTCAGGTCTTCGGCAGCAGGGCCTTATCGCCTCTCTTCTTGCAGGTATCCCAGTTTAGAGGCAAGGAGCCTTTACCTTTTGTGGGGCCTTGGATCCCCTGGCCAACATCTCCCTGGTAGAATAATCCATTGCTGATGTCAGAGCTCCTGTATTGATATATTTTGCTTAAGTGCATAGCTTAAGGACTTTAGTATTACATTTGGTTCTGAACAGAGAATAATCCTTTTCACAGTTCTTATGTCTATTAGTCAATTAAAGAAGGCAGTTTTACCGGTTTTATAAGAGATTACCTCTATAATAGTTGTCTCCAATTTACAGTTGGAGAGCGACCTCATCATCATCATATTTCTCTTTGTTCTATGGGGGGGGAGGCAAGAAAGTCTCTCATATCAAAACCTTTGCGGCACCTAGAAGGTAAGTTTCATTAGGACTCATTATAAATAGTTGTTACATGTAGGATCCACAGAGGGGTTCGATTTTTATGGCAATCTGAGGCTTTTCTTCCTTTCAATGTTCAGACGGGTCAACCTTTAAGTTGGCACTTTCTGGTACATCCTACTTAATGCAAAGCTGTATCTTTTCTTTCTCAGCCATTGAGTTGGTGACATTTTGTCCTGTTGGAACCCACAAATCTTTTCCCATAGTTAAAGATTTGAATTGCAAAGTTTTTAACGAAAAGGTTTCATGTCTATCTGTATCCCCCCCCCTTTTTTTTTAACCCATGAGTCTCCAGAAGACAGTTGTATTATACATAACTATAGGGTGGAATCAAGGCTCAGATTTCATCAAAAAAGGCATAGGACAACGTGGGATGGAGTAATAAAAGATTTAAGAGTTGAGTTAGCCCCAGTTGAAAGGCAAGCTGAACAACATTTTTGTTGTTTCTTTTTATCTGAAAGCAACTATATTGTTACAATGTAAATCTCTTTTTTATAATACTTTTACAGATGTTTTGTGTATTCCAGACGTCATTTCCCGGTTGCATTTAGACTCATTTCTTCTTCCCCACCCCACCCCAGATCATGCATTCTGCCATACATGTCTTTCATTTCTCTCTTAGTCTCTTCAAAGCTTCTCTCTGCAAAGGTCCATTGTTTTGGGCAGAATTTAACTATGTCAGTCCGTTCTTTGACTCAGTCCCTATGTTGTTGTGGTTCCCTCCCCATTGTATTGCTCCAAAATATGCCTATATAAACATCAGACGTGTATCAGAGTTATGTCCTCCAGGAATAAACAATTTAATTAAGTTAATTCCAATATATGCTTAGTTCACATTTTTCCCTTTAATTTTATATTACTCTAAAATATGGAAATATACTTTTCACCTATATACATTAATTACCACGTCTGAAAGTATGTGGTAAGTTAATTCTAGGGCTCATTAAGAGATTCACCTTATAACATCACAGTTGCTTTCAGATAGAAAGAGATATAACAATAACATTGCTCAGCTTGTCTTTAAATTGGGGGATTTGGTACTAGCATCCACAAATGAGGTAAACCATTCCCCATTTGTTTCTTTGGGACTGTTACTTCTCTTAGCATAATGGCTTTGAGTTCCATACATTTACCTGCAAAGTTCATGATGTTATTTTTCTTTATCATAATTCCATTGTGTAGATGTACCACATTTTTGTTATCCACTTCTTGGTTGAAGGGCACCTGGGTTGCTTTCAGCTTCTTGCTATTGTGAAGAGGTCTGCAATAAACATAGATGTGCATGCATCATTGCAGTAGGATGAATCTCTTAACTGGCTCTAGAATTGACCTACCACTTATTTTCAGACTGTGTAATTAATGTATATGGGTGGAAGATATGTATTCATATTTTAGAGTAATATAAAATTAAAGGATGAAAATGTGAATTTCTAAACATATTTTGGAATTAACATAAAGTTTATTCCCAGAGGTCATAATTTTGATGCATATGTGATTTTTATATATGCATTTGTTGGAGCAATGCAAAGGGGAGGGAAAAACAACAACATAAAGACTGGGTTAAAGAACTGAATGATACAGTTGAACTCTGCCCAAAACAAGAAGCTCTGCAGGGAAAAACTTTGGAAAGACTGAGAGAAAGATGCAAGACATGTATGGCAGAAGGCATGAACTGGGGTGGGGTAGGGGCAGGGAGAGGAGAATGTGTCTAAATTGGACTGAAAGAAAATGAATTAAATACACAATTCATCAATAAAAGTATTAAAAAAGAGTTGAGTTAGGTTTTTTTAAAGCAGCAAGGTAGAGAACAAGGGAATCTGTCCTTAAGAACTGCATTAGAGGAGGTGGAAAGGTGAATTGAAGTTGTAAGTAATCATTGTATTATGCTAAAATGCAGAGCCATTTACACAAAATAGAGAAAATAATTCATAGCTACATTATGCAGGGAGAATCTCCATACAAAGGCTACAGTGTTAGGAAAGCACATGCTCTGTATAATTTGTATCTCTGGAGAAAGTATCACCTGAGGCAAAAGTTCAGGATTCTGTGTTATAACTCCTTTGCCCTTATAGCATCCAGCATAATTCCAAACACCTCAGGAAAAATTCAGTTCCCATTTATAGGTAATTAGAAACATCAGGGGCTTTGATAGGGCAAGCAGGTGGGATAAGAAGATATGCCTAGTGGGTTTGGAGGGATGGAACTCTGTGGAAGGGGAGTGGGGACCATCACAGAAAGCCAGCTCTGTCATTTCCCCAGGGCAATAGCCCTGTTGCATAGCCTCAAAAATTCGCCAGAAAGCAGGGAGGTCTGCCTTTGTTGGTCTCCATTTCCCAACCCTAAATGCTGTTCTTAAAAGTCAACAGAAATTGAGGCTGGGCTTGTATGATTAATCTCAAGCAGTCTGGAGCATACCTCCATCACTCCACAGTCTTCCCATTTTTCTTAGATGCTGAGAAAATGCTTTTCACAGCTATGATGACACAGCCAGAAATATCACCTTTTGAAGACATCGTAACTGTGAGATATGACACTCGTTTGGCCGTTAGAAGGTTATTTGCTGTAGCCATTAAATACAGCCCTGTCACTCCCACTCACCTGAACCGTATTTCCTCCTTCAATAGATTATCCATAAATATTGGCTCAGGTACAAATAGGAATAATGAACATTTGCAGCTAAAGAAGACACGTACAGCCAAAATCCTGCTGGAAAGCAGGAGCTCAGTCCTGCCCCACAAGGGTTTTGCAAGCCCAGGGCCTGCATGTTTAGGTGGAATGCCAGAGGCTTAGGTCAACATAACTTCAAGATCAGTTATGTATAATTCACAGTTCTTTTATTCAAGAATACTCTAGACTTCCCAGTTGGTAATTCAATTTACTTTGCTGCCATTTGATAATTGGAATGAGTTACTAGTGGCCACTTGGACAGACCTTAACTCTAGTTCATTTAATATCACTAACAATGCTTTGCTCTTGCATGCATGCTGCCATTTCCAAAAGACTAAAGAAGTAAGTGTACTCATTAAATCTGAGGAATTTTGTATATTCAAATCTAATGTTTCATTGGAACTCTTCTAGGGAGCTGGTTAAATACAGGAAAATACAGATAGCAGAGAAATATAGAGAGACACTAGGACAAATAATTTCACCCTATGCATGAGTGAGAGAACTATGCTATCAGTAAGAGATTTTTGTAGGGTTGGAGAGGGTTCAGTGGTTAAGCCGAGGACCTGGGTTTGATTCACAGAACTCACATGGTGGCTTACAACTGTCCACGACTCCAGTTCCAGGGGCTCCAACTCCCTCTTCTGATCTCCATGGGGATTGCCTGAGATGGATGCACTTATATACATGAGGAAATACACTCATACATGTAAAAGAAAAATAGATTTCGTAGAATGAGTGATTGTGGGCATTTGTAAAGAAAGCTGATTAATAACTTGCTGTGATTGATAGGACTTACATGAGCTCTAGAAATTGGAGGTAAGAGGAAGTTTTAGTGGGATTTTCTGAGGAATGCATGAAAGATGAGAAAGTATGAATATTCCTGATATATATGGACGTGTTTTTGGAAAACCATGAGCCCTGGATTCCTCTTGAGAGTTCACACATTTAGGGAACATATGCAATTTATAGACTTGTTTCCTACTATGATTTAGTGATGCTCAAGGATGATCTACAAATTAGAAACTTACCTCGATCACAAGTACTTAGGTCCTAGAGCTCCCAAAATATACCCAGTGAGACAAAGCCTGAGAAAGTGATGGAACTTATTGTCATTTCACAGCTTAAGACAGATCATCTACCACAGAGTAATGACATTAACTCATCCATGGGTTGTGACTTAACTCACAAAGGTGATGATTTGACTAGCCAAGAGAGCATGCCTCAGTTTGAGGCTTCTTATCCACAAAAAGTGTCATATCTTAAGCTCACAATTTCATACTTTTAATACATTTTTTTATTTTATTTTTATTTTATTTATGTGTATGAATGTACTGTCTGCATGCAAGTCTGTGCACCCGTGTCATGCAATGCCGCAGAGGTCAGAAGAGGGTGTCGGATTCCCCTGGAACTGGAGTTCTCCTGGATTTGGAGTTTCAGACGGTTCTCAGCCGCCATATGGGTGCTGGGGATCGAACCCGGATCCTCTGTAAGAGCGGTTGGCGCTCTTAACTGCTAGGCCATCTCTCCAGCCCCAATTTCATACTTTTAATTGGTGAAATATTGTCATGTGGAAATAGCTGTGTATAGAATCAAGTGTTATTCACTCTTTTACTAGACCTACAGGGCACACATAAATGACAGCTGAGTTTTTTACGGACCTTTATCAGATTCCAGATGTTTAGTGTATTGTCTATCTTGAAGCTATAAATAAAAGAAATTTATACACATATGCTTATCAATATTTCTACAAAGAAGAAAGGAGGGAGAGGAGAACGGAAGGGGGTGAGGGAACTAGCAAGAGGAAATTTGTTCATACTTACATTCAAGCAATTGCATCTTGAGAGCTAACCATTAGCGTATCAGGATCAAGATTGTAGAGGAGATACAGTTCACTGCTTGACATAATCTGGTCTTTCTAAGTCACTTTTTAGCTCTGGCTAGTCAGTCTGCTTACTATACAGCAACTCGGAAAACTCCTTTTGAGATAAAAGAACTTCTTGCTCATTCCTTGCTGAAAGACCTTCAATGCCTTCCCATAACTGTTAGGTTAAAATCTGAAGCTCTCCTCACAGCCTAGAGGACCCTCCCCAACAAGGCACCTATTAGCTCTTGCCTATTTCTAATTTGTTTTAATTTGCACCACACTGTCTTTCTTCAAGGATATTTTACATGTGGCTGGGCCAGCTTTTCCCTGGTGCTTCATCCGTTTGAAACATACATCTTGCAGATCCACAGCTCAATCTATTGAGGGGTCTGCTCAGAAGCCACCTGCTTAGAGAGCATCTCCTTGATTGGTCTTTTCCAGATCACTCCTTTGTTTTTGCTGGCCGTTTGTCTGGATTTATTTTCTTCACAGGACTCAGCATAGCTTGACTCATATGTGCATATGTCTGTATATCTCTATCTATCTATCTATCTATCTATCTATCTATCTATCTATCTATCTATCTTTCTTTTGACATGTAGTAAAACATCTTATATTGTGTATTTATTTGTTGTTTGTTTAGCTTAACTATCTCCCAGGCAGAGGAATGTCTATTCCTCCCAAAAGGATAAGTTATTTTGTTTGTAGCTCAATTTATGCACAGCTAATAATATTGATTAAATACTTGTTAAAATAATAAATGAAGAGGGTAGAATAATACTTCCAGGCTTTTATTTTGTTTATTTACTAATAACTCTATGACTAAGTACATATGAAATTCTACCACACAACCTGAGAATTGGAACATTAGGAGAGACTGGCATCTGCTTACACTGGCTTCTTCCTTGTTTGTATTCATCCTCCACTTATTCAGTTAATATTTATTGTTAATTTTGTATTGGAATTCCATACACACACACACACACACACACACACACAATTTTGTTTTACTCTTGTGCTGGATAGCTGCTGTGTCAACTTGACATACCTGGGTTTTGGAAGCCTCAACTGGGGAATTGCTTCCATTGTACTGGCCTGTGGCCATGTCTCGGGTGTTTTCTTGATTATTGAGTGATACGGGAGTGTCCAGCCCACTGTGGGTAGTGCCACCCCTGGGAAGTTTGTCCTGTATTGTATAAGAATGCAGGCTGAGCATGGGCCAGGGGAGCAAGCCAGTAAGCAGCATTCCTCCATGGCTGGTGCTTCAGCTCCTGCCTCCAGGTTTCTGCCCTGAGTCCCTACCTTGGGCTCCCTCAGTGATGAACTGTGACCCAGGAGCTGTGCACCAAATAAATGCTTTCTTCCCCAGGTTATTTTTGGTCAGAGTGTTTTGTCACAGCAATCAGAAGGACTCTATTATGTATGTCCTATGTGTACACTATACAGTATGCATGTATATAGTAATTATATATATGTTAATAAAAATGTTATCCTGTGTACATCTTTCTAATACTTTTTTTTAAAAGTTAGGATCTTCTTGTACCCCCGCTGGCCTGGAACTCACTATAACTCTCTTTATTTATTCAATATGCTCAGTTTTATGGTACTGAAATTTGAGTACTTAAAACATCAAGGGAAATTTGAATTGGTTTTGTTTTCTCTTGTAAACAATGCTACATTCATTAATTTGAAAAAAGTTATGTAACACTTGCATAAATTACACACGATCAATGTAAATGAAGAAAAAATCTGAATGCCTCAGGATATACACATTCTCCCACCATGATTGAGAGGCCTGTTGCCCCTTTGACTGCCAGTAAAATAGAGTACCAAACTTTTGGATTTTTGTCACTCCAGTATGTAAAAATAACATCTTAGCAAAGCCGGGCGTGGTGGCGCACGCCTTTAATCCTCGCACTTGGGAGGCAGAGGCAGGTGGATCTTTGTGAGTTCAATCTACAGAGTGAGTCCCAGGACAGCTGGGGCTACAGGGAGACCCTGTCTCGAAAAGACAAAAAAAAAATTTCAAATTTGCAAGTTTCTTATTATGAAAGTATATATATATATATATATATATATATATATACACATATATGAAATATAGTTTGACTATGAACTGCTAATTCATTCACTTTCTAACAAGTTATTACTCTAAATAGCCAAATATTTATTTCTAATCTGCTATTTACCTTACAGAGATACTTTTTGTTTAATATGATCATATTTATCAATTTGTTTTTCTTTCTAGGTTAAGAGTCATGGGTATACAAATTATTTTTGGCACATCATACAATGTTGTGGATTGGATTGTGTTGTAGGTTGTGTCTGGAATATACTTGGTCCAAGATTGGTGGTGCTGGTTTTGTGGGTTTTGTTTTGTTTTTGTTTTGAGACAAGGTCTCCCTGTAGCCTCAGCTGGCTTGTAACTCAGTGTATAGACCAGGCTGGCATCCACCTCAGAGATCTGCCTGCCTCTGCCTCCTGAGTGCTGAGATTAAAGGCACGTGCTGCCATGCGAGCTCCCTCCTAGTACTTTTTACACTCAGTTTTATACTTTGAATATTCATTAGTATTATTCTGATATTATTTTATTTGTGCTTTAATGCATTATGATGCTATGTGGTTAATGTCTACATTTTCACAGTTGTATAGTGTAGGTCTTTTGTGATTATATTACAATTATTTTCAAAATATTATTAAAAATGTCATATAATGGTTCTCACTCAAGAACTGCGGACATTTAGGCTAGAGAGATGGCTCAGCAGCTAAGAACACTGGTTTCTCTTGGAGAGGACCTAGGTTCCCAACACCTACATGGTAGCTCACGACCATCCATAACTCCAGTCCCAGGGGATCTGACACCCTCTTCTGACTGCATTGAACAATACAGGTGCATTTAAACACATGCAGGCGATACACTCATACACATAAAAATGAAAAAATAGGGCTGGAGAGATAGCCTAGCGGTTAAGAGCGCCGACCGCTCTTACAGAGGACCCAGGTTCAATCCCCAGCACCCACATGGCGGCCGAGAACCGTCTGAAACTCCAATTCCAGGAGAACTCCAGTTCCAGGGGAATCCGAGACCCTCTTCTGACCTCCGCGGCATTGCACGACACGGGTGCACAGACCTGCATGCAGACAGTACATTCATACACATACAGAAAAAAAAAAATTAAAAAAAATTAAAAAATAGTAGCCAGGCATGTTGGCTCACAGCTTTAATCCCAGCACTCAGGAGGCAGAGGTAGTCAGATCTCTGTGAGTTCAAGGCCAGCCTGGTGTACATAGTGAGCTCCAGGCCAGCTGGGGTGAAAGGGAGACCCTGTCTCAAAAATACCAAAATAAATAAAAATAAATAAATCATTATAAAAAATAATATTTAAAAATATTTTAAAACATTTGACAGGATCCTTAAGAATTTTATCCAAAGCCATTGAAATGGCTGATGAGGGTTGAGGTTCCTATGCCTTACTGAAGAGTTCTTCGAAATTTAGAGACTTGTTAGGCAGCAATTTAGTGTAGTGCTGCTTATTCATTTAAGGACTGAGCATGTTCTGCAGTCTCTTGCTTCTTTTTTCTGAAGCAGTCTTTGTTTCCTTCTCAGAGCTGCATTCCTTTCTCCATTCAGCAAGTATGGTGGAAGAAAAAGCATATTAATGACCCTCGCTGGTAAGGTCCTAAACGAAGCTCCCTGAAGATTCCGTGTAACAACCAATGAAGCAAAAGATAAGGCCCCGGGGCTGGAGAGATGGGTCAGTGTTTAAGAGCACTGGCTGCTCTTTCAGAGAACCCACATGGAGGCTAACAACTGCCTGAAACTCCAGTTCCAGGGAATACAATACCCTCTTCTGGTCTCCATGGGCATTGCACAACATGAGTGTGCTTACACACATGCATGCAAAACATTCATACACACTAAATAAAATAAATAAATAATAAATAATAGGGCCAGGAGTTAGTGATCTGGCCACTAGTCCCAATATTGCTATTTCTAGCTCCCTGATCTTCAATAGCTCAATTCCATAAACCAAATTCTTTCTTTGAAAGCTGTTTTGACATCCTGCCCAGGATTTTGGTTTTCATCTAGAAATAGTCCTCTTCTCTGAAGTGCAGCCTGGCCACTTGCAGCATTGCTTTGATTTCCTTCCTCTTGTTCCCTGAATAATGAGTGACCATCTTCTTCCAACATGACTGCCTAGACATAACAGCATCTGGATCCTCCTTTGCATACCCTGCTTTCTCTATCAGATCTCCAGAGCGGCTCATTCTTGGACTCATGCAAGAAAACACTGGATCTGTGACCACTGCTTCCTTCATATGGTGCATCAAACTCACATGTCTTGTACAGGCAGTAGAGAGTCAATTCATGAAGTAAATGCCTGAAATTATGGGTAGTATTTGGGAACAAAGACTTGAGAGTCAGTAACTAGCTAGTCCCTGTGAAGGTACATAACTCAAATGACATAATCTGAGAATGGAAATGTGGTCACAAACCTGACTTTGTGACGCAGAGCTCCACATTGTTGGACAGAGTATATATTGACATAAAATTTTGGAGAGCTATCTGATAGTATGAATTCTTAAAATATTCATGGGCCTTGGCCTTATGTTGCTACTTGTGTGCTCAGTTGGTGAAAAGGATATTTTAAATACAGAAAATGTTATGCTGAAAGATTTCCACTAAAAGGCTTTATGTAATTATAAAAATGTAGCAACAAAAAATGTATGTTTGGACAATAAATAGTGTTAACACCATTAGAAAAATTGTATTTATCATAAATATTTCGTGCTAACCTGAAAAAATTGGCATGCTGGGCGTGGTGGCGCACGCCTTTAATCCTAGCACTTGGGAGGCAGAGGCAGCTGGATCTTTGTGAGTTCAAGGCCAGCCTGGTCTACAGAGTGAGTTCCAGGACAGCTGGGGCTACAGGGAGACCCTGTCTCAAAAAGATAAAAAAAAATTGGCATTATATTGTAATGTTTTATATATGTACATATATACATATATATGTATAATGAAATCAAAGGTGTGTAAAACAACCCAATTCATTATATATGCCCAGAAATAGCATTGGTAGAAATTCTCTAAAAAATTAAATGGTAGAATTACAGCTATCTTTTGCTTTGGCTAGCCTTTATATGTCTTTCTTAGGAACACATAATATAAGGAGAGAATATAACTAAACTAAAATAAATCAGGCATAACACCTTGTCAATTATGAACACAAATAAAATATACACAGTAAAGAGTGAAAGAACCAGTTTGAAAGAACTTTAAACTGTCTCCTTCCCTGCATAGATCTATCTCCCTGTTGAGATCAGAGGAGGTAAGCCCTTTCTAGATGCTTGTGAAACATCTGCTTTAGAGATCGAATTCAAGAGCAGAAAGAGGCTGAAGACATGAAATAATTTACTTCACAGTGAAAGGAGACATTCAAATCAGATGGAATTGCAAGGCCAGTTAATGTGTATAAATGTATTTTGAACAGTATCTGGCACATGTAATTGCTAAAAAAGGTGAGCTATTATTGTTGTTATTCATCAGATTATGATCTTGACATAGGTGGTTTTTTATTTTAAACAAATGTATAGTGATGGAACTCTAAATAGTATGTCTTATATGAAAATAAAATCCAAATGCCACAAAAATGAATGTGTGAAATGAAACCAGAAGAATATAGGGTAGAGAAGATCTTTGTCAGCATAATGCAAAGGTAATGTTCTTTAGGTATTAAGATAATCGTTTGCAGTATAAGCAACTCAAATTTTCTATGGAGCTGTAAGGTAAGTGAAATAACAACCTTGGGTAAACCTTTGTAAAATAATTTTATTCAGCTATATAAATTTTAGTATATCATGCTCATTTTCTCTTTTCTTTATTACTGAAGAGTAACCTCCATTAAAAAAGAGACAGGTACTCCAATAAAAATGCAGCAAAGGATAACACAGAAAAACACTATGTGCATCCATGTAGAATTTACAGATAGATTTACCTTAGTTAATAATTATAGAAATGTGAATTAAAACATCAGACACTAGATGTTTTCTCAAATGGATTAATAAACATGGAGAGCCAGGCTTGGTGGTTTAATCCTTGCACTCTGGAGGGAGGCAGAGGCAGGTGGATCTTTGTGAGTTCAAGGCCAGCCTGATCTACAGAGCAAGTTCCAGGACAGCTGGGGCTACAGGAAGACTCTGTCTCAAGAAGACCAAAAATAAATAAATAAGTAAATAAATAAATAAATAAATAAGACAAAAACCAATCCCTGATGTTTTCTTATTACATGTATGTATTTTGTGGTGTAGGTATGGGTGCATGCAGGCATACATGGGGGTGAACATGCATTTTTGTGTATGCATTTGTGTGTGCATGTAGAAGCATGCTATTCTTCCTCTGTTGGTATAAAAATGGAATATTTCTTTGATAATAGGAACATCAATGAGAATAGTACAGAATTTTTAGTGGGCAAATATTTTTGTTTTATTTTATGTTAAAAAGTTCATACACATAGAATATTCATGAACACACATGGGATGTCTTAATTAATTAACTGGCAGTGAATCAGGTAGTCCTGCAAATTATCAAATTAAATAAGAGTAATAAAATTAAATCTAATAGAAACTTATAAATATTGTGGTATGCTTTAAAATTCTCTCTTTCCCCAAAAGAACATATTGAGGAGAAACAGTCTTATACTTACTATAAATTATTAAAAGCATGTGGCAGAGTGTTTAGAAATACTAAAGTTCTTAAAATTGCAAGTGTATTTGATAGATAACTCTTTTAAGAATTTATACTATAAAATGGTTGGTGAACTGGTCAGAAATATTTTTCTAAAAGCATTTATTAAAATGTTATAGTATTAATAAACTAGAAATAAACTAAATATTCCATAATAGGATATTTGTTTCAAAGATATGCCATTTGGAGAGTATGTTTTATGGAGTGAACTTGAAAGCATTTAAATGTAAATTTATTATTTTTATTTTATGTGTATGAGTGTATGACTTGCATTTGTGTAAGTGCACTTGTGTCATGTAATGGCCATGGAGTATAGAAGAGGGCGTCATATCCCCTGGAACTAGAGTTACTGATGGTTGTTAGCTGCTACATGCATACTAGGAACTGAATCCAGGTCCTGTGCAAGAGCAGCCAGAGCTTTGAACTGCGGAGCCATCGCTCCAGCCCCCAAAGTATTTAAATTTAGAACAATATTTCCCAAACTTCATGAAAAGTAATTATTTCTAATTAATCAAGTGAAAGTCGGTAACAATAAAGTATACTTAATGTGATTCTTTTAATATAAATTTCTATGCGCTCATGTATACAGATGTTCCCAGGTACACTCAACTATCTGGAAAACTATGTCTCAAAAGGGTAACAATGCCATCTTCTAAATGTAACATTGCAAATGACTTTTTTCTTCTTTCTTTCTTTAATATTGTTACAGCACAGGGGTATTGTTTACTTAACTTGAAATAATCTTATTTTTCATCTCAGCCACCACTGACTTTTATTTGATATCATCACTCCTGAAAACAGAGCCAGAGATAAGAGGGCACATGATTCGTCTGAGAGCTGATCTCAGGAGCAAAACATGCAGGAATGGAGAAAAGCCCATGCAGTGTGTGTTCCCAGGAGACTAAGGCTGTGTGCCACAGGCCCTCTCCCCACGGTGTGAGCCACAGCTCCTTCCCATAAGGCATGAATGCAAAATCACTTATTCCCCCAGCTTCATCTCCTCCTGGTAGAGGATGGCCCACGGTGCCGATTGTTTTAAGCTACCCTATGTGATGGCCGAACGGATTGTCCTGGCTCTAGAGATGAATTCTCAGGGGAGCAGAGGGCTGAGTGTGTGGGAGCGGAGGTGATGGCATACTGTCTGCTGAAGCTGTAGAGCTGTGTGGATCCTGGTGATGGAAGTGGAATGGATCGTCAACCACCCGGCTTCACCTGCATCTGCTCCTGCACAGCCTATTCTCAGCCGTCACTTGAGTGGTAACTTTAAACCTGGTCATATCACGTCATACCTTTGCTTATGATCTTTTCCATATCAAACACACCACACACACACACACACACACACACACACACACACACACACACACAGGCACCCAAGAAGCAATCAGATCCAAACCAAAAATTGTTGCGTGGTCTACAAGGCAGTGCTTGATCCAGCTTCCATGACTCCCCCCTGATTCTCCTCACTAGCTCCACCATTCATTCCCTTCACATCCACACACTCAGGCTTGGTGTTGTCTCCCTCTGCCTGGAAGTCTTCTCTCTCCTTCTGTGTCCCTGCTCTGTCTCCCAGAAGATCCTTTTCTAAAGCTGTTTTCCATATCTTTTTCAGAATAGCAACACTGATTCTATTATATTCTGTTTTATTTTTCACCATTGAGACAGTCATCATCTGACAAACAATCTAACAACCCACCATGACCTTGACAATGTGCTTAGTCCTTTGCTGTATGACATTCTCCTGAGTGCTAGAATTACAGGCTTTGCTGCTGTGCCCAACATGTACAGTTGGCATTTGGAGGACAGCCTCTGAGCTGCTTAGGTGTGTAGCATTGGCAAGTGTTCTCTGAGTAGTCAGATACTAATTCCTCAGGTGTTTGAGCCCAGGGCTGTCTGTACTCTGGCAGGACAGGTGACCTAGAGTGCCAATCAAAGGGGCCTATCCAAAACAATCAGTTCCTCAACAGCAGAGTCAGTATTCGAAGTATCCTTGGTACAGGTTCTGATTGACTCTGCTCTATTCTATTGGTCAGGTTCAAAGAAAGAATCTGACAGGCTGACAGCCTTGTAGTCCAGACTTCTTAACACTACAGAAGCCAAGAAAAAGAAATCATCCTTCCTTTTCCAGTTTTGCCAGTCCTAGATCCCTGCCCCAACCCCCACTCTTCCTCACTGCTGTGGCTGCTTATGAAACATGAGGTCCACGCATGACTCTATTTCCATGAGTCACCTGAACTAATAACAAGGCTCCAAACTGAGAAGTGATGATATCTTCTCACCAAGGAATGTGGAGTGTTTAGAAATGTGCCTTGGCAATCTATCCTCGGCACTCAGAGACCAAAGGTCATTCATTTATCCAGGAGAGGAAAATGAGGTTGGGATTGGAAGTTTCTAATACACTTCATGGAAGGGAGCAACAGAGCTGAAATTTCTGTTTATATCAGTGGTGCTCAATCTTGTTTGATGATATACATTTTTACTTTTATCTGTTCCATCTCACCCCATTTCGTAGATAATAATTACATGATATGTGTAGACAGCACTGTTGTCAAAGTCCACTTTTCAATATATTATATTAGATTTTATTTTAGCTTGAAGTTTTAAGACTAAATGTTTAAGAGGTTGCTAGTAAAATTGTTTCTGTACTTCATATATTGAATTCTGTTCTTAATATGAGTTATATGAAAACATAAGACAAAATTCTTCTATAGTTAGTACATAACTATCCCCAAATAATAAAAGGAAATCTGTGGTGTGTTTAACAGTGTGTTTACATGTCTTCCTAACATAGCCAAGTAGGAAATAATCACTGGATTTCTACATAGGGTTATCTTCAAATAATTTTGGGTTTGGACACAGTCATTTTATAAAATTTCTTATATGATAGCTCCTAAGTGAATTACATTTAGGCAACATCCTAAAATTTTGACATCCTCTTGCTATTTCTGACATTAAAATGTAAATTCATGTATTTGAAATTATTTTTTCAAGGTAGACTCAAAAGAACAGGTACTATACATCACTAAATAATAAGCCTTCAGCATAAACATTTATTAGCACCATCTATATTCTTAGTTTTTTATTTATTTTTATTTATCTATTTTTTAAATTTAATTAATTAATTTATTTTTATGTGTATGAATGTACTGTCTGCATGTAGGTTGGTGCATCTGTGTCATGCAATGACACAGAGGTCAGAAGAGGGTGTCAGATTCTCCTGAAATTGGAGTTAAAGATGGTTCTCAGCTGCCATGTGGGTGTTGGGAATCGAACCCAGGTCCTCTGCAAGAGCAGTAGGTGTCCTTAACTGCTGAGCCATCTCTCAAGCCCCTTGTGGTTTTAATACTATTCAAGTAATTTTTCCTCCACAGTACACTCTCCACAGAATGCAAGTCACTCCTACAATTAGAAGATGAGGGTTTGTGAGACAATAAATTTTATAGAAATTTTGCTCCTTATAAAAATTAATTCTTCTCTCTTCTTCATGAAAGACAAAAATTGTATAGAGTTCACAGCTAGAAATCAAACAAGTGTTGTGATGGTTTGAATGAAAAGTGTCCCCCAAAGGCTTCAAGTACTCAGACATTTTGTCCCCAGTCAGTGGTGCTGTTTTGCGAGGTCTTAGAAGGTGTGGCCATGCTGGAGGAAGTATGTCACTGGGGGATGGCTTAGAGAGTTCAACAAGCCTTGCCAGTCTCCAGTTGCTCTCTCTCTGCTTCCTGTGCTCAGTGGCTTTCTGCTCCAGCTCCTGCCATCATGCCTCCCCACCACAATGGACTCTAATTCCCTGGAACCATCAATCATAAACTCAAATAAATGCTTCCTTTTATAAATTCCCTTGGTCCTGGTGGTTTTATCACAGCAACAGAAAAGTGACTAATACAAGTGTTATATACTTATTTATGCTAAGTACTTTGTAGAGATTATATAGTTTCAAGTTTTGGGTTTTAGACAGGGTTTCACTATGCAGCCCTGGCTGTCCTGGAACTCACTGTGTAGACTAGGTTGGCTTTGAAACTCCAGAGATCTGTCTGCCTCTACTTCCTGATTGCTGGGATTAAAGGCATGTGCCACCATGCCTGGCTATATTATTTCATTTTTTATAACATTCCTATGATTACTGTCCTTGTATAGAGGAAACAATGAAGGAATTCTTCCTATATGATTTGATCAGTGGAAAATGAATTCTTGCCTTTTGGAAGACTCACAGAAGGAGGTAAAATTCAAACACTACTAGAATTCAAAGCATTTAAGTGATACAACCTTGCCAAGTAGTGACCTTTTAACACCTTAGTAGCCCAATACAATAGAAGTCAGTTTCTTCTCACCAAAGTGTGTGGTGGACTCCCTTCAATGGGATTTTGAGATCCAGACTCCTTCATCCTCTGGTTTTGCTCCCTTTGTTCAACAGACCTCTTCTGTTCTGGTCAGGCTATAGAGACAAGAGATGCAAGATGGGGCAGGCCAGGCTTGATGTACACCGTTCTGCTCTGCTGGCCAGAATTCGGCCCTATTTAATATCAAATTTGACTAGGTCATATTGCCTTATTTCACAGTGGAAATGGACAAAAGTGAGAATGCACACTTTTCTGAATGGGGCTACTCTTTTGTGCAACATCTCATAGCTGTTGGACATGGGAGGCAATTCCAAAGATCCATGTAGTTGCTTGTGAAGCTGCCTATCTGGGGCTCTAGGGGATGACTCAGCTGATGAATGTGTTTGCTGTGCAAACCAGACAAACTCAGTTTGATCCCTAGACTTCTTATTTAAGGAAAAAAGCCAGAGGTGTGTGGTGCACACATATCTGTAATCCTAACACTTTCATAGCCAAAGAGAAGCTTGCTGGACTATGTAACATGGCAAAAACAATGAGCCACTTTACTTCAACAACATGGACAGGCGAGGGCCTAGTTGCTAAGATTGTCTTCTCACCTGTACCCACGCTCTGGCACATGTGTGCCCTACTCTGCTAAACAAAATATATTTTGCCAAAACCTCCCATCTGCCAAGAGCCTTAGAAGTTATGTAATTCTGCTGGGCAGTCCTTATGGGCAGGGGTGACTGATGTGATGGACAATTTGAGGTTTTTCTGGAAATGTTCCTTGAAATGAGTCACATAGTTTTGGAAGAAAATATGTATACTAGAAGGAACCTTGTCCCAAGAAAGTTATGGACGAGACCCTGGTTCCTCTGGGAGAAAGTCCTGTGCATTGGTTTTGTTCAGTCTTTCAATGTTTTCTTCATAGCCACATCTGAAGTTGGTTTGGGAGAGTTTGGCCTTCTGGAAGATTGTTTGGCATTTGTTCCTTATTTTATGTTGGTGAGGCAAGGTTATTTTAAGTCTTAAGTGGTCACAGTTTTCTTTTATGGTGCATTTCCCTCAAAAGTATGACATGCATTGCTTCCATTGACTTTTATATAGTAGTAGAGAAAGAGAAGTCTCTTTTCTAGTCATGATTCTCAAACCTTAGTTACTTCTTCCTGCATGACTTTAAACTAAATAAACATAAGGTTTAAGAGTGGAATGGGGGCTGGAGAGATAGCCTAGTGGTTAAGAGCGCTGACTGCCCTTGCAGAGGACCTGGATTGGATCCCCAGCACCCACATGGTGGATGAGAACCATCTTTAACTCCAGTTCCGGGGGAATTCGACATCCTCTTCTGACCTCCGCGGCATTGCATGACACAGGTGCACAGACCTGCATGCAGACAGTACATTCGTACACATACAAAATTAATAAAATTTAAAAAAATATAAAAAATAAAGAGTGGAGTGAAAGACTCTAACACTGTTCATTTGATCTTTAGTAGTTTTGAATAAACAAACTCACTTTTAGAAACCAAAATTAACAGCATAATACACACACACACACACACACACACACACACACACACACATAGAGGATACCTATGGCTACATTGTGCTAAATTACCTGTTTGTCTGTTTACACCAAAACCTGGTCCTAGGCGAGATTTGCTTGCATTTGCAAACCCATGAGACAGCTCCCTGGGATTAAACTCTTAACAAGAACGGGTAATATTTACAGAACATGAGGCTGGGGGTCTGAAAGCAGGCTCTGAGATATGATGTCACTCTGCTTATAAAAAAGTTCTGAGAATGCATAAACGGATCATTTTTACCACCAGACAAGAATCTCCCACCCGTTATTTTCACGCATGTGTTTAGCCCATCAAGCTTGAGTGGGGTGTGCATGCAGAAATTTGACTGGAGAAAGTCAATCTAATGCCAGCCTGTGAAGTCCAGTAATAGAGCCAACAGCACAATAACTGGTGTGGGTGGTGAGTTCGTGTCAGCGGAATTAGGCTGAGGAGTGCAGATCAAGCCAGTCTGGGGGTCCAGCAAGGGCAATAGGGCACTGCCTGGTGTACATGTTAGGTGCTAACTGGTGGGCTAGAGAAAGGTTACCAACCACTAGCCCCTAAGGTTTAAAAATAGCCTCAGGTGGCTGTCTTTTGCTCTTTTTCCCTTTTTGCCTTTAATCCCGTGGATGTGGTTTGTGTCTCCACTCCTGAGTATGGCCGAATGGAACAGTTTTATATATACAGATATATATATATATATATATATATGAATGAAATCTTTCTTGTCTGGACTATGAGAGCATCCATTATTTTTATATCTATATTATCTATATCTATATAGCTAGATATAGATATAGATATAAAATATCAGGGCAGGGAAGGTGTCTTGGTAAATACTTTCAAATCCTNCATCTCTCCAGCCCCCATTTCTACTTTTAATTGGTGAAATATTGTCATGTGGAAATAGCTGTGTATAGAATCAAGTGTTATTCACTCTTTTACTAGACCTACAGGGCACACATAAATGACAGCTGAGTTTTTTACGGACCTTTATCAGATTCCAGATGTTTAGTGTATTGTCTATCTTGAAGCTATAAATAAAAGAAATTTATACACATATGCTTATCAATATTTCTACAAAGAAGAAAGGAGGGGAGAGAGGAAACGTAATGGGTGAGGGAACAGCAAGAGGAAATATTAGTGTTTCAATAAAACTTTTTTTACATTCAAGCATCTTGCATCTTGAGAGCTAACCATTAGCGTATCAGGATCAAGATTGTAGAGGAGATACAGTTCACTGCTTGACATAATCTGGTCTTTCTAAGTCACTTTTTAGCTCTGGCTAGTCAGTCTGCTTACTATACAGCAACTCGGAAAACTCCTTTTGAGATAAAAGAACTTCTTGCTCATTCCTTGCTGAAAGACCTTCAATGCCTTCCCATAACTGTTAGGTTAAAATCTGAAGCTCTCCTCACAGCCTAGAGGACCCTCCCCAACAAGGCACCTATTAGCTCTTGCCTATTTCTAATTTGTTTTAATTTGCACCACACTGTCTTTCTTCAAGGATATTTTACATGTGGCTGGGCCAGCTTTTCCCTGGTGCTTCATCCGTTTGAAACATACATCTTGCAGATCCACAGCTCAATCTATTGAGGGGTCTGCTCAGAAGCCACCTGCTTAGAGAGCATCTCCTTGATTGGTCTTTTCCAGATCACTCCTTTGCTTTTGTGCCCGTTTGTCTGGATTATTTTCTTAACAGGACCTCAGCATAGCTTGAATCAATGTGCATATGTATGTATCTCTCTATCTATCTCTCTATCTAATCTATCTATCTATCATCTATTCTATCTATCTTTCTTTTGACATGTAGTAAAACATCTTATATTGTGTATTTATTTGTTGTTTGTTTAGCTTAACTATCTCCCAGGCAGAGGAATGTCTATTCCTCCCAAAAGGATAAGTTATTTTGTTTGTAGCTCAATTTATGCACAGCTAATAATATTGATTAAATACTTGTTAAAATAATAAATGAAGAGGGTAGAATAATACTTCCAGGCTTTTATTTTGTTTATTTACTAATAACTCTATGACTAAGTACATATGAAATTCTACCACACAACCTGAGAATTGGAACATTAGGAGAGACTGGCATCTGCTTACACTGGCTTCTTCCTTGTTTGTATTCATCCTCCACTTATTCAGTTAATATTTATTGTTAATTGTGGATGGGGGGGGTACCTTTTTTTTCCCCCATACACACACACACACCACACACACATCATCATCAATTTTGTTACTCTTGTGTGGATACTGCTGTGTCAACTGACATACCTGGGTTTGGAAGCCTCAACTGGGGAATTGCTTCCATTGTACTAGCCTGTGGCCATTTCTCGGGTGTTTTCTTGATTATTGAGTGATACGGGAGTGTCCAGCCCACTGTGGTTAGTCCACCCCTGGGAAGTTTGTCCTGTATTGTATAAGAATGCAGGCTGAGCCTTGGCCAGGGGAGCAAGCCAGTAGCCAGCATTCTCCATGGCTGGGCTTCAGCTCTCTGCCTCCAGGTTTCTGCCCTGAGTCCCTTACCTTGGCTCCCTCAGTGATGCACTGTGACCCAGGATGTGCGCACCAAATAAATGCTTTCTTCCCCAGGTTATTTTTGGTCAGAGTGTTTTGTCACAGCAAATCAAAGGATCTATTATGTATGTCCTATGTGTACACTATACAGTATGCATGTATATAGTAATTATATATATGTTAATAAAAATGTTATCCTGTGTACATCTTTCTAATACTTTTTTTTAAAAGTTAGGATCTTCTTGTACCCCCGCTGGCCCTGGGAACTCACTATAACTCTCTTTATTTATTCAATATGCTCAGTTTTATGGTACTGAAATTTGAGTACTTAAAACATCAAGGGAAATTTGAATTGGTTTTGTTTTCTCTTGTAAACAATGCTACATTCATTAATTTGAAAAAAGTTATGTAACACTTGCATAAATTACACACGATCAATGTAAATGAAGAAAAAATCTGAATGCCTCAGGATATACACATTCTCCCACCATGATTGAGAGGCCTGTTGCCCCTTTGACTGCCAGTAAAATAGAGTACCAAACTTTTGGATTTTTGTCACTCCAGTATGTAAAAATAACATCTTAGCAACGCCGGGCTGTGGCGCACGCCTTAATCCTAGCATTGGGAGGGCAGAGGGAGGTGGATCTTTGTGAGTTCAATCTACAGAGTGATTCCCAGGACAGCTGGGGCACAGGGCGACCCTGTCTCAAAAGACAAAAAAAAAATTTCAAATTGCACGTTTCTATTCTGAAAGTATATATATATATATATATATATATAATATACACATATATGAAATATAGTTTGACTATGAACTGCTAATTCATTCACTTTCTAACAAGTTATTACTCTAAATAGCCAAATATTTATTTCTAATCTGCTATTTACCTTACAGAGATACTTTTTGTTTAATATGATCATATTTATCAATTTGTTTTTCTTTCTAGGTTAAGAGTCATGGGTATACAAATTATTTTTGGCACATCATACAATGTTGTGGATTGGATTGTGTTGTAGGTTGTGTCTGGAATATACTTGGTCCCACGATTGGTGGTGCTGGTTTGTGGTTTTGTTTGTTTTTGTTTTGCGACAAGGTCTCCCTGTAGCCTCAGCTGGCTTGTAACTCAGTTTATAGACCAGGCTGGCCTCCACCTCAGAGATCTGCCTGGCCTTGCCTCCTGAGTGCTGAGATTAAAGGCACGTGCTGCCATGCGAGCTCCCTCCTAGTACTTTTTACACTCAGTTTTATACTTTGAATATTCATTAGTATTATTCTGATATTATTTTATTTGTGCTTTAATGCATTATGATGCTATGTGGTTAATGTCTACATTTTCACAGTTGTATAGTGTAGGTCTTTTGTGATTATATTACAATTATTTTCAAAATATTATTAAAAATGTCATATAATGGTTCTCACTCAAGAACTGCGGCATTTTAGGCTGGAGATGTGCTCAGCAGCTAAGGAACTGGTTTCTCTTGGAGATGACCCTAGGTCCCAACACCTAATGGGTTAGCTCACGACCCTCCATAACTCCCGTCCAGGGATCTGACCCCCTCTTCTGACTCCACAAGCACCAGACACATACACAGTATACATAAACATACACAGTACACACACACACAAAAAAAAAACAAAAATAGGGCTGGAGAGATAGCCTAGCGGTTAAGAGCGGCCGACCGCTCTTACAGCGGACCCGGTTCACTCCCAGCAACCCCCCTGGCGGCCGAGAACCGTCTTGAAACTCCAATTCCAGTAGAACCCCAGTTCCAGGGAATCGAGACCCTCTTCTGACCTCCGCGGCATTGGCACGACACGGGTGCAACAGACCTGCATGCAGACAGAAAAAAAAAAAAAAAAATCTACATTCCTACCACACAGAAAAACAAAAAATTAAAAAAAATTAAAAATAGTAGCCAGGCATGTTGGCTCACAGCTTTAATCCCAACACCCAGGAGGCAGAGGTAGTCAGAATCTCTGTGAGTTAAGGCCAGCCTGGTGTACATAGTAGAGCTCCAGGTCCAGCTGGCGGCGCGTGAAGGGAGCCCTGTCTCAAAAATTACCAAAATTAAATCAAAATAAATAAATCAAATTTTTTAAAAAATAATATTTAAAAATATTTAAAACATTTTGACATGGATCCTTAAGAATTTTATCCAAAGCCATTGAAATGGCTGATGAGGGTTGAGGTTCCTATGCCTTACTGAAGAGTTCTTCGAAATTTAGAGACTTGTTAGGCAGCAATTTAGTGTAGTGCTGCTTATTCATTTAAGGACTGAGCATGTTCTGCAGTCTCTTGCTTCTTTTTTCTGAAGCAGTCTTTGTTTCCTTCTCAGAGCTGCATTCCTTTCTCCATTCAGCAAGTATGGTGGAAGAAAAAGCATATTAATGACCCTCGCTGGTAAGGTCCTAAACGAAGCTCCCTGAAGATTCCGTGTAACAACCAATGAAGCAAAAGATAAGGCCCCGGTTGAGAGATGGGTCATGTTTTTTAAGAGCAATGGCTGCTCTTTAGAGAACCCACATGGAGGCTAACAACTGCCTGAAACACAAGGTCCTATAACTCCAGTTCCAGGGAATACAATACCCTCTTCTGGTTCTGTCCTCTTGGCATTGCACAACATGAGTGTGCTTAAACAACACATGCAGACAAAACGTTCATACACACTAAATAAAAATACAATAAAAATAAATAATAGGGCCAGGAGTTAGTGATCTGGCCACTAGTCCCAATATTGCTATTTCTAGCTCCCTGATCTTCAATAGCTCAATTCCATAAACCAAATTCTTTCTTTGAAAGCTGTTTTGACATCCTGCCCAGGATTTTGGTTTTCATCTAGAAATAGTCCTCTTCTCTGAAGTGCAGCCTGGCCACTTGCAGCATTGCTTTGATTTCCTTCCTCTTGTTCCCTGAATAATGAGTGACCATCTTCTTCCAACATGACTGCCTAGACATAACAGCATCTGGATCCTCCTTTGCATACCCTGCTTTCTCTATCAGATCTCCAGAGCGGCTCATTCTTGGACTCATGCAAGAAAACACTGGATCTGTGACCACTGCTTCCTTCATATGGTGCATCAAACTCACATGTCTTGTACAGGCAGTAGAGAGTCAATTCATGAAGTAAATGCCTGAAATTATGGGTAGTATTTGGGAACAAAGACTTGAGAGTCAGTAACTAGCTAGTCCCTGTGAAGGTACATAACTCAAATGACATAATCTGAGAATGGAAATGTGGTCACAAACCTGACTTTGTGACGCAGAGCTCCACATTGTTGGACAGAGTATATATTGACATAAAATTTTGGAGAGCTATCTGATAGTATGAATTCTTAAAATATTCATGGGCCTTGGCCTTATGTTGCTACTTGGTGCTCGCTCAGTTGGTGAAAGGATATTTTAACTCAGAAAATGTATCTTGAAAGCTTTCCACTAAAAGGCTTATGTAAATTTTAAAAATGTAGCAAAAAAAAATGTATGTTTGGACACTAAATAGTGTTAACACCATTAGAAAAATTGTATTTATCATAAATATTTCGTGCTAACCTGAAAAAATTGGCATGCTGGGCGTGGTGGCGCCACGCCTTTAATCCTAGCACTTGGGAGGCAGAGGCAGCTGGATCTTTGTGAGTTCACGGCCAGCCTGGTTACAGAGTGAGTTCCAGGACAGCTGCGGGCTACAGGGAGACCCTGTCTCAAAAAGATAAAAAAAAAAAAATTGGCATTATATTGTAATTTTTTATATATGTACATCTTATACATAATATGTATATGAAAATTAGAAAGGTGTGTAAAACAACCCAATTCATTATATTGCCCAGAAATAGCATTGGTAGAAATTTTCTCTGAAAAAATTAAATGCGTAGAATTACAGCTATCTTTGCTTTGGCGAGCCTTTATATGTCTTCTTAGGAACACATCTAATATAAGGGAGAGAATATAACTAAAACTAAAATAAACAGCTAACACCTGTCAAATACGAACAAATGAAAATTATACACTAGTAAAGAGCTAAAGAATCCAGTTTGAAAGAACTTTAAACTGTCTCCTTCCCTGCATAGATCTATCTCCCTGTTGAGATCAGAGGAGGTAAGCCCTTTCTAGATGCTTGTGAAACATCTGCTTTAGAGATCGAATTCAAGAGCAGAAAGAGGCTGAAGACATGAAATAATTTACTTCACAGTGAAAGGAGACATTCAAATCAGATGGAATTGCAAGGCCAGTTAATGTGTATAAATGTATTTTGAACAGTATCTGGCACATGTAGATTGCTAAAAAAGGGTAGCTATTATTTTGTTATTCATCAGATTATGATCTTGACATAGGTGGTTTTTTATTTTAAACAAATGTATAGTGATGGAACTCTAAATAGTATGTCTTATATGAAAATAAAATCAAAGCCACAAAAATGAATGTGGGAAATGAAACCAGAAGACAATATAGGGTAGAGTAAGATCTTTGTCAGCATAAGCCAAAGGTAATGTTCTTTAGGATTAAGATAATCGTTTGCAGTATAAGCAACTCAAATTTCTATGGAGCGGTAAGGTAAGTGAACATAACAACCTTGGTAAAACCTTTGTAAAATGAATTTTATTCAGCTATATAAATTTAGTATATATGCTCATTTTCTCTTTTCTTTATTACTGAAAGAGTTAACCTCCAGTAAAAAAGAGACAGGTACTCCAATAAAAAATGCAGCAAAGGATAACACAGATAAAACACATGTGCATCCATGTAGAATTTACAGATAGATTTACCTTAGTTAATAATTATAGAAATGTGAATTAAAACATACAACACTTAGTGTTTTCTTCAAATGGATTATATAAACAATGGAGAGCAGGCTTGCGGGTTAATCCTAGCGACTGGAGGGAGCAGAGGCAGGTGGATCTTTTGAGTGGATTTTGTAAAATCAAGGCCACTGATTACACAGCAAGTTCCAAGGACAGCTGGGGCTACAGGAAGACTCTGTCTCAAGAAGACCAAAATAAATAAATAAAGTAAATAAGATAAATAAATAAATAAGACAAAAAAACAACCTCTGATTGTTTTCTATTACCTATGTATGTATTTTGTGGTGTATGTATAGGTGGTGCATGCAGGCATACATGGGGGAACATGCAGTTTTTGGTATGCATTTGTGTGTGCATGAGAAGCAGCTATTCTTCCTCCTGTTGGTATAGAAAACGATATTTCTTTGATAATAGAACATCAATGAGATATAGTACAGAAATTTTAGTGGGCAATATTTATTTGTTTGTTTATGTTTAAAAGTTCATGACACATAGAATATTCATGAACACACAGTGGGATGTCTAATTAATTAACTGTGCAAGTGGAATCAGGTAGTCCTGCAAATTATCAAATATAACATAAGATAATAAAATTAAATCTAAAGAACAACTTATAAATATGTGGTATGCTTTAAAATTTCTCTCTTTCCCAAAAGAAACATATTGAGGAGAAACAGTCTTATACTTACTATAAATTATAAAAGCATTGGTTGGCAGAGTGTTTATGAAATACTAAGCTTCTTAAAATTGCAAGTGTATTTGATAGATAACTCTTTTAAGAATTTATACTATAAAATGGTTGGTGACAACTCGGTCAGAAAATTTTTCTAAAAGCATTTATTAAAACTGTTATAGTTATTAATAAACTAGACAAATAAACTAAATATTCCATAATAGGATATTTGTTTCAAAGATATGCCATTTTGGAGAGTATGTTTATGGAGTGAACTTGAAAGCATTTAAATGTAAAATTTACTTCATTTTTTTAGTTGTGTATGAGATGATTTATGACTTGCATTTGGTGTAAGTCACTTGTGTCAGTAATGGCCATGGAGTATAGAAGGAGGGCTCATATCCCTGCTGAACTAGGGGTTACTGACTGGTTTTTATTGCTGCTACATGCATTACTAGGAACTGAATCCAGGTCCTGTGCACGAAGCAGCCAGAGCTTTGAACTGCGAGCCATCTCTCCAAGCCCCCAAAGTATTTAAAATTGTAGAACAATATTTCCCAAACTTTCATGAAAAGTTAATTATTTCTAATTATCGAAGTGAAAGTCCGGGTTAACCAATAAATATACTTAAGTGATTCTTTTAATTATAAATTTCTATGCGCCATCGTATACAGATGTTCCCAGGTACACTCAACTATCTGGAAAACTATGTCTCAAAAGGGTAACAATGCCATCTTCTAAATGTAACATTGCAAAGACTTTTTGCTTCTTTTCTTTCTTAATATATTGTTACAGCACAGGGTATGTTTATCTTAACTTGAAATAATCTTATTTTTCATCTCAGCCACCACTGACTATTTGATACATCACTCCTGAAAACAGAGCCAGAGAAAGAGGGCACATGATGTCGTCTGAGAGCTGGATCTCAGAGGAGCAGAAACATGCAGGAATGGGAGGAAAATGCCCATGCAGTGTGTGTTCCCAGGAGACTAAGGCTGTGTGCCACAGGCCCTCTCCCCACGGTGTGAGCCACAGCTCCTTCCCATAAGGCATGAATGCAAAATCACTTATTCCCCCAGCTTCATCTCCTCCTGGTAGAGGATGGCCCACGGTGCCGATTGTTTTAAGCTACCCTATGGTGGATGGTCCGTAAACTGGATTGTCCTGGCTCATAGAGATGAATTTGTCTCAGGGAGCAGAGGGCTGAGTGTGTGGGAGCGGAGGTGATGGCATACTGTCTGCTGAAGCTGTAGAGCTGTGTGGATCCTGGTGATGGAAGTGGAATGGATCGTCAACCACCCGGCTTCACCTGCATCTGCTCCTGCACAGCCTATTCTCAGCCGTCACTTGAGTGGTAACTTTAAACCTGGTCATATCACGTCATAGCCGTTTGCTTATGATCTTCCATATCAGAACACACCACACACACACACACACACACACCACACACCACACACACACACACAGGCACCCAAGAAGCAATCAGATCCAAACCAAAAATTGTTGCGTGGTCTACAAGGCAGTGCTTGATCCAGCTTCCATGACTCCCCCCTGATTCTCCTCACTAGCTCCACCATTCATTCCCTTCACATCCACACACTCAGGCTTGGTGTTGTCTCCCTCTGCCTGGAAGTCTTCTCTCTCCTTCTGTGTCCCTGCTCTGTCTCCCAGAAGATCCTTTTCTAAAGCTGTTTTCCATATCTTTTTCAGAATAGCAACACTGATTCTATTATATTCTGTTTTATTTTTCACCATTAGACAGTCATCATCTGACAAACAATTCTAACAACCCACCATGACCTTGACAATGTGCTTAGTCCTTTGCTGTATGACATTCTCCTGAGTGCTAGTATTACAGGCTTTGCTGCTGTGCCCAACATGTACAGTTGGCATTTGGAGGACAGCCTCTGAGCTGCTTAGGTGTGTAGCATTGGCAAGTGTTCTCTGAGTAGTCAGATACTAATTCCTCAGGTGTTTGAGCCCAGGGCTGTCTGTACTCTGGCAGGACAGGTGACCTAGAGTGCCAATCAAAGGGGCCTATCCAAAACAATCAGTTCCTCAACAGCAGAGTCAGTATTCGAAGTATCCTTGGTACAGGTTCTGATTGACTCTGCTCTATTCTATTGGTCAGGTTCAAAGAAAGAATCTGACAGGCTGACAGCCTTGTAGTCCAGACTTCTTAACACTACAGAAGCCAAGAAAAAGAAATCATCCTTCCTTTTCCAGTTTTGCCAGTCCTAGATCCCTGCCCCAACCCCCACTCTTCCTCACTGCTGTGGCTGCTTATGAAACATGAGGTCCACGCATGACTCTATTTCCATGAGTCACCTGAACTAATAACAAGGCTCCAAACTGAGAAGTGATGATATCTTCTCACCAAGGAATGTGGAGTGTTTAGAAATGTGCCTTGGCAATCTATCCTCGGCATCAGAGGACCAAAGGTTCATTCATTTATCCAGGAGGAAAATGATGGTTTGTTTGGGATTTGGAAGTTTCTAAACACTTCATGGAAGGGAGCAAACAGAGCTGAAATTTCTGTCTTATCATCAGTGGTGCTCAATCTTGTTTGATGTTATATACATTTTACTTTTATCTGTTCCATCTCACCCCATTTCGTAGATAATAATACATGATATGTGTAGACAGCACTGTTGTCAAAGTCCACTTTTCAATATATTATATTAGATTTTATTTTAGCTTGAAGTTTTAAGACTAAATGTTTAAGAGGTTGCTAGTAAAATTGTTTCTGTACTTCATATATTGAATTCTGTTCTTAATATGAGTTATATGAAAACATAAGACAAAATTCTTCTATAGTTAGTACATAACTATCCCCAAATAATAAAAGGAAATCTGTGGTGTGTTTAAACAGTGTGTTTACATGTTTCCTAACTAAGCCAAGTAGGAAATAATCACTGGATTTCTACATAGGGTTATCTTCAAATAATTTTGGGGTTTGGAAACAGTCATTTTATGAAAATTCTTATATGATAGCTTCCTAAGGTGAATTAATTTAGGCAACATCCTAAAACTTTTGAACCTCTTGCTATTTCTGACATAAAATGTTAAATTCATGATATTTGAAATTATTTTTTCAGGTAGACTCAAAAGAACAGGTACTATACATCACTAAATAATAAGCCTTCAGCATAAACATTTATTAGCACCATCTATTATCCTTTAGTTTTTTATTTATTTTTATTTATCTATTTTTTAAATTTAATTAATTAATTTATTTTTATGTGTATTGAATGTACTGGCTGCATGTAGGTTGGTGCATCTGTGTCATGCAATGACACAGAGGTCAGAAGAGGGTGTCAGATTTCTCCTAACTGAAATTGGAGTGTAGTTAAAGATGGTTCTCAGCTGCCATGTGGGTGTTGGGATCGAACCCAGGGTCCTCTGCAAGAGCAGTAGTGGTGTCCTTAACTGCGAGCCATCTCTCAAGCCCTTGTGGTTTTAATACTATTCAAGTAATTTTTCCTCCACAGTACACTCTCCACAGAATGCAAGTCACTCCTACAATTAGAAGATGAGGGTTTGTGAGACAATAAAAATTTTATAGAAATTTTGCTCCTTATAAAAATTAATTCTTCTCTCTTCTTCATGAAAGACAAAAATTGTATAGAGTTCACAGCTAGAAATCAAACAAGTGTTGTGATGGTTTGAATGAAAAGTGTCCCCCAAAGGCTTCACGTACTTTGGACATTTTGTCCCCCGTCGTGGTGTGTTTTTGAGGGTCTTAGAAGGTGTGGCCATGCTGGAGGAAGTATGTCACTGGGGGATGGCTTAGAGAGTTCAACAAGCCTTGCCAGTCTCCAGTTGCTCTCTCTCTGCTTCCTGTGCTCAGTGGCTTTCTGCTCCAGCTCCTGCCACTCATGCCTCCCCACCCAGGACTCTTAATTCCCTGGAACCATCAATCATAAACTCAAATAAATGCTTCCTTTTATAAATTCCCTTGTGTCCTGCGTGGTTTTATCACAGCAACAGAAAAAGTGACTAATACACAAGTGTTATATACTTATTTATGCTAAGTACTTTGTAGAGATTATATAGTTTCAAGTTTTGGGTTTTAGACAGAGCAGTGTGTGCTCCTACAACTCCTGGTGACTCCGTGGCTCATGGGTAACCTGGTTGGCTTTGTGAAATCCAGATGATCGTCTGGCCCCACCTTTCACTGCATGTACTTCCCCTGTTGCCTTTGGGAAATTCTAACTCTCCATGCCAGCCCTTTCTTCTGCCTCTTCATTCTTTTCCCATATGCTGTGCTTATCTTATTCCTCTCCATCCTTATGCTCTTTTTAGTCTTCTTTTATAACCTTCCTTATGATTACTGTCCCTTGCTATAGAGGAAAACAATGAAGGAATTCTTCCTATTATGGATTTGGCTCAGTGGCAAATGAATTCTTGCTTTTGGAACAACTCACAGAAGGAGTAAAATTCAAACCACTACTAGAATTCAAAGCATTTAAGTGATACAACCTTGCCAAGTAGTGACCTTTTAACACCTTAGTAGCCCAATACAATAGAAGTCAGTTTCTTCTCACCAAAGTGTGTGGTGGACTCCCTTCAATGGGATTTTGAGATCCAGACTCCTTCATCCTCTGGTTTTGCTCCCTTTGTTCAACAGACCTCTTCTGTTCTGGTCAGGCTATAGAGACAAGAGATGCAAGATGGGGCAGGCCAGGCTTGATGTACACCGTTCTGCTCTGCTGGCCAGAATTCGGCCCTATTTAATATCAAATTTGACTAGGTCATATTGCCTTATTTCACAGTGGAAATGGACACAAAAGTGAGAATGCACACTTTTCTGAATGGGGCTACTCTTTTGTGCAACATCTCATAGCTGTTGGACATGGGAGGCAATTCCAAAGATCCATGTAGTTGCTTGTGAAGCTGCCTATCTGGGGCTCTAGGGGATGACTCAGCTGATGAATGTGTTTGCTGTGCAAACCAGACAAAACTCAGTTGATCCCCTAGACTTCTTATTGAAGGAAAAAAGCCAGAGGTGTGTGGTGCACACACCTTATCTGTAATCCTAACACTTTCATAGCCAAAGAGAAGCTTGCTGGACTATGTAACATGGCAAAAACAATGAGCCACTTTACTTCAACAACATGGACAGGCGAGGGCCTAGTTGCTAAGATTGTCTTCTCACCTGTACCCACGCTCTGGCACATGTGTGCCCTACTCTGCTAAACAAAAATATTTTGCCAAAACCTCCCATCTGCCAAGAGCCTTAGAAGTTATGTAATTCTGCTGGGCAGTCCTTATGGGCAGGGGTGACTGATGTGATGGACAATTTGAGGTTTTTCTGGAAATGTTCCTTGAAATGAGTCACATAGTTTTGGAAGAAAATATGTATACTAGAAGGAACCTTGTCCCAAGAAAGTTATGGACGAGACCCTGGTTCCTCTGGGAGAAAGTCCTGTGCATTGGTTTTGTTCAGTCTTTCAATGTTTTCTTCATAGCCACATCTGAAGTTGGTTTGGGAGAGTTTGGCCTTCTGGAAGATTGTTTGGCATTTGTTCCTTATTTTATGTTGGTGAGGCAAGGTTATTTTAAGTCTTAAGTGGTCACAGTTTTCTTTTATGGTGCATTTCCCTCAAAAGTATGACATGCATTGCTTCCATTGACTTTTATATAGTAGTAGAGAAAGAGAAGTCTCTTTTCTAGTCATGATTCTCAAACCTTAGTTACTTCTTCCTGCGTGACTTTAAACTAAATAAACATAAGGTTAAGAGGAAGGGGGCTGGAGAGATAGCCTGTGGTTAAGAGCGCTGACTGCCCTTCAGAGGACCGATGGATCCCCAGCACCACATGGGTGGATGACGAGACCATCTTTAACTCCAGTTCGCGGGGAATTCGACATCCTTTCTGACCTCCGCGGCATGCATGACAAGTGCACAAAAAAACTACACAAAAAAAAAAAAAAATTAATTAAAATAAAAAATATAACAAATAAAGAGTGGAGTGAAAGACTCTAACACTGTTCATTTGATCTTTAGTAGTTTTGAATAAACAAACTCACTTTTAGAAACCAAAATTAACAGCATAATACACACACACACACACACACACCCACACCACACCACACACATAGAGGATACCTATGCTACATTGTGCTAAATTACCTGTTTGTCTGTTTACACCAAAACCTGGTCCTAGGCGAGATTTGCTTGCATTTGCAAACCCATGAGACAGCTCCCTGGGATTAAACTCTTAACAAGACGGGTAATATTACAGAACATGAGGCTGGGGGTCATGAAAGCAGGCTCTGAGATATGATGTCACTCTGCTTATAAAAAAAGTTCTGAGAATGCATAAACGGATCATTTTTACCACCAGACAAGAATCTCCCACCCGTTATTTTCACGCATGTGTTTAGCCCATCAAGCTTGAGTGGGGTGTGCCCATGCAGAAATTTGGACTGGAGAAAAGTCAATCTAATGCCAGCCTGTGAAGTCCAGTAATAGAGCCAACAGCACAATAACTGGTGTGGGTGGTGAGTTCGTGTCAGCGGAATTAGGCTGAGGAGTGCCAGATCAAGCCAGTCTGGGGGTCCAGCAAGGCAATAGGGCACTGCCTGGTGTACATGTTAGGTGCTAACTGGTGGGCTAGAGAAGGTTACCAACCACTAGCCCCTAAGGTTTAAAAATAGCCTCAGGTGGCTGTCTTTTGCTCTTTTTCCCTTTTTGCCTTTAATCCCGTGGATGTGGTTTGTGTCTCCACTCCCTGAGTAGGGAATGAGAAACAGTTTTTATATATTACCGATATATATAATATTATATTATATATATATATATATCTAATATATTATATATATCAAAAAGATGGATGGCAACTTGATAGGCAATATTTACAGCAAGTAGATGAAGAGGCTACTTTAAAGGAAGTGTGCATTTTACATGTTTCAGTGCTTTTTACCTGCTCTGGGAAGAGTGAAGCCCAGCTTTTTTCAGGTGAATGAACTGAATAATTTTAGAAGTCATTCATTCTCATGTGTCAACACATTGCAGCATTTTGCAAACCCATAATATATTAGAGATGATAGCAGTGACTTGGAAGGCTTCTGTCAGTCCACCTTTCATTTTAGTAACTCTCAAATGAACCTATACTTCTTCATTCTTGCATCCATGCACCAAAACACTCTCCTTGCTGTTTCCAAAGTATATTCAATAATTATTTGTTTGCATTTAGGAAAGCAACAGACTTATCAGAAATAAAACTTGAATATATTAACATCTAAAAGTGCTTTATAAAAGATAAAAGCTGGGGCTGGAGAGATGGCCTAGCGGTTAAGAGCGCCGACCGCTCTTACAGAGGACCCGGGTTCGATCCCCAGCACCCACATGGCGGCCGAGAGCCGTCTAAAACTCCAATTCCAGGAGAACTCCAGCTCCAGGGGAATCCGAGACCCTCTTCTGACCTCCGCGGCATTGCACGACACGGGTGCACAGACCTGCATGCAGACAGTACATTGATACACATACAGAAATAAAAAAAAAAAAAAAAGATAAAAGCTGCTGCAGAATGAGTTCTAAATCATATGCTTGTTTTGAAAGAAATTGTGATTAAGCTATAACTCCATGTTACCAATTGGTTATTCCTCTGGTCAAGAGGGTAAGGAAATTGGGAGTAATATATGGGCTCTGGGAAGTATAGGCAGATTTGAGTCATCTGATGGAAAATAGGGTGCTTTTATAGAAATGGTCCTTGAGATAGATCACTTATTTTTGGAAGGCAACATGAATTGTAGAAAGAACACAGATTTCACAATTGGTAGGTTTTGTTCTCAGACTAGGCTTGGAATTTATAAGCTATATAACCCTGAGCAAGTTATGGAACACTGTAGCTCATTTTTCTCATTTGCAAAATGTAGGATAATGATGACACATTCTTCAAAGTATTATTAGAGGGATCAAATGGACTAATGAGTGGGAAAGTGCTTTTCAAATGGCAAAGCAGTTGCAAATGTAAGTTGTTATCATAATTGGCCTCAGTAAATGCTCTTTGATAATAATGGTCAGTGTCTAATCCCATTCTCTTTCTCTGAAAGAAATGTGGATATGGTGTACCAGTCCTACAGGAAGAGGACTTTGTTGGCACTCTCTTCTATCTATTTTAGAGGACTGTTGGTAAAGCGGATGCAGGTCTTGCCTCACTCTTGTACTATCTGTCTGGGCAATGTTACATCAGGATAGAACTTTGCTTTGTTACAAAACATTGTATCATTGTGACTCAGGTAGAAAGCACATTGGTGTGAAGGCTTTAAAACATTTTCATTTCTTCACTATTTTGCTAAAACATTTGTTAATTGAGCAAATATTATTGAGAACTTATGCTATATTAACTTGCTGTAGCTAGGGAAATGCTTTTCTAAATTCCCTTTCAGGTAATAGGAATCTGATGGTGTCACTTAACCTCTTACTGCATCAGTGTTCTCAACTCTCCATAGTGACCAGCCCTACACTATCTTCTTCGTACAGTTTAAATGCAGAATAGCTTGGAGAAGACTTGGAGAAATAAAGGCCTGAGCAGTTATGGAGTACTGTTTGACTGTTAGCTTTTCTTGAATAGTCATTAACATGTGGCATGACTACTGTGTTTGGGTCCCAAGGACAGCCACAGAGGAAAGCTGATTGTAAAGGACAAGAGATTGGCTTATAATTTGATATCAATGACCAAGCCCCAAATTGTTAGTTTAAAGTTAAGGCCCTGAAAAATGACTAGAGGGTAAATTCAAGGATAGTCAAAGTAGGTGAGAAAAGAGAGTACAATGCCTGCTGGAGTTGTTAACATGTCCTCATTCAGAAGTGGACAGGCTGGGCAAGAAATGGCTGACAAATGTTCTTGGGACCTTCTGAGACTACATGTAAAACAACTTTTGGAATTAATATTAACACTTTATACCACACTTTGTTTTCAAAGTACTTTACGATGGTCAATTTGCTAATTATATCCCTGTGAATTAGGTCAGCATTGTTACTTCTCTTTCACCCTATTCAACCCCTCTCCTCCATAGCTAGCTGAGGCCCTGAATCATCAAGCCATTACACCACCAGTTGGGTGTATCTCCAGGAAACAATGCACTACCTTAAAAGGGCAGCCATGGGAATGGGCAAATGATACTCTATCATTTTCTCAGATCTATTTTCTCAGATCTATGTAGGGATGAGTTACAATAGCTTCACTTTCACACCTTCCCTTCACTTCAATACTGGGTAGACCAGTTATTCTCATACTATATAGACCACTAGAAAACTGGAATGCATGTCCCAGAGGAGTTCATTCTGCCAGTGCCTTCTACTACTTGCCAGCTTTTAGGCTATGATCATTTCTCCAAACTACCTGAGATTTCAAGCTTCAGAGCTCAGTTTTGTAAAATGTGAATAATAATTCCTATCCTGCTTTCCTTGGTAATTTATGAATGTTACATAAAAAAAATCACAATTAAGGAATAACGTGTGTCAGAATCTAAGAGGATAAGCGGGTCTTACCAGTTAACAAGGTTCACATGACATCAATCAAGAGACGTGAATGACAAAGTGCCCTAGTTTTCTCTGCTACCCATAGCTGGCATTGTTAATTGATCATAGCATTCATTTTTGCCTTTCCCTTGAGCTAGGCAAAAGCTTCAGCATTCTTAGCATTGCTCTTATTCCTACTGCTGACTGATTGGATATGAAACAGATAAGAAAAACATTTGCTAAACCCAAATCTAAACAACATCTGCTGTTTTTCCTTATGTTGTCTTGATTGGGTGATGTACATACATAGAAAAATGGTTTTTATCCCCAAGTCCTCTTGTCTTCTTATGTTTGTAAATTGAAAATCTTCCCTGTTTTATTTGTATGCTCTGCTAAATAGTCTCTGTAGAAAATAAAGTTAATGGACATTGCTAGGTAATGTCAGACAGATTAAGAGATGTGAAATTCTGAATGAAGAGAATCTAGTTCATCATAATTTTCGGCATCACCTTGTCTGAACATCTAATATGGGAGCCTATATTCTACCCAGATATACTGTGTAAATGATACATACTCTTGAGTCTAGTTGAATTTAATCTAGTTTCTCATGGGATTTAACCATGGTCTCTGCATTAGCTTGTATTTCCAGCTTCACTTTGGTTTGAACACTAGAGACTGAAATAGTATCATCGCCATCGATACATAGGATGATTAAAGATTTCTTTTTCCTCTCTTTGGAAAGACTGGACTGGAAAGGAATTTAGTCATGGAATGTGGTTAAGAAAAATTTCCATTTTTATCAATGAAATTTGGTGGAAAAAAAGAAAAATTTCCATTTTTCAGTGAGGACACATGGGTAAATCTTAGGCTGATGAAGCAAACCAGTGCAAGTCATAAGATGCCAGATCCATTTTCTTAGTCATAATTTAGAGGAATAGTATTTGAGGGGTCATGGGATCGATCACTACGCTAGACCTGTGACAAATCTGGTATCACCATTACCTTCATCTATGATGTTTCCACAATGCAGAGGGAAGTGAAAGACCCTTTTTTTCCAACATTATTTTCTGAAACATATATGGTTTCAAGTAAATGTTTGTCAAAGACAATCGTCATACTGTTCAGAAACAGTCTATCCTTTGTATATAGCTTGAGCAGTGTCATGCACAGATGAGTAATTCACAGTAATTTGTTGTTGAGGTCTGGAGATCCATTTAGTTCCCAGATGAGAATGAAGAGTTTCGATACAATATACCCAAGGATTTTAAGAACTGAGACAGTTTTCCAGAGAGCTTATGAAACCCTGGCAGTTCAGATGAGATCTTTAGTGTCATCTCTCATCTTGTGCTTCCAAGTTCGCACAGCTATGTCAGAATTTATACACTTTGAATATGTGTAGTGTATTTCTTTTTTAAAATTTTTATTATTTTATTTTATGTGTATTAGTGTAATGCTTGCATGTAAGTAGGTGCACTCTTGTCATGCAATGTCTGCGGAGGTCAGAAGAGGGCACCAGATCCCCCTGAACTAGAGTTACAGGCAGTTGTTAGCTGCCATATCGGTACTGGGAATCAAACCCAGTTTCCTCTGCAAGAGCAGTCAGTGCTCTTAACTGCTCTTAATTCCAGCCCCTGTAGTGTATTTCTTTACTAAACTTCAATAAAGTTTTGTAAAATGTGACAAGTGGTTCTAGGATAATATAACTGTTGGTATGAAAGTATCTGATGATTCATTGATGTGATTATAACAGGAGACACTCATAACTTCAGTGATAGAGCCAATTGACCAAGGGCATAAGACCATCATTTACATTATCCATTTACATTATCATCTCTTGAAATATATATATATATATATGTGTGTGTGTGTGTGTGTGTGTGTGTGTGTGTGTGTGTGTGTAAGGCAAGTCCTTGAGCCACTTGGTAATAATAGTACTCTTAGAAATAGATGTTGACAGTGAAAATGAACTCAGTGAAAAGACTTCCTAAATCAGACAGCAGCTGCGCAAGAATTAAGGTCGACAGTTGACAAATGGGACTTCATTAAACTCAAAAGCTTCTGTACATCAAAAAAAAAAAAAAAACAATCAAGGAAGTGAAGAGAAAACCCACAGAGTGGGAGGAAACCTTCACTGCAGATACATCTGACAAATCATTGATTTCCAGAATATATAAACTACTCAAAAAACAAAGAAGAAAGAAATCAAATGAATAACTCAAAAGATGGAGCAAAAAGCTGAACAGACTTCACAAGTGAGGAATTAGAGATGGCTGAGAAACATCTTAAAAAGTGTTCAATGTTGGTAATAATTAAGGAAATGCAAATTAAAACCACTTTAAGATATCATCTCACTCCAATAAGACTGGCTAGGATCAAGAAAACAAATGATATCAAGTGCTGGAGAGGTTGTGGGGAAAGGGGAATACTCATCCACTGCTGGTGGGAATGTAAACTCGTACAGCCACTATGGAAAGCAGTGTATAGAACCCTTGGAAAACTCGGAATGAGCTTGCCACCTGACCCAGCCATACCACTCCTGGGTATATACCCACAAGTCTCATCTTATCGCAGATGTACATGCACAGCCATGTTTATTGCAGCTCTCTCTACAATAGCAAAGAGCTGGAACCAACCCAAATGCCCCTCAACTGATGGGTGGATAGAGAAAATGTGGTACATCTACACAATGGAGTTCTATGCAGCAGTAAAGAAAGATGACATCATGAGCTTTGCAGGTAAATGGGTGGAGCTAGAAGATATCATGCTAAGTGAAGTAACGCAGTCCCAGAATGGTATCCTTCATCTGTGGATGCTAGTGCCAATTACCTAATTGTATGGCCAACTGAGCAATGTTAATGTGATCTGAAAACAACTGTGCTCTTATATTGTGAACCTCTTAAAAATAAATAAAAATTAAAAAATATAAAAAGAAATGAATCTTACAAGTAACTGGGATCCTGCTCATATGAACCTACAGCAATGTCGTCAACATGTACAAGACCTATGCAAGCTCAATCAGACAAAAACCCAGCATGGAAATGCAGAAATGGGTGCCAGACCCCAATCTTAGCTGGAAAAATACTGGCAGCTGATTACTGTTGGAGAACTGGTCTTCTTAAAGCGAGGGACTCTGGATAGGCTGACTAGAGCCCAGTGGATGAACATGCACTGAGGAGTGGGAGGGAGATTAGTCTGGCACAGTAGGCCTTAACACAAATGACGGAATGCATGAATTCCAGTGGGGCATGGGCTGAAAGAAGGTGCCAGTGGAGAAGGCAGTGTAAGAAATGGTGATCGAGATGCCGTATATGAAATACACAACAATTCAAAAAATGTATTCAAAAAATAAATAAATAAATAAATAAATAAATACTAAGAAAAAAGAAAAAGAAAATGAACTCAGAAATGTGGACAGGGTCTGGTTATTTCCAAGGAGAACAGCAGAGTTCTAAATCCAAGGGACTGGATAAATACCAGAGTCTAAGTAGGCATCAACAGGAGCCTATGACTGCAATTAGTATCCTGGAGGAATTCCTGATGTCTTATAGCCTTTGGGACACATTTCTAAAACTTAATAAGACTCAAATACTGGGATGATTGAATTTATATTAAACTTTTATGCACATATTAATCCAGTTTCTTGAAGATAGACTGTTAACGAAGAATAAGTGACACCTTAAAAATTAGAGTGGAGATTTAAAAAAAAATTTTTTTTATGCTGGGCTTAGTGGTACACTCCTTTAATCCCAGCACTCAGGAGGCAGAGACAGGTGGATCTCTGTGAGTTCAAGACCAGCCTGGTCTACTCACATAATGAGTTCCAGGACAGCTGGGGCTATAGGAGACCTTGTCTCAAAAAGACCAAAAAAACCCATTTTATTATTTTTATTTTATGTGTGAGTGTTTTACTTGCATATATGTAAGTGTGCCTGTGTCGTGCCAAGCCCAAGGAGGTCAGAAGAAGTCATTGGATCCCCTGATGCTTGTTAGCTGCCATGTAGGTGCTGGGAATCGAACCCGGATCCTCTGGATGAACAAACAAGAAATGTTCTCAACTCCTGAGCCATCTCTCCAGCCCCCAGAGGGGAGATTTAAATAAACCTGAATACCTGGAATACGCCAATCCTCTTGCCATCAGAAGCAGTATGGCTTCTGCATGACTTAAAGAGATCTCACATTGCAATGAGTGGTGATCATCTTTCAAGCACACTCATCTTTTTTTTGTTTTTCTTCAGTCATAGTTAGACTCTAACTGTGGTTAAATCCAAAAGTGCTAGGATTAAAGGCGGGTGCATATCATAGATTCCAATGTTCCTTTATAAGATTAAAAGATACAAATTTATTCAGTACTATTTTTATTTTATGTTTATGCATGTATTGCCTTCATGTATGTAAGTACACCTGCGTTGTGCAGTGCCCATGGAAGTCAGAGAGGGTATTGGATCCCCTCGAGTTATGCGCAGTTGTAAGCCACCATGTAGGTGCTGGGATTCAAAGCCAGGTCTTCTGCAAGAACAGCTAGTGCTCTTAACTGTTGAGCCATGTCTCTAGCCCCCAAATACATTTATTTTTATGTATGTAAATGTTTTGTCCTCATGTATGTAGGTGTACCATATGCATCCGGTGACATCAGAGGCATTAGATTCCTTCTGGAACTGCAGTTACCAACAGTTAGATAGTTGTTAGCTGCCATGTGGGTGCTGGGAAACAAACATAGGTCATATGGAATAACAAAAAATGCTCTGAAGCACTGAGTCATATCTCTAGCCTTATATTCTAAGATCCTTGAGCAAAAGAAGACTTGTGACACCTTAAAGTATTCTACTCTGCCAACTTTTCTACCACAAATTTTATCCTGTTCCCCATTATGGTCATTATTAAATGTGGCTCTGCATCGGGAAGTATCAATTACTCTGGTGCGATTTCTAGAAAATTCACAATGTCAATTTATTCTACTAATGTGGAAAAGATTAGATAGGTCAAGTGATAAATGGGATCTAAGCCTAAGTTCTATCTCAAAATGGGTTTAATGGTGCTCCAAAATACCTGCAATTATTTTTCCGAATGAATAGATAAAACAGACACATTTAGGAAATGACCAAATATTTCACGTTAATTAACTCTTATAAAGAGATAGCTGAATGATAAGAATGACTGAGCCATGGCTTATCTCTATGAAAATAAAAAAATGAAATTAGTATAATATACTAGAGAGAATTTCAGATGAATGGTATGATCCGAGGTCTTAAAATATGTCTTTGTGGCTTTTTTAAAGGACAGGTTGAATTTGAAAAATAAGAATGAATTTTCGGGGGCTGGAGAGATGGTTCAGCAGTTAAAAACAGCAGCTGCTATTGCAGAGGACCTGGGTTCAATACTCAGCACCCACATGGCAGCTAACGACCTTCCATAATTTCAGTTCTGAGAGAATCTGACGCCCTCTTCTGCCCTCCATGGGTATTACATGGCATGGATGCATTTAAACTTTTGGGACCTTTAACAGATAACTATGAACACAGGTGCTTCCATGTGCTCATTGTCATTTTCCCCTTTCTTTTCTTTTTACTTGAACAAACTAAACTGGTGCCAGTTTTTCTGCCATCTTCTGGTGACTGTTTTGATTTTCATATTTGATAACAACAACAAAATTCAATAAACACTTTTATTTACATAACTTGGTTACCAAGCTATGCTCACTGCCTTGCTACAGACTATGTAAATTCTGTTTAGATTTATCCCAGAGGATATCTGAGATAAATTATCTTGATTATCTCACCCTTATGCAGAGGATTCTAATCCATTGCACTATTCACACTGTGCAGCTGGAAAATAATAATCACATTGGAGAAAATGCCTAGCTATTACAATCATTCACATGTTTGTCAGAAGCTAGAAAATCATGCCCATAAAAGCTCAGGTATCATGTACCTTGAGGAAGCATTTTGGAGTCAAGAGCTTTGAAGCATAGTGGGATTTTCTGATAAAGATGAACTAATAGCTGCATCTTATACTTACCTCAGGAAAAAAAAATGCACAATGGATAGAGGCCTCTGAATTCTACAAATGATAAGTGTGTGCTAATCTGATCTGTTTACTTAATACTAGTTTTTAAAATTGTCATTAAACTTTTTCCATACATCATACATCATTTCTCTATCGAATCTAGAGTCACTTCCCTTTCCATGTCCCCCACCCCACCCGAGTTCCCACACTCTGCCACACATGTCCTGCATTCTCTTTCCGAGTTTTTCCAGTTCTTTTGTTGTTGTTCTCCCCAACTTGTATTGTCCATATATATATATATATATCTATATATATATATTATCTATATAATCTATATACATACATAAATATATACATACATACATACACATATCACCTGAATTGGAGGATTTTCTTTTCTTTTTCTTTTTTCTTTTTCTTTTCTTTTGCTAAATGATGTCATGTTTTCCATAAGGAAGTGTTTGAAGGCTCCTCCTTGGCAAGCCCAAACAACCATCAATCCTGCCCTTGTGCTCCACACTGGGGTCTTTCCCTCCCATGGTCACTCAAATGAGGTACAGTAAGCATGTGTCCTGTCTTGATCTTCCTGCACTGGCCTCCATGATACAGCCTGGGTAGTCCAACAATGGCAGTCAATACTCTGAAGAGGCTGAAATCCCAGTAGCTGCTTAGTCCACAAGCTGGATATCTCATCAGTCCCCATCTGGCATTCAAGGTTTGGAGGATTCTTGGAGAAACATGAATCTTCAGTCCATACTGGAGGGTTAAAAAACTGTGTCTCATGTCTTTGAAGGATGGCAAAAGCACTGGCAGCCACAGAGTAGATGTACTTGCCAGTAAGAATTGAAGACAGGCCAAACAACAGTGCTATCTCTCTCTCTCTTTTTTCTTTTTATCTTTTTACTAAGATCTCGAGTTTTATATCTGAAGTACAATTTCTCAGGCCTTACTGATTATTTATTACTGATTTTACTAGTTTTGAGCTGGAACGGATATGATTAAGACTGTATAGTAGGTAAAAGTTTCTATGTTTCTTTTAAAAATGTATTTTTAGTTATGTAAACTTATGTATGTATCTGTAGGCTAGTGACAGTACTCGCACTTGCATGCTGGTGCCTGAGGATGCCAGAGGCAACCACTGGATCTTTTAGAGGTCAAGTTACAGGAGTTGTGAGATGCCTGATACGGGTGCTGAGAATGGAATTCTGTGTGTGCTCCGAACTGGTCCTTCTTTTTAAAAAGAAAAACCTCTTTTTTATAATTGAATTTTTGAGAATTTTGTACAATATATTCTGACAGCATTTAGATCTTCTCTCTCATTGGGAACCCCTACTACCCCTGCCCAACTTCATGTAGTCTATAGTGTTTCTCTCTCTCTTTCACTCTCTTTCTCTCTGCCCTATCTATCTGGCTGTCTCTAGAGACAAATCTGTGTCCACCACCTACCTGGTCAACCTACCAAAAGTCTCACCCTTAAATGAGACTGACTCTCACCCTCCCAGTGTCCACTGGTTGCCAATAGTTCCTCAGGTAGACTTGGGGTTTGGAACACAATTTCCCATGTCCGTGCTAGAATTTTGTCTGACTTGAACTTGGGTTTGACTTGCATGTGCTGTCACCATGGCTGTGAGTTCATGTGAGTAACTTCCCAGCTGTCTGGAAAACTCTGTTTCTTTGTGTTCATCTACCACCTCTGGCTCTTAGAGTCTTTTTAAAAAAAGTATTTTATTTATTTATTTATTTTTTAATTTTACGTGTGTGAATGCTTTCCCTGAATGTGTGTAAGTGCACTCATGTTGTGTAATACCCACGGAGGTCAGAAGAAGGCATTGGATTCCCCCGGAATTGGCGTTATGGATGGTTGTCAGCTGCCATGTAGGTGCTGGAAATTGAACCTGGGTACTCTGCAAGAGCAGCCAGTGGTTGTAACCACTGAGCCATCTCCTGCTCCTTCTGATTCTTACAGTCTTGCCATCTGCTCCCTCTTCTTCAATGATCTCTGAGCCATGGGAGACAGGAGTTGAATATAGGTGTCCTATTCAGGGATAAGCAGTCTGCACCCTCTTATTCTCTGCACATTGGCCAGTTGTGATTCTCTGTGTTGATCACTCACTATCTGCTGCACAAGGGATCTTCTCTGCTGAGAGTTGAGAGAGGCACTAATTTATAAGTGTCACAATACATCATTAGGAGTCAGTTTATCACTATATCTATTTAGCAAAATAATAGCATTAGGTTCTCACCTTACGGCCTGTGACCTGTCTAACCGCAGGTTCCGAGGTCTGATATCAATGTCAAATATGGATTTCATCTTAGTAAGCAGATTTTAAATCCAATTAACAAGTGGTTGGTTACTCCCATAAGGTTAAATGTGGTAGGGAATGGGAGGGCAGAGCAGAGGAAGGAGTGTGGGGAGGGATAACTAACACAAAAGGTCTTAAAAAATAGAAACCTATCATTATAGAAGCTTACTAAATTATATACATATACATTATAAAAAGAGGTTAAAAGGAGTTATCTTATTACAGTGGGACATTTGTCCTACTAGACACCATAGCCTATCAAAGAAAAAGCCCAAATGCCACTAATGGACTCTCGTTTTTGAAGTTGTTTACCTGGGGTCCCATAGAACTGCAAACAATATTGGCCATTTTGCCTACTCCTCGTTACCCACTAGAACTTGAGAGTAAGATCCTATTGGAGAAGACATTACATACATGAGCTGTAAGATTGTTTCCTCTCCTTTGGCTGTCTTTCATAGCGATGGAAGGTGCTATGCATGTTACCCCCCCCCAAAAAAAGCATTAAATTTCCTCAGATGTGAACTCTGTGAGCTACAACAACAACTTGCCTGGCAAGATATTTCCACTGGTGCAACAGTGGCATGGATTTCTTTGCTTCTTAATCTGTGTTATCAAGCAGATAGTCTTAATGGGGCTCAAAGTATATTTAAAAGTTAAAAAAAAGTTAAAAAAAAAAAGAAAAAAAAAAAAAAAAAAAAAAAAGAAAAATAAAAGTTAAGGCATGGTTAGGCATAACAGTGAACTCCTCTTATCCTAGCACTCAAGAGGCTGAGGCAGTAGAACCTCAAATTCCAGGACAGTCTGGGCTACATAATGATGTCAAGGCCACCCTGAGCTACAAAGTAAGATGTTGTGGGGCTATGACTCAATAGTATAGTGCTTGAAGTCCTGTGGTTTATGCCCAATAACACACACACACACACACACACACACACACACACACGCAAATTTTCTGATGAGGCTGACATCCCCTTGGCTGTTTAGTCCACAAGCTGGGTATCTCAGTAGTCCCCATCTGGCATTGAAGGTTTGGAGGATTCTTGGAGAGACATGAGTCCTCAGTCCATATTGGAAGATTAAAAAGCTGTGTCTCATGTCTTTGAGGAGTGCCAAAAGTGGTGGCAGCCACAGAGTAGATGCACTTGCCAGTAGGAATTGGAGATAGGCCAAACAACAGTACTCTCTCTTTATTCTTTTTGTCTTTTTACTAAGATCTCAAGTTCTATGTCTGCAGTACAGTTTTCTCTGGTCTTACTGATTATTTATAACTGGTTGTACTTTCCTTTTGGATGCTTAAGGCCACACAAGTGATATGTGTATGTACGTATGTATGTGTGTATGTATAGATTTATATATGTATAACTATATATGTATGTATATATAATGTAGCAATACAAGTTGGAGAGAACAACAGCAAAAGAACTGAAAAAAAAAAAACAAACTCTGGAAAGACTCAGAAAAAGATGCAGGACTTGTATGGCAGAGTGCAGGGACTTGGATGGGGTGGGGGGCATGGAAAGGGATGTGACTCTGTATTCGATTGAGAAATGATATATGACCTATGGAAAAAGTTTAATAATAATAATAATAATAATAATAATAATAATGAAGAGGAATTTTAGCCCCAGTACTTAATCTGGAGCAAATTTATGCCATTTTCTGAATATAGTTATGATTAGTTTGAAAAATATCTTCTGATTTCTATAGGGCTTTGACAAAGATGAATAGTTATCAGTGGAAATCAAACTTGATATATATTTTTTATCTTTTTGAGACAAGGTTTCCCTGTTGGCCTGGAGCTCCCTATGTAGACCAGAGTGGCCCTGAACTCACAGAGACCTGCCTGTCTCTGCTTCCGGAGTGTTACTATATGGCCCAAAACATCATGAACTGAGGTGCATTTAGGGCTTTCTCTTCGTTCATGGAAGTAGGCTCTCCAAGTTCAGAAGTGAGAAGATGAACGCATAATTGAGGTGATGGATGCACTGACTCTATCTGTTAACCTTTTCCATAGCCAGTCACTCCAAACTTAATGGCTTAAAATGTAAACAATTTTATCTTAAAATTTACACAATTCATATTATCGCTCCAAGTTAGGTTATCCTCTGGTCTGGTTCAGATTCACTGATTTTCTTCACTTATCTATAATCACCTGGAAAGTCAGCTTATATCTGAATAATTTAGGATACTCTCATGTGTTTGGCTATTGATAGGCTATAAACTGGGACAACGGATTAGATTACGTGTCCCTCATCAGGTGGGTAGGCCAGACTCAAGTTCAAAGAAATGCAAGAGTAGAATATGCAGGAATTCTTGAGATCCATGTTCATAAGTCAAAGCTACTTCTATCCAATTCTATTCAAGAACAAACATACTAATAGAGAAGATACAATAGTCTCCACTGTTTGGTGATAACTGCTTAGCACATCATTACAGACTTTAATAACCTATGTAGACTTAAAGACAGATCTGTTTTATCAATGATTCTTTACCATTTATTAGTGAGTATCTGAGAGAAATGACTCCATCCAAAACAGAAATTCTCTCTCTTTTTTTTTATCTTTTGAGACAGGATCTCCCTTTAGTCCCAGCTGGCCTGGAGCTCGCTATGTAGATCAGGCTGGCCTTGAACTCACAGAGATCCACCTGCCTTTGCCTCCCGAGTTCTGGGATTAAAGGCATGTGCCACCATGCCCAGACAGAATTTCCCTAAATGGGGGGAAATTGGGAAATTTGTTTGTTTAATTTTTTTCTAATAGAAATATTCCCACAGGTACAGGGATAGCCTAAGTGGCCAAGAACTTAGAAAGATTTGCAAATTGATTATCATAAAGTCTGAGGAGGTACTTGTAGAAGGACCTCACAGAGGCAATGGAGATTATGAGAATATTTGTGTCTTATTAATTCTTCACCAAAGAGCTGAAGGCTGTTTGTCATGACACCAATGGAAGCCTCTTCCCTGGGAAAGAGCTGTCCACTTGCTAGTAGGGGGTTAGACCAAACCTCTCCCTGTCATTTATCTTCATTGAAGGAAATACAGTCTGTGTTTACATTTGTTTTCCGTGCCCTCAGTGGTATCTCCCAGGCTACCCCTGATGGGATAGCTCATCAGATAAGGTTTCATAGCCATGAGTTTCTGACTGAGAGCCAATGAAACAGAGAATGTGAAGCTTAAGAAGGAAACTATTAAACTTTGACTACATGGCCAGTTGCTCTGGTGGCGAATCTTGGTTGTTAACTTCACTGGATCTGGAAACAGTTAAAATGCAAGCATCTGAGCACTGCTGTGATTGACATTCCTGATCAAGTTATTTGAAGTGGGAGGACCTACTCTAGATGAGGGCAGCACCTTCTGGTGGCAACCCAGATAAACAGACATGGAAAAGGAGAGCTTTTGCTTTTTGCCTGCTTGCCTTTACTCTCCCTGGCAAGTAACTCTATCCTGTGGCTGCTGCATTCCTTCACCAATGTTATGACCAGCTTCTTCAGGCTTTCAGCATGGACCAAAGATCAGTACATCTCCAGGGAATCCTGTAGGCCTTCAGAGCCAGATTTGGACCACTGAGACTTCCAGCTTCATGGGCTGAGCAACCACCAGATTCTTGGCCTGTCCAGTGGAAGATATCCATTGTTAGAATACGGATACTGTATCATGGACACCAATCTAATAAGTGTTCACTATATATATATATATATATAATATATATAAATATATATGTATATATATAATATTCAGTACATATTCATCCTATCAGTTCTGTTCCTCTAGAGAACCCTAATATTGCAAAAATGATAATATTGTGATTATGCATACTTTCTTCCTTGCTTTTGTATGCTAACTAGTTCTCTTCTCTTCCTATCTCCTAAAAGATGTGGTAAGTCCAAATAACACTATAATTCAGAGTTAAGGTTATAGCATACTAAAGAGATTTGGTCTGAGCTTTAAAATGAAGTACAATAGTGAAAGCTGAAATGTTTGATCGGCTTTGGAAGCAGAATGTAAGCAAATCGTGGATTGTGTGACACATGGCTCTACCTCATTAGGTGACTATGATGTCAATATCCTACATAAAGCTTCAAGTGGGAAGAGTGGCTGTGTGGAGATGCCTAGCTGACAAATGAGGGAGTTTGGCCAGACTGTCTGTTGGGAACTTGGCAAGAGCAGCACATTATTCCAAACAGTTTTCTACACTGCTTCGTGGAAGCCAAGTCTGCTTTTCCAGGCATCATCTTTCATATCCAGTTTTAGTTTAGCAGGTACCATTCACATAAGGTTTGGGAGACAAAGGAGAAGGTGAAGTCACTATTCTCTGAGGGCAGTTGCAGCCTGTATGAAATCCATAGGAACTTTATATTAAGCCTTTCAGAGCCACTCTTTTTCAATTAATTATTTAAAACACCATCATGTACACACTATTAGGGTTCATTATGGCATTTTCAAATAGAATGTAATTATGTTAATCCTGTTTCTTCCTTCTCCTTCCTTATTTCCTTGCTCTCTTCATATCCTTCTACCCCCAGTAGCTTCCCTTTTTTGGGGGGGTCTTTGAGACAGGGTCTCCCTGTAAGCCCCAGCTGTCCTGGAACTTGCTCTGTAGACCAGACCGACCTTGAATTCACAAAGATCCGCCTGCCTCTGCCTCCCAGGTGCTAGGATTAAGCCGGGCGTAAAGGCGTGCACCACCACACCCGGTAGTAGCTTCCTTTTTACATTCATGTCACATGTGTTTAATTTCCTACCCCACTCCATCAACACCTCTTTTTACTTATAGTTTTGGTCTCTGTGCAGGATAGCTTTAATGTTAACTTGACACGCCTGTATTGAGGGAGTCTCAATTGGGGAATTGCCTCTGTTGGACTGGCCTGTGGCCATGTCTGTGGGATATATTCTTGATTGTTCAGTGATGTGGGAGGGCCTAGCCCACTATGGGTGGTGCCAGCCCTGGGAAGGTTGTTCTGTGGTGTATAAGAAAGCAGACTGAACATGGGCCAGGGGGACAAGCCAGTAAGCAGCCTTCCTCCATGACCTGTGCTTCTGCTCCTGCCTCCAGGTTCCTGCCCTGGGTTCCTACTTTGGGCTCCCTCAGTGATAAACTGTGACACGGGACATGTAAGATGAATAAACCCTTTCCTCCCCAAGTTGGTATTGGTCAGTAGTGTTTTGTCATAGCAACTGACAAGAGAATAGAACAGTATCCTTTCTAGTTTCATAACCTATAACCATATTTACAGGCACATGCATGCACATAGACAATCATTAAAAGCTAGGATCAGCATGTGCATTAGAAAATTGGTATTTGTCTTTTTGAGTCCAGGTTACCTAAATATATTTCCTGGATCCATTAATTTTCCTGCAAGTGCCATAATTTCATTTTTATTTCTAGCTGGATGAAATGTCATTATGATATATACCACGTTTATCATCTGTTAATCTGTTGGTGAACATACAGGTGGTTCTATTCCTTGATACTGTGAATAATTTAGCAATAACTACATGTGCAAGTATCCCCAACATAAGATCCAGAATCCTGTGGGTTATGCCCCCAAGTGGTATAACTGGGTCATATGGTAGCTCTATTTTTCACTTTTTTGAGAAAACCTTATACTGTTGTCCATAGTGGCTGTAGTGGTTTACACTCACACCAGCAATGGAAAAGGGCTCCTCTTTTCCCATATCCTCAACATCAATGGCTGTCTTTTTTCTTGAGGCTAAACCATTCTGGATGAGATGGACTCTCCGAGGGTTAGGGATGTTGAACATTTTTAAAAATACTTGTTGGTCATTCATGTTTTTTCTACAATGGGAGAAAATCTTTGCTAGTTATACTTCAGACAGTGGGTGGCTAATATAAAGAAATACAAAATCTAAATAACCCAAATCTCCAAATTGCCAACAGTAAATAGGCTAATGAAATGAGCAGACATCTATCAGAATCTCTCTTTACTGCTGTGGACTGACGCTGTTGATGTGAGAGTTCACAGAGATTCTCGTAGGTTAGAGGCAGCTCCTGGCTTTGGGGTTTTAGGTAAAAATCCTCAGCGCTGGCTTCCAGGAACTTTTCTTTCTAAGCTCTTTTAAAAGTTGAGTAAGCTCCTAATTCTTTTCTAAAACTTATATGAACCAGAATTATTTCTTTTCTCTGGTCTAAAACAACTAGAGGATCTGTAGTGATTCTTCCTACTGAAAAGTCCAATATGGAAGGTTATGGAAGTTGGTTTATATAATATTCCCATATTGGGAAGAAGAAAAATATACAAATAGTTTAAATTTAGCAAGAATTCATGAAATAAATGAGTACTTAATTACAATATATAGAAAGCATGTACACTGAAAAAAATTCGGGTGAACACAGTGATTCTTTGAATTTAGGCTTTGTGTCCTTTGACTCTCCCTGTGTTCGTCCCCCTCACAAGGAGTAATAGACAAATTTAAGTTCCCAAACTGGCATTGTGGCTTAATGTAATTTTTTCCATTAAGAAGTTTCAGACATTGCAGAAAGGATTACCTTTGACCACTCAGCTATAACAAACACAGGAACTTTCTCATTCACAGAAGGACTTTTCCAAAAAAACAATGTTTATCCCAAGTGAGAAATGTCATTGGTATAATTTGTATGGCTATTTGTCTCATCTCAAAAATGTTGAGAGTCAAGAAGTGTTCTTTAGTTCTAGGTTGGTGGTATAAGTCTGTATTCCCAGTACTTGAAAAACTTGGGCAAGAGAGCTGTGAGCTCAAGACCAGCTGGGCTACTTAGTGAGACTCTCATTAAAGGGATTTAATGCTAGAAAACACCAAGCTTTGGGCTGTTAATAAAACGTACAGTGAGGAAACTTGGAGTTTATTCTCAAAGTATACTTAACCTCAGCTGAAAGTTTGTTCGCTACTAGTTTTGGGAAGAGATGTTATTTAATTTAAACAATCAAGTCAGCACAACCGGAAGTGGGGCCTGCCTGGGGAAAAGCAGGCCGTCAAGTGGGCTGTGACAGTTGGACCTGTCCCTGTTCTGGCCTGCTTTCCCTGCTTCCTGACCGCTGCCTTGTGCATGAGCAGCCGTGCTGTGTTCCTGCCCTAACAGATGCTCCCTCCACTCACCCCACTATCCTTCTTTTCCACGATGGACTGAAATCCCTAGGAAACTGACTAAAAATAAGCCACGCCTTCCTTCCCTTGTTTTTGTCAGGTATTTGTCACAGCCATGTGGAGAGTGACTCATAGAGGACCAATAGTTGTCTAATCACATTTCAGGAATTATGCCAAGTTCTGAGAAAAGCCTAAAAAATCTGGACATGAACAGAGAAAAGTCCTTGCTCTTGTGGAATTTTTAAGGTGCGGTGATACATAAATGAGATTATCTCTACCTCCGGAGAGTTTATGCTTTGGGGAAAAGTCCAGAATAATATACTTGATCAAGACAAAATAGAAGATTAGCCATAATTGATTACAAAACTAAATAATTGTGGTAATAAGAAAAAGACAAAACTCATATTTTAAGAAGTATGACTTCCTAAATTCATACTTTGTGCAGTTGTGCAGAATACTTGGCTGATTTCTAAAGCTACTATAGGAAAGGAGGTCTGGGTTTACAACTCAACTGTAACAACACTGTACTTATTGTGGCAAACTGTTCCAAAGTGGAAACTGAAGTACCATGTCGGTAAATAATCTTTCAGTACATTCTATGTCACTGTGGAGGTTTAAGATTTCTCTGGCACATAGTTGGTAGCTTGGAGGCTCTGCCCAGTGACACTCATACCTAGAGTTTAACTTGGTTACCTGGTTAAGGTCTGCTGGGCGAGAGGGCATCCCTGAAGAATTGCATTTACTATGTGAATTTTCTAGGTGAACCTGGGAGATAGTGAATTATCAATGGGAAGGGTAAACATATACAAGGATAAGAAGGTCCCATTTGACTATCCAGCGAGAGCTGGATATGGGAAGTCAGAGAATTTGTGAGAGCAGCTCCAGGAATGGGAGGTGTTGGTGTCCCCAATCCATTTATTTGTTCATTCATTCTTCTAGTGACTCATGTGGTGGATACTGCACTTACTGCTGTGAATATTGTTCTGAGTAACACTTAGTGCCTGATGCACCATCTCCTGGGAGAAACTAAAAGGGGGAGACATATTTCTGTAAGTCTGCATGAGCTCTTACAGCAGATATGTACACAATACACTATGGGAACTCAATGGAGCATTCTGGCATTCCCCCACTGTGTGGATGAGTGTGTGTGTATGTGGAGGGGGTGACAGGTGTGAGCATCTGGCAGCAGAGGTACTGAGAGAGCCCCAGGTGTTCATCAGACTGCTTAGAGTTGGGGCCAAGGAAAGGCCTTTGGGGATTTTCTTTTGGTAAGTAATTAATATATGTTTCATATTAATGCCAAGAACATAAAAAGACCTCACAGGTGCTAAGTGTTATTATAGCATATTAAAATAAGGAGAAGTTGCTCCTCTTGTTCCTCCTTGCTTGGCAGCAATTCACAATATAGCCAGCAGATTAGAATCACCCAAACTCTGAAAAAATGGCAACAGTTAGGTTCTATGTCTTTAGGTTGTGTCTAAGAAATTTACGGTGAAGTTTGAGCAGGGGTGCTAAAAAAACCTTCCCTACGTGAAGGAGAATCTACTAAAACACATTTTATTTGAAAATGCCATACCTTGTTGTGCTAGTTTAGAATTTTTTAACAATTAAAGAATAAAAGCTTGCCCAAGTCAGGCCAGCAAGGCAGCTCAGCTGGTAAAGAAGCCTGCTGGCTTGCGTAGTAATGAGTTTGAGCTCACACAGTAGAAGAAGAGAAAGAAGTCTCTCAAGTTGTCCTCTGATATCCACCTGTATGGCATGGCATGTGCACACATGCACACACACACACACACACACACACACACAAATGTAATTAAGAAATTAAAATAAAATAGTTCCCTGTGTAATTCAAATATATAGCCAGGGTTGAAAACCAATACAAGTTGCTCAAATCCCTCTTTTCTCTTTTTCCTTATTCAAAAAGTTCCTGAGACTCAACTTAGATCTCATCTCTTTTACGATATTTTCTTTATAACCTGGAATTCATCCCTTTATACTATGGCTAGGTAATGATTCTTCTTTGATGCATCCATTCTCAGTTTGGGACTTTTACCTCCCTAATGACCTCTCGACCACATCAGATAAGTTCCTTATTTCGTGATACTCATGGTGGTTCCAAGCCCATAATTGTCCTCTGATTAATACAGTCCCACTCCACAACCCTTGTGAAGCCTTCCTAATCTAAACTTGGCCCATGGATCTTCAAAATAACCCATTCATTGATGTGGCTACCATTCTTTACATATCATTTAGTGAAATTTTTATATAATTATTGGTGTTGAGATCCTAGCAGAGTCTCTTAGTGAGTGCCCGAGAAGAGTTAACAGAAGCATTGCATTGAAACAATAAGAAATTAGAGGCATCTCTTTATCTATCAAGGGCTTACAGTGAGACACCCCTGCTTCAAAGGTGCCTGTTAGTGACCCTAAACTAGGACATGAGTTTGAACACTAAGTGTGGAAGTCAATGCTCCCAATAGGCTACCAGATGGAGAAAACCATTTTACAGGACTACAAATGTAGTTGTCAAAGCTTGAAGTGCAAAAGCAGCAATGTAAAAGATAATTTGAGATGCTATAAACTAAAGCCAAAGAGGTGCTCTCTGTAAAACAGAGAAAATATATCATTCTTCTTTTCCAAAAGGCTTGAGATAATGGGATGTTTTATACTGCTTTGGATGGGTGGTCTGTAGAGCTTGGGCCTATTCACCTCTTTATTATAGTTTTGATGTCAAGCACAATACCACATGGGGGAGGGATCAGGCTCTTAACAGGCAGCTGCATGTAGAAAGCAGTAATGCCCCCTCTCTCTTTCTGGAACCTGTCTCCACCATTCAGGGCCGTGGTTGAATACTGTGAACACAGGAGAAGCTCTTTGAGGGTGTGTTCATCATAATCTGTGGCACTGACTTTTAACATCATAGATTGGGGCTATTAGGAATAAAAATATGATGGACATTATTGTTCGTGATTTTGGTAAACCTAGCATTCATGCTCATATTGAGTATAAGCTTCAGGGTGAAATACTGTGTTATAAGGTTGATTTACCTTTAGCAGAGTCTGGACTAGCTATTGATAGCCTGCCTGCAATGGGCTATGAGAGCGGTCAGCATAGTCTGCATGTAGTATCATCTGCACTTATTCGTTGAAACCATGTGTGTTGCTGCATCATATTTTTCTTCTAATTTCCTTCACTCTGATATCTAGTGGTTGAGCATCTTGTATGTTAATTTGATATTTGGACAATTAGATCTTGTGAACTTTTTCTAAAGACGGTTTGCTAATATTCCAGCTGTCTTTCTTATTGTTGCAAATGAGGCCTTGTCAATTTACAGCTACTCCCCACACCTGTGTTGCAAATTTTATTGGAATCGATTTGAATTTCTAGAATATTTTGAGATAATGTCATTACAATCATGAGTTCTTGAATTGATTCAGGCTTTGTTACTTCACTCAGTTATGTATCAAAATTCTGTTTTTGTCATACATGGTTTGTGAGTTCAATTCCTAGGTATTCGAAGTTTTTGATGTTGGTATGAATTTTAACTTGCATATTTAAAATATTTTATGAATTTGCTGTAAAAGAGTATTTGATGATTTTTTTCATATATTCTTTTGCCGTTTCTCACAGTCTTTTCCTGAGTCCCAGATAGTACTTGCTTCATGTGCACATATTCTTCCCAACAAGTCCTCCTTGTAATTTCATGTCTTCCTGTGTGTGTGGTTCTACTGAATTTAATTAAGTTAGCCTGCTTAAACAAAGGTGGGGGCTATTTAGTGGCCTATGTTCCAGGGGATCTGATGTCCTCTTCTGACTTCTGCAGCCACTGTACAACATGGGTGCACTTACACACATGTAGGACATACACTCATACACACTGAAATGAATAAATAAAATATTGTTAAAAAGAATAAATAGGGAAAGGTTTTATTTATTATCAAGGATCATAGGACACTGAGCAATTAAGATAAAATACATTTGATTTTTTGCACTTATTTTATATTTCAGCATTTCAAATGGAGTATCCTCAGCTTTATTTGAAGCAATTCCAGCAATCTGACAGGGAGAGTTTGGCACCAGTGCAGCAGCACAAACTCAAAGCTGGCACATACACCTTTGCTGGGAGTGACTACTGTCACACTGTCAAGGGTTAATTCCCAGTCTTTTGTTTTTTTACTTGCCTTTTCTTATTCATTAGTTCTTATTAGGCACATAATTCTTGTGTGCTGTGTGTTTGTAAAATCATCTCTGTATGAAAGCAAATTCGCTAATTGTATTAGAAATGAAGAGAAAAGGATTCAATAGCATAATGATTTCTAGAAAAGAGCAACTGAACAAATTTAAAAGGAGAATGTCTTAGAATTACAGAGCCATTAATGATATGAAGGGTATAATTTGAAATTTTCCATTATTTTTTGTAGCATATTAAAGGGAAAAATTATATGCTACCCTAGAACTTGAAGATTTATATTCCTTCAAGTTAATGTTTACTGTTTTGCTGGATATTCACTGCTTGCCAAAGATTACAAGTGCATATATATAGAGCAAAGATCAGATTATATTTCCCCCTCATCTTTCTGCCTTTGTTGCTAAATTCAAGTTCATAGCAGGGAGTTTATTAATCTCTTCTGGACAAAAAAATCCTTTGATGTTTACAACTATTTCTGTCTTTTTGCCTTTGAGGCACAGGGCAAGATTAAATTTACTGTTTCCTTATTGTTGTGTGGGGACATGTAATTAATTTTGGCTAATGAATTGTGAGAAAAAGTGCTGTACATCATTTCTAGGCCAAAGCATTAATTACCAGTAAGTCCCATCAGCACACCATTTCCCAGAATATTCTATCAGCATCCCTATATTGGTCGTTCTATTTGTCAGAGGCCCAGTGTGAGGATGTAGCGAACTTGTAACAAGTGCTGGAAAAGAACCTTTGTTGCTCGCAGACACAGAGTTTCTGGGTACTTGTTAAAACACTATTAACCCATCCTGATTTTAGACTCACTGATAAACCTGAGGTTTCAGTGCCTCAACTGCTTAGAGAAGAGACAAGATTGGGGCTGGAGGGATGGCCTAGCGGTTAAGAGCGCCGACCACTCTTGCAGAGGACCCGGGTTCCATCCCCAGCACCCACATGGCGGCCGAGAACCGTCTATAACTCCAATTCCAGGAGAACTCCAGTTCCAGGGGAATCCGACACCCTCTTCTGACCTCCGCGGCATTGCATGACACGGGTGCTCAGACCTACATGCAGACAATACATTCATACACATAAAAAAAAAAAATAAAATAAAATAAATAAAAATTAAAAAAAAAAAAAGAAGAGACAAGACATGTGGGGATAACCATGTTATCACTGGTTCATTTTCATGGTTCTGGATAACCAGAGGTAGCAGGATATGGGATAAGAGGCACCTTCTTTTTAAGTAGACTTACCGTCAGACAAGCTGCAAACTCCACAAAGATGGAGTCTAGTTTAGGTGAAGGGAGGGGTTGAGGGCAAAGCCAAGCCCATGGACAATGCTCTGGATGCTTGTTGAGAGCAGGCAGGGAACTCTGGAAAGCCACTAGCTGTGCGTTGGAGGAGGGGCTAGGGGCATATAAAAGCCAGTCACGTAGGACCAGGAACTCTCTCACCATTTTGGCATCATGGGCAGAGGTTACTGAGTTAATGCTGGACACTGGATGGGCACATGGGGAAGGGAAGAGATGTGAGTGATATGTCTCTCCCATTCACTTTGTAGGCAAGCCTGAGTCAACTCGGTAATCTCCCTGAAACTAAGATTGGAGAGCGTTCCTTGATTTACCCGGTAACTGTGTTGGCTATCTCCTGGGAGGAAATCTCTGCTACATGGGGACATCTGGCATCTTTTTCTCTTGTTCAAAGATAAAGGGGAAGGGGCCAGATAAGGAAGACAGACATTTAGAAGGATGAGTGAGACCATGGACTCATGGACGCTCAGTCTTTCGTGCCTGCCACCCCCTCAGCTGAGCATCCCAAGATACCTGAATACCTACCATCAATGGACTGAGTGGCACATATTATTGATGAAATAGTACCTGATTAAGGGTTTGGGACATTGATATATTTTCCTATAGGCTTCAAACATACTTTCCAGAGGCTGATTATAAACATCTTATTTCTCTGTGTGTTTAAAAAATCCCTGCCTTGCCTTTACTTTGTGCTCAGGTCCTATGGAATGACCACATTTTCAAACATGAAGTAACTCATTTCCAAGCAGCATAGTATGAAGCTGAGTATCTTGGTCAAATTTTCTTAGGTATTTCTTCTAGAATGTTTAAGATGACTATATATCAGTTTTTCGGTTACTTTTCAGACTGGTAAGCTCAGGGTGACCATGTGGCTCTGAGTTCAGATACTTCCTATTTAGTCTTTTAGATTAAGGCGTGTAACTAGGCCATATTAGAAATTTCATTAAGTAAGCTGGGCATGGAAGAACACACTTTGAATCCCAGCACGTAAGGACTAGAGGCAGGTAGATCTCTGTGACTTTGAGGTCAGTCTGGTCTACATAGTGAGTTCCAGACCAGCCAGGGCTACACAGTAAGTCCCTGTTTCAAATAAATAAACACACACACAAATAAATAAATAAATAAATAAATAAATAAATAAATAAATAAATAAGTAAGCAAATAAATTCCCTAAGTAGAAGTGCTGGAGACTGGCATATATAGACATATAAGGTTTTTACTGAATCAGTTTTGGGTGTTTCCTGAAGAATGAAAATATGTTGGAGGAATATAGAAAACTACAAAGGGAATACAGGGAACATAAATGTCTAAAAATTGCACAAAAGAGAAAGAGTATATCATTCTTCTAATTCCTGCTGTCCATTTCCCTTTCTCTTGATGAATGTCATGGAAATCCAATGCTAACCAAAAGTAAACAAAGCAAGCAGAACTGAAGCCACAAGACAGACCTCTGCTTTGACTTCTTGGTAAATTCCATATTTATTGAGAAGCAATGAATATTCGATATTTGGCTCATGGTTCAGAAAAAGTGACGTATGGTAAAGTACTGCAGAACATGTATGGTTTAGAAATTGTTTTCACAGTGAGGACTCATTAATTCATTCATGAATTTTAAAATTTATCTATGAAGCAAATAAACATGGAGAGCAATGGATAGCGTTTGCTACAAACCATGAAAACCAAGAATAATATCAACAATCTCTGCTAACAATGATCAAATGCTTCTGTAAGAATGGGAACAAGACCATCTTATAAGAGTTATTATATTGTATATGCACTGTAAGGAAAGGGCTCACTGAGAGGCTGTCTGGAAGAATCCTTGCCTCAGTCTCCTACATTTGACCGTACATTGGAGGTCTTTCCTTTGCATTTTCTTTCACATCTATACTTTGCTTTTCCATTTCTATATATTCCACTTCCTTCTGAACTGTTGCAATAGCCTTTGAGTTTCTTTTTTTTTTTAATTCCAGAATACTTTTCGGGACAAATATCTTGTTCATCAAGTCAGTTCTGATTGGATATATATTGCTTATTGTTATACGTTATTATAGTTACTTTATTGAGATAGTCAACCTCTGCTTGCTTCTGATTATTCCCAGAGCCACAATTAAAGATTTTCTACCAAAAAAAAAAGAGTTATTATATTGGTTTTCAGTGCCTGTTTTTCCCTCATTTCATAAAAAGTAATTTGAATCTAGAAACTTTGTTAACTTCCCAAGGGGAAACACAGAAGTTGACCTGGGAGCATTTGATCTGCAAGGTGGTTACCTAACTCTACAATCTGCTGCTGTTTCTTGATTTCATTTATTGTCAGTGAGCACCACTGTTACCACTATGGAAGGGCTTCCATACAGGTGCTGTGGTCAGAAGGTGTGGCTTCGATGTGCATGCCTCCAGGACCCAGTGCTGCAGTTTACTGAGTGTGGCCTGATGTCCCTCCCAATGGAAGGCAGAGTTCTAGGATGAGCAGATCCAGGTGCTCCCGAGGGAGATAATGAATAATCTAAAGTATGGAGTAATGAAAGGAAAAGCTTATGCTCTCACATTGAAGTACTAGATCAAGACAGCATGCCGCGAAGCGTCAGGGAAAAAATTTTTAGAACTCAAGCAATTTCTTGCAAATTAAAATCACTCTCAGATATTTCACTCAGATACCACTGGCTAAGATCAAGGAAACAAAAGACACCTAATGCTGGAGAGGTTGTGGGGAAAGGGGAACACTCATCCACTGCTGGTGGGAAGTAAACTTGTACAACCATTATGGAAAGCAGTGTGGAGAACCCTTAAAAGACTCAAAATGAGCCTACTACCTGACCCAGTCATACCACTCCTGAGTATATACCCGAAAGACTCATCCTACCGTAAAGATACATGCACATCCATGTTTATTGCAGCTCTCTGCACAATAGCGAAGAGCTGGAAACAACCTAAATACCCCTCCAATGATGAGTGGATGATAAAAATGTGGCACATCTACACAATGGAGTACTATTCAGTGGTAAAGAAAGATGACATCATGAACTTTGCAGGTAAATGGACGGAACTATTAAGTGAAGTAACACAGTCCCAGAAAAATAAGCTGTGAATGGCCTCCCTCATTTGTGGATGCTAACACCAAATCCCCAGATTAAAGGCAAGCTGAACAACATATTGTTATATTTCTGTTTATCTGAAAGCAACTATGTTGTTATAATGTAAATCTCTTAACGGGCTCTAGAATCAATCCACCACTTACTTTCAGACTCTGTAGTTACTATATATTGGTGGAAAGTATGTATTCATGTATTCATATTTTAGATTAATATAAAATTAAGACCAAAAGAAAAGCCAGGCGGGGTGGTGCATGCCTTTAATCCTAGCACTTCAGAGGCAGAGGCAGGTGGATCTTTGTGAGTTCAAGGCCAGCCTGGTCTACAGAGCGAGTTCCAGGACAGCTGGGGCTACAAGGATACCCTGTCTCAAAAAGACCAAAAAAAAAAAAACTCTGAGTCATAACCTTAAATATTAATGGACTAAATTCCCCAATCAAAAGACATAGACTGGGAGATTGGATTAGGAAACAGAACCCATTGATATGCTGTCTACAAGAAACACATCTTACCTTCAAGGACAGGCATCTTACCTTACCTAAAGCGAAAGGATAGAAAAAAATATTCAAAGCAAATGGTACCAAAAAGAAAGCAGGTGTTGCTATTTTAATAACAGACAAAATAGACTTCAAAGTAAAAGAAATGAGAAGAGACAAAGAAGGCCATTACATTTTTATCANATATATATATATATATATATATAGAGAGAGAGAGAGAGAGAGAGAGAGAGAATAATACTTTTTGGTTTAATAAACTGTACATGCAATGGAACTAATCATTTGTTTAATAACTGGTGCATTGATGGTAACTTGTATTGGGGGCAGAATTTCATCTCAATTGTGATTCTCAAACAGTATGTTGAGGGTTTTAGGGTAAATCTTGATGAGCTGCATTTTATTTTAATCATCTTCACTTTTCAATATCAAACACAAAGTGTTTTTATTGTTCAGTTTTGAAAATTTAGATCATTGAAAGACATTAAAATATAGTATCATGGGGTTTAAGAGATAGTTCAGTGAGTAAGAACACTGGCTGCTCTTGCAGAGGACTGGAGTTCAGTTCTCAGTACCCACATGACTGGCCGTAACTGTCTATCTACAATTCTGGTTCCAGGGGATCTGACTCTCTTATGGACTCCATAGGAACCTGCACATACATGGTGCCCATACATGCACTCAGGCACACATATATACATATAAGGTAAAAGTAAATAAATCTTTAAAAAAGATAAATACAGGGGCTGGAGAGATGTCCTAGTGGTTAAGAGAGCCGACTGCTCTTGCAGAGGACCCGGGTTCGATTCCCAGCACTCATATGGCAGCTGAGAACTGTCAGTAACTCCAATTCCAGGAGAACTCCAGTTCCAGGGGAATCCAATGCCCTCTTCTGACCTGCGCGGCATTGCACGACACGGGTGCACAAACCTATATGCAGACAGTACATTCACACACATAAAATAAATAAATTTAAAAAATTTTTTAAAAAGATAAATACAGTGTTACATCATCTCCACGAAGCTTTGGAAAAACATTTTCATGACACTAAAAATTTGTACATGGTATAGAAATGACACATATAGATATCCTCGCAGAGGAGAGTCACGAGTGCATCATGAAGGATATGTTGGATTTAGAATCATGTTTCTATTTATATCTCTGCCAGACATTGAGATAGCACCAGAGTGCTTAAAAGAGCACCATCATTTTCAAAGTAGTGTTTCTAATATCTGTTCTCATTATCCATGGAAGTTCTTATGAAGATGAGGAGGATGAACTGTATAATAGTATGCAAACTGCCAAGTGCTAAAACAATAGGCAACATGTCCGTTCATACGGAGCTTCCCTCGTACATAAACTTTTATGGACATATTTCCTCTTGGGGAGTTTTTTTTCCCATTAAACTAAATATTGTTTCTAGCAGGAGAAATTTTTCAAGTTGGATTGATATTATTATTCCTTGCAAGTTTCATCCTGATTCATAAACATTTTATGTTAAGAATAATGCTATGTTAAAGACAATAAGTGCCTTGCTTTTGCCTGGGGGCACCAGAAACCCTGCAAAAGAGACAAGAAGAATTAAACGTCCTTAATCATATTTTGCTGTTTTTAACTGTTACTTTTAACACTTCAGAGCCATTTCTCTCCTCTTGCTGGGCCCTATTGGGGACCATAAATCTTAATTAAAGATGCATTTTTTTCTTATGAAATCTGAGCTGCAAGAAACCTTTCATTCTTTTTTTATTTTTTAAGACTTGCTCCATGTGTTAGCTCATAAAACAAATAAGACTTTTACACTCGAAGGATTTTGAAAGCTGTTATTGCTGCTGTCCATGTGGAGCTAGTCCCATAATTATTATTGTTGTTATTGTTATTTATTTTTTCTAGCACACAAGTTTCTGGGGTTTTTTTGTAGAGAAAAGTGGAGAACAAGGTACTCACACAAGGTGGGTCTTGTTTCAGAAAGGGAAGGTACGGCTTTGTGCTGGATAGCTTTGGTGTCAACTTGACACACCTGGGTTGAGGGAGCTTCAACTGGGGAATTGGCTCCATTGGATTGGCCTGTGGCCACATCTGTGGAGTATTGGCTTGACGGTCGAAGAGTGTGGGAGGGCCCAGCCCACAATGAGTAGTACCACCCTGGGCAGGTTGTTGTGTACCATATAAGAAGGCGGGCTGGGCATGGGCCAGAGGAGCAAGCCAGTGAATAGCATTCCTCCATGGGCTGTGCTTCAGCTCCTGCCTCCAGGTTCCTGCCCTGAGTTCCTGCCTTGGGCTCCCTAAGTGATGAACTGTGAACCAGGAGATGTAAGCTGAATAAACCCCTTCCTCCCCTAGTTGGTGTTGGTCAGAGTGTTTTGTCACAGCAATGGAAGACAAACTAGAACAGGCTTGGAAACATGAAAGCAACATGGATTCAAGATTGTAGTGAGAAAAAGAAGGCTAAGTTTTACTGGGTATAGGACCTTGATGGGTGGGGTCCCCATCAAACTATGACTATTTAAATCCTTTTAAATAGTTATTTCTACTGGAGAGTTGTGTGACTTCTCTTGGGGAGACAGGAACACTTATCCATTCACCCTACACAGTGGACCAACAACAGACCAAAGAAACACACTAAAGCCCAGCTTAGAGAACCTGTGAGTTTATTGTGCTTACTTATTGGAATATGAGTGAGGGGCTACTCACAGAAGCCTGAGTGACTTAAAGCACCTGCATCTCCAGAGGGCACACCTCAGCAAAGGCGAGGCTCATAAGAGCTACATTTCTGGAGTTCCTGTACAACTTGCAGGAGCTCCGTGGTCTGAAGAGTCTCCTCTCATCATCAATTGTTACTGGTTACACAACTCTGGGAAAGAACCTGGTAAATCTTTTCAAGTTTTATGAGTTTCCCGAGGGTATAAATTTGGTTTACTTCCTCAATCTTATGTGTCTCTTCCCTCTCTTGAAAAGGGAGGGAATAGATGGAAAACACTGGAGTATGAATAGAACGTGAGCTCCCTACAAGTGAACTTCCTATTCCTCCAAGCATTACAAATGGACCTGACACCTTAAGGCCTTTGGAACTCATGGCCTAATCACAGGTAGCACAAGAGTTTAGTTCCCATAATGAGTGGTATAGAAAGAAGCTCTAGATGTTACTACTCAGGAAGAGAAATGATTCTGATGAGATTACCTAACAGCTAAGACATATACACAGAACCAGCTTGCAGACAGACAACAAATGTTGATCTTCTATAAGTCAAGAGTAGAGCAGTGGCTACTAGATCATGGAAAAGGTGTGAATGGGGGAGGGATGAAGAGAGGATAGTAAATAGGGACCTCAGGGCAGCTGTGCAGGAGAAATTACAGCTAATATTGTGCTATGCTGTACATATTGTGTTATGTTTGGTAGCATAGTAGGAGAACTTCAGTTGACAGTCATCAAATGAATATCCTAAAATTCCTAGTAAAATTAATTTCAATGTTTACAACATAAGGGAATGATACATTTCTAAGGCAACAGATAATTTCATCATATATACATATCTTGAAATGCTATACTATATTGCATAATGATATACAGTTAACATATATCCATTAAAATGATCATATTTGACAAAAAAATAGTGAGATGCACTATGTCCAAATTGCATTCTAATTACTCTCATCTCACACCCCCATCAATCTCTTCTCTCCTGAAAATATCTCTTTCCCACATTTGGGTCTTTTTGCTTTGTTTTTTTAATCTACTGAGTTTAATCAGTGTCATATGTATGATCATGTTTTTGGAACTAACCACTGGAGTTTTCTCAGATCACCAGTAGGCATAGAACTAATGACAACAACCCCCTCTCAGAATCTTTCAATAGTCAATAGTTCAGCATGGAGGGATAGAGCCCCAAGAACCCCTCCCTCTCCCACAACTGTTGGCAAGGACATTCTTATGTAGTATAGACAAGAACAGCTGCTGTGAACTCATGATTTTCCATGGCTGTGTTAGATACACCTAGAGGATGACATTTTATAGCCCTTTAATCTACATTCTGGTTCTTACATTCTTTCTGCCCCATCTTCTGTTTTATTTAGGGCTGAGCATTCAGCTATCCCTTTTCTTAGCATCTTGAGAAGTTGTGAGTCTCTGCATTCACTCTACCATTCACTGCAAAGAGAAGCTTTTCTCATTAAGTCTGAGAGTAGCATTTATCTATGGGTAACAGCATAGAAATTTAGAAGGCAGTTTGATGCTGTCAGGTTAATTAAACAGTAGTAGTAACTTCCTCACTAAGTAACTTCCCTAGCCATATGGTTTTGCCTGGCTTATAATACATGCATGGGTTCCTTCTTGTAAGGGTAGGCCTCAAATCTAATCATATAATATTCCTTCCAATAGCCTCCGTAGAGCTGGCTTTTAGTCTGTTTTTCACAGAAAGTTCTTATTTCTCTTTCAATTATAACAGAAAGATGTGTTGGGTATAATGTTCTGGGCTGGCGATTGTTATCTTTCTGATCTTGAAACATATCTTTCCAATCCCTTCTGGCTTTCTTTTTTTTTTTTTAGAGATTTTTTTTTCAAATTTTATTTATTTTTGTATGTGTATGAATGTACTGTCTGCATGTAAGTTTGTGCACCCGTGTCGTGCAATGCTGCGGAGGTCAGAAGAGGGTCTCGGATTTCCCTGGAATCGGAGTTCTCCTGGAATTGGAGTTACAGACGGTTGTTAGCCGTCATGTGGGTGCTGGGGATTGAACCCGGGTCTTCTGCAAGAGCAGTTGGTGCTCTTAACCACTAGGCTATCTCTCCAGCCCCCCTTCTGGCTTTCAAAGTGTCTACTGTTAGTCTGAGAGACATGCCTTCATGTGTGACTTAGCCCTTATCTCCTCTACCTTTGAATACCCTTTCCTTATTCTGTGTTTTAAGTAGAATACTCTGTGGGATGTTTCTTTTCTTGTCCTGTCTGGTGTTCTAAAGGGCTCTTGTTTATCTCTCTAGATTCAGGAAATACTCCTAGATGATATTATTGAAAAAATTGTCTATGCCACTGGCAGGAGATTCTTCTTATCTGCACATAATTTGTAGATTTGGGTTTTTCCATGGTGTCTCAAAGCTCTCCCATATTTTGTTTTATATTTTCAAATTTTTTTCTCTGTTTTTGAGAATTTCATACATTTATATAATGATATTTGATCATAACTATCCCATTTTCCCCTTCAACTTACCCCAGCATGTCCCCTCTTAACTTCATGTTTTTATAAAAAATGTATTAACATTTTGAGAACTTTATACAATGTGTTATGATTAACACACACACACACACACACACACACACACACACACACACCACAGCCCTTCCCAGATACACCTCTACCTCTCTACATACCCAACTTCATGTTTTTCATTTTTTTTTTCTCCATTGGGTCCAATATATATTGTCCAAATAATCTTAAGTGTAGAACCTACCCTGAGTTGTAGTTGGGCAAGGGTCACCCCTTAAAGAATTGGACTCTTCCTCTCCTATCAGCTAGCAAATGCTGTCAAATGACATCTTGCCTACCCATCCCCCCAACTTCATGCTGGGATTTTGTCTGAATTGAACTTGAGTAGGTCTTGTTTAGGAAATACACTGGAATGTGTAGATGTAAGAAAATGCCTCCTGAACAGGATCATGATAGCACAGGCATTGAGAACAACTGAGAAATGGGACCTAATGAAACAAAAAAGTTTCATTTTTATTTGTTCATTTAAAAAAATTTATAGTTGACCTTTACTGACTGATCCAATCCCTCTACAATAAAGAGATAGGATTGCTGAAGAAAAGCCAAATTGAAATGGTAATTGAAATGAAAAACTCAGTAAGCCAAATAAAAAGTCCATGGAACACTTTACCAATAGAACATATCATGTGGAAAACAGAGTGTCAGAGCTTGAAGACAAAGTAGATGTCATGCAAGGCCACGGAGGTCAGAAGAGGGTGTTGGATTTCCCTGGAACTGGAGTTAAACACAGTTCTCAGCCACCATGTGGGTGTTGGGGATCATACCCGGGTCCTCTGCAAGAGCAGTTGGTGCTCTTAACCGCTAGGGCCATCTCTCCAGCCCCTGCTGGAATCTATTCTAAGTCTCTCTTATTTGGAGCTATTATATGGAATTGGTAATTTTTGGAGGAGAAATGTTGCTTTGGTTTTTCATGCTTTTGTTTCTGTGCTGGAACTTGTGCAATTAGAGGTAGTTTGTTCGTTGAGTTTTTCTTTCATTATTTTTCCTTTTATATAAAAAAAATCTCAAGTCAAGTAGGGTGTGGTGGTGCATGCCTTTAATCTCAGCACTCAGGAGACAGAGTTCAGGCTAGCCATGTCTATATAGGGTGTTCCAGGCCTGCTAAGGGCTACAGAGCCACCCTGTCTCAAAGAGACCAAAATGAAAAAAAAAAAAAAAGAGTCTCACATCGACTTTCTTCTTTCAGTGAAGCATTTACAATGTTCAGCAGAAGACTATGTCATAGCAGCATTGAAGACTCATTTTTCTCTTTGGGACAAGTGTTAAGGACTGAGAATCATCCAGGGTCTGTAGCAATAATCACTGTCTAAAGGGTCAGTATAGCCCTGGTCAGCCCCCAACTCCTCTTCCATTTGTATGGCTCTCTGTGCCTGGACACCTCTGCAGGTGTTCCCCCCAGCCTCTGCAGCTCCCACTGTATGTTGTATGACTTGGTGCCTGGGCACCATACCGTCATTCAGCTCCATCCCCAGCCCTCTACAGCCTCCTCTGTGTACTGTGGGACCCTGCACACTTCAGTTCTCAACTCTTTTTTATCTACCCATTTCCAGCCTTCATTCCAGACCACTATAATGTAAAGGTAATTTTGTGTTAGAATCGTTTTCAGTTGGATTTTTGGCTGGAAGGAGCAGTGGGTTCATTCCAAATCCAGGTCTAAGATTGGACCCCTTCCATGTACCAAAGCAGTATCAGGTGCTGGAGCCAAATCCAGCTTGGAGAAGCTCCGCTGGGGGACCTAATGGAGTCCCAAGCTGGAGATGACTCTGATTAAGTGTGTTGATTGTTGACATGTATATGCCCCTTCAGTGATTCAGAAAACAACCTGAGAGAGAGGAACACTAGACAAGCTAGGGCTTTAGCCATCCTGATAAGTCATAGCTGTCGATAGTGGCTCATTTCATTTGCTGCTCACTTGCCAATAAGTAATTAAAGAACTCATTAATAAATAGATAGATGCTGAACATATATGTAACTCTAAAATAACTTACTTTTTAATGCATTTTTATTGTTTATCTAATATGTGTGTGCCTGCTTGAGTTTTGTGTTCCACATGCATGCAGGTACCTGTGGGGACCAGAAGGCATTGAATCCCCTGGGAGTGGAGTTATAGGGGGTCATGGTAGGTGTTGGGAACTAAATTCAAGTCCTCTGTGAAGGCATGAAGCATTCTTAACTGTTGAACCATCTCCCCATCCCTCAGTTCTATAAATCATTTAAATATAGCAATCCATTGAGAAAATTTCAAAACTGTATCCTATAAATCTCTTTCTAAAATATAGTTAAATACAAGGCTGAAGAGATGGCTCAGCAGTTAAGAGCACGAGTTGCTCTTGCAGAGGACCTGGGCTTGATTCCCAGTACCTGTATAGTGTCCAACAACCATCTGTAACTCCAGTTCCAGTGATCCAACATCTTATCTTCTTCTGACCTCTGTGGACATTGCACGATATGGGTGCACCTACGAACATGCAGGCAATACACTCATACACATAAAATAAAATAATAAATAAAATATAAAAAAGAGTAGTCAAACTTATTCCACTGATTACAATGCAGCTTTTATGAGCCAATACCATTATTAACCTGGGTGCACTAGGACAACAGGGAAGGAGGAATACAGGTGTAGATTCTAAAGCAATGTGGGTGAAGGAAAGAGAAGGGGGGCAGTGAAATTGGGGCAAGCATGTATGAAAGTCAACAGGGGAGGTCAGCTGGAGAGGATCTCCACTTACCTAGGAGATGATCCTCTGGCCACGCCTGTAAGAGTATTCAAAAATTGGTTTATTGACGGAGGAAACCCTTCCTTAATTGTGCAGGACACCATTTCATGGGCTTGGGTTCCGGAATGAAAAACAAAAAGGATAAAATGAGCTGAGTGCTGCCATTCATCCCGCTCTGCTTTCTGAGTGTGCATGCCATAGCCCAGCTGCCTCGGGCTCAGGCCACCATGACTTTATGCCACGATATATTCTACCCTTGAACTGCTGGCCAAAATAAATTCTTCCTTATTTAAGTTGCCTTTGACAGGTATTCTGTCCCACAGTCTATATAATAGCTAACATAGCATGGCTATAAGAAGCACCAATATTAGTGTTAGAAGACGGTTTCAGTATTAAAGTTGATATGTAGTTGCTCATAAGTTATTTCTCAGTATCTAGTACAACTTTATAACTACACCCCAGCCTAGAAATATCAAAGGAGGAGGCAGATAGATGAATCATATTAAAAATGATGTTCTGTTTACACAGTTGAAATCAGAAAATATGAGCAGTTGAGGCCCATAGTGAATAGGCATCCTTAGTTCTCATCAGCCAATGCAGTATAAGTAGCTCAGTCATTTTCTCTCAGGGAGAAGAGTTTCTGCATTTATTGGACTTCAGAAACACCTGGGGTCATTGTCTTTCCTGCTTCACTCATCTTCCCAGGTGCCTCCCAAAAATTGTAGAGAATGAGATAATAAATATTTAAAATTATTTAGGAAATGATGTGAGGGGAACTGTCAAGGTTGTCATGTCTAAGATAAATTTTGAAAATGAAGAATGCTATGGAAGAATTTCCAAATGGCACTTAAGATCTTATGGTGAATACTTTTATTTCTTTCCTTATTTCTTCCTTGACCCATTCATTGTTTAGGAGTATGTTGTTGAGTCTCCATGTGTTCCTGTAGACAGTAGGGCTTATTCTGGTGTTGATATTGAATTTTATTGCACTGTGGTCTGACCCAAATGTCCCTCAACCAATAATGCATACAGAAAATGTGGTACATATACATAATAGAGTTCTATGCAGCAGTGAAGAAAGATGACATCATGAACTTTGCAGGTAAATGGATGGAACTAGAAGACATTATGGTAAGTGAAGTAACACAGTCCCAGAAAAACAAACAACATATGGCATCCCTCATTTGTGGATGCTAGCACCAAATCCCTAGTTGCAAGGCAAACTGAGCATCGTCTTTGTTATGTTTCTTTTTTATATGAAAGCAGCAATATGGTTAAAAGGTGAATCCCTTAATGGGCTTGAGAATTAACCTACCACTTATGTTCAGATTTTTGTAATATTGGTATGTGGGTGGAGGATATGTATGCATATTTTGAAGTAATATAAAATTAAAGGGGAATATGTGGAAAAAAAGACTGAGAGAAAGATGCAAGACATGTATGGTAGAATGCAGGAAAAGGGGTAGAGTGGAGGGCATGGAAAGGGGAATGCGTCTAAATTGAATTGAGTAATAATGTATGAAATACACAAAACATCAATAAAAATCTAAAAAAACCCAAAAGATTTTATGATGACACTGGTTTCATGATTTATCATAGCAAAATGCTTGATGGAGTCCATCAATAGACTCCTGACTTTTTTTTTTAATTTTTTTATTATTAATTTTATTTATTTCTGTATGTGTATGAATGTAATGTCTGCATGCAGGTTTGTGCACCCGTGTCGTGCAATGCCGCGGAGGTCAGAAGAGGGTGTCAGATTCCGTGGAACTGGAGTTCTCCTGGAATTGGAGTTTCAGACGGTTCTCGGCCGCCATGTGGGTGCTAGGGATCGAACCCGGGTCCTCTGTAAGAGCGGTCCGCGCCCTTAACCACTAGGCCATCTCTCCAGCCCCGACTCCTGACTTCTTTATATCAGCTTTTGAACATTTGCTTTGGTCTGTTTAGTAGGAATAAGGATTCTCAAATCATATTTTCAGCCTCTTTAGCTGCTACAACAAACAATTCCAAAAATCCTTAAAGTGTTCCCCCTTCTGACCAAGTCAGCTCAGTTGGAAAATATGGAGAGTGAGTTCATCTCAAATTAGCATTGACTTAGTTTCTTTTTTGTTCTCTGTGGTCTGACTGGAGACCTCTACTCAACAGTCTATATCCAGCCAGGTAATGATAAAATGCAGGAAGTACGGATGAGCCTGTAAGAATTTCTGGCCATGCAAATGCTCATGTAATTTCAGCCAACATTGCCTTAGTCAGAATTGATCAAATATCTACACTTAGATCCCAAGCATTGAAAAATACAGTTTTCCTGTTGCCCAGAAGGAAAATGTCATATTTTTGTGAATACTCTGAATAATTTCTTCTGTAAATCCTAGTCATGAATGCTTGGAAAATATTACTTTTCTTTTCTTCACTTGGGAATGGGTACATTTTTCAGGGTCCCATGCTTTATGATATCAGAACTGCTAGATCACAGGAAGATGGTTAGAATGGAGGCAAGGTAGAATCATATTTCTTCAGACATAGTTCCAAGGTTGTAATCTCTCTAAGCTCTTAGCAGAGGCCTTTAGAACATAGTTTTCTATTTTCTTACAATATCTCTTTATTGCTGATTTTCTGGGGAGACTAAAAGAACAGTGAATGGGAAAGAAAAGTTTCATAGAAGTTTCAGGAACTGGTTAATTTCTGTGTCAGATTAGTTACTCCAAGGAAGAGGGAAAAGGAATCCTTCACAGCTTGTTTCTGCACATTTTTTTTTGTAGGAGACTATTGACTAAAAGAAGTGAGGTGCTGTAACCTGGCTTCTTGGTACTTGGTATTTCCTTCTCTTTGTTCCATTTGAGCTGGTGAAGTGTTGGTTAACATCTGGCCACTGCTATAAAGGTGATTTGTAATTTGCTTTCCCATTTATCCATGGGAATGTTTCTTTTGAATGCTGGCTTCATATTCCACACATTCTCTTCACAGTGATCATATCAGATATGAATTGGACACATAAAAGACATAGAAAGTAGAGATTTAGGCAACAGAGTCCATTTTTATGTAGTTCTGAATTAACGTTGTAAAAGAATGAAATAAGAGTATAATTTTATTAATGGGAATAAGTTTTAATGTTATGGATAATGAGGAACATTGTTATATAGTTCTTTAAAATTTTGTAATCTTGACTAACATAAACCATTGATTTTAGACTCTTTTTGATTAGACACATTTGTTATGAAAAATATGATTAGGGACCTAAGTACATGAACTTTTATTCATAAGCCATATTCTTTGCAGTTGAAATAATATACCATAAAAAAAAAAAAAGAAATAATATACCATAGTATTAAAACACTTACATAAAGATAAAATGAAAGTGGAAGAGATTATATTCATATATATGTTGAAATTCATATCATTTCTACATTTTATCAAAGGATTTTGCCACTATGCTCTCACTTAAGTTTTTCATCATAAGCACACTACTTTACCTAGTTATCTTTATTAGAGCTTTCTAAGCAATGAGCTAGTAGTTACTGTAAAAGTTGTAAAGGAAATCCATCTGTATTTTAGGATGTTGTATACCACACAGTCATGTTGCTGAGATGGCCAGGTGGCAAACTGGCTTCTTACAGGTCCTGGAAGAAAATATCTAGTTTTCTTAGAAGGCATTGACTTTATTTCAGCAGCAGTCAGTCCTTCACATTTCTTTTTTTAAAATTTTTTTATTATTTTTTATGTGTATGAGTGTACTGTCTGCATATAGGTTGGTGCACCCATGTGGTGCAATGCTGCAGAGGTCAGAAGAGGGCGTCGGATTCCCCTGGAACTGTAGTTAAAGATGGTTCTTAGCAGCCATGTGGGTGCTGGGAATCGAACCCGGGTCTTCCGCAAGAGCAGTTGGTGCTCTTAACCACTGAGCCATCTCTCCAGCCCCAAGTCCTTCACATTTCTAAGTCTCTCTGAGGCTGAGATGAAAGGTAGACAGTTTCCATCCATCAAGAATGACTTAGATAATCAGAACAACAAACTTTCCTTTGAAGCACTGATAAGGTCTAAAGCAAACACAGGTAAGGTTTATGCCATGGAGTGGTACAACTGGATCATATGGTAGATCCATTTTTAATTTTTCGAGACAGGGTCTCCCTTTAGTCCCAGCTGGCCTGGAGCTCACTATGTAGACCAGGCTGGCATTTTTAATTTTTAAAGCATTCTCCATAATGCTTTTCATAGTGGTCATAGGAGTTCGAATTTGCCCCAGCAATGAATGGATGTTCCCCTTTATCCACTTCTTCACCAGCATTTGGTGTCTTTTGTTCCCTTGATCTTAGCCAGTCTGACTGGACTAAAATGAAATCTTGAAGTGGTGTTGGTTGCATTTCTCTCATTATTAAGGATATTGACTTACCATGGCCAATAACCCCAACCACTGGCACAGCAAATTATCTTTTTATGGTGCAGTGGTGAAACTTTTTTTTAAATGAAAGCATTTTATGTGGTTAGTCTTATAAAGACATCTATTATACATATGAATATACGTATTTTAACAAAATATTTTTATTGATGTTTTGCATGCTTCATACATCTGCCCAAACAATAAACCTTTGCAGAGGAACTTTTTAATGTATTTTATTTACTTTTATTTTACGCGTATGAGTGTTATGCCTGTGTGTATATAAGTGCACCTTGTCATACAGTGCGTGCAGAGAACAGAAGAGGATGTCAGATTGCTTAGAATTGGAGCTACGGATGGTTGTTAGCCACCATAGGACCCAAACCCAGATTTTCTTCAAGAACAGCTAGTGTTCTTAACTGCTGAATCATCTCTCCAACCCCCGGTAGTGACATTTTTATCTAGGGGATGATCAACAGCTATCTAATCGGACTTAAAACCCTTTCAATGGGAAGGAACTCGTGAGTGGCACTGTTAATATAAAGCAAGTACAAATGGCTAGGGAGGTCACAGATCCTAGAGAAAACTCTATCTCTATATCTCTAGACAAATGAAATGTCTTACTCTATGCTAAATATGGAACATTACATTTACAGACAAGTATACCAAATACCACTCATCAAAGAAGCTTCTTTTTGCAACAAATGGAGGCTATCACAGAGTTCCACAATTGTTCACACACAGAGAATATATGTCTGAGAGATGTCTGAGAGGTGCCCAGCCCTAAGTGACACATCTACAATGGAAGCTCTACATCTAATCCTCATGGAACATAGCAGAACAGGGAGGAGAGAGAATACCAACACATCCATCAACTCTCACCAGCAAAGCTTCCTCATGCAACAGAGTGCAATGCACACAGAAGGCTACAACTGGCTAAGTTTTAGAGAACGAAAGACTGTAGGGTGTGTGTCCCGAGACATGACTCCTATATTAAAAATCATCCACCCACAGCTTGGGGACCATTGTGAATGAGGGGTTGGAAAGAATGTAAGGGCCAAGGTTGGTGCATGAATAAATGGAAACAGAGGCTTTTAGACCTCTGGGAACTTGCTCATTTGAAATTGCAAAAATGGTAATAGCAAAACCCATGCTGACTCAATCAGACAAAAACCCAGCATAGAATTGTGGAAACGGGCAGCAGGCCCCAACCATAGCGAGTAACTATTGGCAACTGATTACTGCTGGGTGAGGGAGAGTAGCTCTTCTTTAAGGGAGTGACTCTAGATAGACTGACTAGACTCAAGTGGGTGAACTTGCACTGTGGGACATCTGGGTACAAACACTTGGCTGGATAGGATTTAACATATATGACAGAATTCATGAAGTAGGGGGAGGGGAAATATAGAGTAGGTACAGATGGTGGACGGGGTCTACATTTGAATAAGATCTATTATATGAAACACAGGAAACTCAATAAAGAATATTTTTAAAAAGGATAGGTAAAAATGGATAGGCTGCAGAAAAATAGCTCAAAAGTAGAACTTTATAATGATAAAAATTATACTCATAAGAACCAATTATCCCTGAATATTCTTTATGTGGCAGGAATTGCCTTTGGTAAGTATTTTGTATATATTACCTATTTTTATCATTGTAGAAATCCAGCAAAGTTATGCTAATTATTACCCCTCTATATAAAGAGTAAATTGGCTTCTTAAGATGAAAGATGAGGGAATAGAGTTTTGTTTCTGTAAATTAAAGAATATTTAAATGACTTGTCAGTTGTTAGTTGTGTTGTTTGGTCAGGAGAGCTTTCTGTACTGTATAGGAAGTTGGACTTGATTACTTCATATAAACTTTCTAGCAGTTTTAAGCATTTATTCTGTGCATAGTGTTTTCTTCATCCCAGATGCCTACCAACTGACTCTAACATCTGGTACAAACAACTGAACCTCATTGATTCTCATTTGACCTTCTTTAAATTAGAGTTGTCCTTTGCAATTGGTCTTTCTGAAGAAGTTCTCATAAAAATCCACCATGAGTTTGTTTGGAGGATTTAGAATGATTTCCTATACACTTAAATTTAAAGTCTCATTGTAATTATTATTGAAGGGTTATCTATATTCTATGTTTCAGATTTTTTTTAGTATGAATAAATTTTACTTGGAACATATAATTGTGTCCAAAAACATGTAGCAGATAAACCTTTTCTTATTTTGTTTTGTTTTCCTATTCAAACCACACAACCTCAGGTTTGAGTCAAGAAAATGAGCCATGAATTAATGAGAGAAAGTAGTTCTACTTCTTCACATTGGTGACAGAGACTTCAACAATCCACTGCATTAATGGGATATTTTAAACTCTCGAAATATTTAAACCACCAGATACTGGGCCTGAATCTGATCTTTGTTTTCTTTTTTCTTTTTTAATGAAGGAAAGTTGGAGTTGATTAAGAAAAAAGTTTTATATAGATTTAAACTGGGGAGAGACAGAAAGAGAGAGTGTTTTGATTCTCAAACAACTATATTAAATAGACACTTGATTCAACTAACTGTATTGATTATTTTGGTGCTTAATCTGTTGTTAACTCTGCTTTGGGAGAATTTTAGTCATCCACTGGGACATCCTTTTACACTCTTCAGTTTTCACTTTCATCTGAGTAGCTCATTCTGTTTTTTCCCTCCTCTTCTCTTCCCCTCTTTCCTTTACCTCAGTCCCCCCCCCCCGTCTCTTTGTTTCCCTCTCTCCTCCCTCCTTTTTTCCCTCTCTAAGCATTTAAGCATTCAACGGTATTTCCAATGTGGGCCACTATGCTGGATTAATAATTAACTGACATCTTCAGACTCAAGAAGTCAGTTTTGTTGTAGAGAGAAATCATTAAAGAGGCATTTAGATATCCCGTGATAGTGATACAGTGATAAATGAACAAGACTTGGAGGAAGTCAGTAGATGGACCCAACTCAATGTAAGAAGAGATACTCTGAGATAACTAGACCAGGACAATTCACCGATGGGAAAAAATCCAAGACTGCAACCAAGCTATTCCATAATCAAGACCAAGAGGTACTAAGGAAAGAAATGCTACCTTGTTATTGGATACCATCCAATTCCTGAGTCATCAAGACCCTGGGTAACTCATACTGGAAAATGTTCTAAGTGTGGAAAGGACAGGACATTTCAAAAGGGAGTTCCCAGACAGAAAGTGAGGACTATCATCCTGTCCTATGTGTTGGCAAAACCTTCGGAGAACAGAATGTCCCCAGGGGCAAAGGTTTGAAGGTTTAACCCCTGCCCCCCAACTGCATTTCAGCTGGTCTTGGTTTGGCTGACAGAACATGAAAGCACAGCTCTCTTGACTTAGAGGCTTCTTACTCCTCAAGTGCAAGGGTTATTTAGGGTTTAGGCTTTCAAAAATGAAGACATGGATCTTGACAGTTCTCAGAGACTGATACGCTAAGCGGTCTGGACTATTCTTCTCCCTTGGTCAGACCTGAGGTGCTGATTGAGCTGATGGTCCTCTCTGTATTCCCGGGTTTGCCAGTGATTAAGAGCATGTTTGTCTGAGTGCCTAAGTACCAGGGCAAACTGCCCAGCTCAAATGAATCGATGGACTAAAAATTGTCTTCCCAGCAGGCACTGCCAAGCAGCCTCCAGCCAACACTCTAGGCAACTGAGAAAAGATCCATTGAGCCCAGCAGGAGTCTGTTTCCGCTGACTCAGCACCGGGAAGCACTTCTCCTGTCATTTATATCTCAACTTTTCTTGTCCCCGCTCTGCCCTGCATCTCTTCCCTTGATGAAGTCTGCTTTGTACCAAGCCAAGAAGCCCTGTGGTTTGAAATGACTGTTAACAACATCTCTGTATGTTTCTGACAGGTCCATAAAGTAGACCTTGCCCCACAGTCCATTTTCTTTCTCTATTAGTTTAATTCACATTTGGATTTGGCCCAAGTCATAAAGGTTTTAGTTGAAGAAAAACATTTTTTTTAAATGATGAATGGAGCTAATATTGTAGATTGGAGAAAGTAATGTTTGCATTTGAAACCCAAAGTTTCAGAAACTTGTGAAAGGCTTTGAAAACAGCTGTGGTAGCACTAGACTGAAAACCTAGAATTTGCTATTGTAACAGCTGGCTTCCATGAACCCAGGATTGTGTCCTACAGATAAAGAAGAATGAAGCCTGGGATCTTGAGAGATAGAACATTCAACCAACATGTTTATTAAAACGAAAGTGAAAAGGAAACTCAAGAAGTGGAAGAGATTCCAAGAGCGGTTACTCTTCAAGAGGGAAGGGTTGTATGCTTTTAAATGATTATTTATAGAACAAAGGAAACAAGAGTGGAGAAATGGTAGCAGGGTGCCTTGTCTCCTCCTGGTGCACAAGATGGCTGAATTCTTTTTGGTTCCAGGTGCTCCATCATAAACTAATATAGCCACCTAAATGTTATCAAACGGAAGGACTTTGATCCATGGAGCATCTGGAGTTGGCACCGTGAGTATTTGACCAGAGGACTGAGGTCAGATAGTTGTGGTCTTTCTGAGACTGGTTTCTGTCTATGTTTCTTTGTGTTCTGCCTCAGTCCTCCCTCAGAGCAGTTGACCTTAACTTCTCTTAGGGGGAGTATGGCAAGGATAGCTTGAGCAACTTCCAACTAATAGGAGTGTTGAAGATTGATAGCAAGTCAGGGTCTCTGGTAAGAGGTCTAATGGCCCTGGTAGAAATCAACTGGAAGACCCATCTCAGGTGGCATGGTTAAGAACATTTAGAGCTGGGTGTGGTGGTGCATGCCTTTAATCCTAGTACTCTGGAGGCAGAGGCAGGCAGATCTTTGTGAGTTCAAGGCCAGCCTGGTCTACAGAGAGAGTTCTAGGATAGCTGGGCTACAGGGAGACCCTATCTTGACGAAAAAGACCAAAAAAAAAAAAAAAGAACATTTAGAGTAAGTGGGATTCTAATTAGGAGGATACAGAGCAAACTAGATGATTAAATAAGCAAGGACCAAAGATAAATTAAAACCAACAAAATTAGGATAGAGATAGATGATAGAGATCCCACCGGATTTCTCCACCAGGGTCCAACCCAGCTCTGAATCCTAACTTATCCACATCTTTTAACGTTTTATGCCATGCTTTATTTTTGATAGATCTTCCCCAGTCAAATAACAGGTCACGTTAACGCATAGGTGCCACCTACTGCAGTGGTGACCCTGTTTAGGGCACTCCAATTTTGAAATATCACTTTGTTCAACAAGTTAAGGCTCTGTTGTTGAGATTTAATGGGATGAATGGTGGAGACCCAACTGGAATTCAGGACTGGGGACAGGTTGTGAATATGGAATTGGAAATCAGGTGTGGTGAAGTTAGCAGGTATGAAAAAACTCTTTTAAAAAAATATTTATTATTTTTATTTAATATCTATGAGTATATTGCCTACATGTACGTAAGTGCACTGGTGTCATGTAATGCCTGTGGACATCAGAAAGGGCGCCAGAACTCCTGGAAATGGATTTACAGATAGTTGTTAGCTGCCATGTGGGTGCTGGGAATGGAGCCTGGGTCCCCTATAAGAGCAGCCAGTGCTCTTAACCACCGAATGCATCTTTATGAAGAAATTCTTAAGAATGGATCAAGTGGTCATGAATGGCTCTAAAGAAAGTCTCAGGGAAGTGAAGGGATTAATAGATTTAAAGGATTGTTTTATGGGAGCAAGTGCTTGCTTAAATAGCAACGTGGCCCAGGCGTGATGGTACTCTCCTTTAATCCCAGCACTCAGGAGGCAGAGGGAGGCAGATCTCTGTGCATTCAAGGCCAGCTTGGTCTGCAAGGTGAGTTCCAGGACAGCTAGAGCTACTGGGAGACCCTGTCTCAAAAAGACAAAAAGAAAGAAAGAGAGAGAGAGAGAGAGAGAGAGAGAGAGAGAGAGAGAGAGAGAGAGAGAAAGAGAGAGAAGCAACTGGCTTAGAAAGGCCTTCTGATGAGAAAATTGAAAGCTTTAAGGACCTATGTACCAAGAAAGACATTGACTAGGTCACACTGACCCTGCCAGTAAATGAGCAGCATTAGGTAAACAATAAGAGCCTCATAAGAAAGACGATTCTGGGGGCTGGAGAGATGGCCTAGCGGTTGGGAGCGCCGACGCTCTTGCAGAGGACCCGGGTTCGATCCCCAGCACCCACATGGCGGCCGAGAACCGTCTGAAACTCCAGTTCCAGGAGAACTCCAGCTCCAGGGGAATCCGAGACCCTCTTCTGACCTCCGCGGCATTGCACGACACGGGTGCACAGACTTGCATGCAGACAGTACATTCATACACATACAGAAATAAATAAAATTAATAAAAAAAATTAAAAAAAAAAAAAAAGAAAGACGATTCTGTTTCTTTTTAGTGAGAAAACCCTGAATACAAAAAGAGATCTTATTGGGAGATATCTCCATTTTATTAGTCCAGATAGAGGGCTTCCAGAGGCCCCATGACTAAAAGCTGAAGATCAAATCTCTGGGAAATAATCATCCATGCAGAAAGGGTAATCTAAGGTTGAATGACTGTGAGGTGTTTAGGACAACTGATTCCTGGAGAGCAATATGAGAATAAAAGAACACGACCCCATGGGTTGAAAGGTACTTGAAGGGAGACCCTGTCTCAAAAAAAAAAAAAAAAAAAAAAAAAAAAGAAAGGTAGTCATGTTTACAGGAATAACTGTTCTTCATCTTACTCTTGTGTGACCATAACATTCATTTGGGTTTAGTGAGTCATTTGGTTTCAGAAGGGAATCAGTTATGGAAGGATGGTGTGTAATTGTATTGGTTATTATCCCACGTGGTGATGAAACGATTGTCAACTTCTAAGCTCCCACTAGAGTCTAAATCACCCACAGGCTGCCAATGAGGACCTGGTGAATAGAATTCCCATTTATGGTGTTCTAAAGGAAAATTAGGATCTGATTACAGAAGAAAGACCAAGAGCTCAAACCAAGGTGCATTTCCTTCAGTGTGCTGAAAAGCAAGAGATGGCTTTTAAGGAAGGATCTTACCTATCCTGCTGGTTCAGTGGGTTTTGGATGCTGCCAGTCTGGGTCAACTGGACATGGTTCCCCTCACACTCCATCATTGCTGGCTTCGGTATTGTGGGACACTATTCTGGGGAGACATGAACAAAAGTGCACTCACCCCTGGTAGTGCTGAAAACAGACAAAAAAAGATACTACCAAAGTCCAACTTGGTGAACCAATGAAGATTATTTGGAGTTACTTAAAGGAATATGAGTGAAGGGTTACTTGAAAAAACAGAAATGGCTCAAAGACTCTAGCATGAGTGGCACAGCCGATGGAAGCAGGAAAGAGCATACTGCACAACCCCAGGCAGCTCAACAGAGTGTCTTCCTGGCAGCACTGTTGTTCTCTTCCAGCCTCTTAGCTGATCTCAGTCTCTTTCAGGTAGCTCAGCTGACCTGAAAATGTCCCTCAGCAGTCCTTACTGCTTAGAGAGGAAAAGCATGTGAATCTGGGATTTCTTGAATCTACTGAGCTGTTTACTTGATGAGTTTTAGCAACCCTCTCTGCAGGTTGGGATGTTTCACCTCCCTGTCTAACAACCTGATTATTAACAAGCTTCCTGATAGGATGGACTATTTTATCTCTGAGGAAATTGCTACACAACTATAAAGGGTATATGAAAAGCCAGGCTATTGTCCAGTGACACTGACCTATTCCTGAATCAGCAATGGCAGTCATAGCTCTGAGGCATGCTGACCAGTCCTCTCCTATGAGGTCCAGTTCTTAGCTCAGGTAAACTGTAGACTGTTGGGTGGACCCTGTAGACTGAGCAAGCATCTCCAAACCATTTCCTTTTCTTTTCTTTTATTTTTTTTAATTTAATTTTTATTGATGCTTTGTGCATTTCATACATTTTTTCCATTTCAGGTCAGGCTTATTTCCCTTTCCCTTCCCCCCCACCCCCACCCCATCTCAGATCATGCATTCTGCCATAACTGTCCTGCATCTTTCTCTCAGTTTTTTTTTTTTTTCATTTTTAGCTATAAGTGATAATCCATGAGTACAAGCATCCTTCATGCAAAACCAATCTGCAGGCTGTTGTGCCCAAACCCCTACAGCCCCACCATCCAGTGAGGGGTGACAGGTTGTTGTTCATCCAAGTTGATCAAATGAGTGGTCCAGACTACATGCATGTAGTTCACCATTCACCCACGGCAGCCTTACATTCTAAACCACGCCCCTCTTCGCAGATGTGTTCCCTAGGCTTAAGAAAAGGGGCACATATTTAACAGGGGGGAAAATTGTAATTCATGGATTAACATATCCAAACATGTGTCTATGCTAAAGTAACCTACCATAACTATTAGTGCTGCTTAAATACCTATATATCTAATTGCTTGTGCTTCATTAGTAGGATCGAAAGGTTATTCCTGGACAAACTGTCAGCCCATGAAAGGAAACAGCCAGAATTGACCAGAGTCCAAGTCAACAGCTCCAGAGAGAGTGGACTGTTTTACCTCTCATCCACCTGTGCCCATTTCCTTTTAAGTTACATAAGGAGTGAAATCTTTATGAGTTGGGAGACCCAGACCTATAGCTCTGAAGAATGCCTGTCTTGGAAGGTTTTCCATTTCTCTGGCCCCCAGATCAAGGGTTTTTTTAATTAGCTGTTATAGAAGACAGGTAATTTCCCCATATCCTAGAAGACAGAGCCTGCAGAATCCCATAATTCCAAAGATTCCTCTGAGATATTTATTTCTTAGTAGAGGGAAGGAAGAAATAGGTTGTACCTGATCATCACTTAATTACCTTTTAACTTAAGCATGACCAGTCCTAAATATTTGACTGAATTTTGATACAACTGAACTTCATTTTTGGATACTTTATAGCCCCAGTTATTTAATGGCCTGGTGGCACAGGCCTTTAATCCCAACACTGGAGAGTCAGAAGTAGGTAGATCTCTGTGAGACTGAGAGATGCCTGTCTACATAGCAAGTTGTAGGCCGGCTGGGGCTATAGGGAGACCTTGTCTCAAACAAAGAAACAAACAAACAAACAAACAAACAAAAAACAAAATTGAGGAGTGTCTTAGTTCCTTATTGGGAACGTTCTTCTATGGTTTTCAAATGAGGAGGTTTGTAGGAAGATCCAGTTTGAATTGGAGGCTAGTTCTCAGCTAGCACCCCTCAGGGCACCACGTGGACGGGAGTCGGGATTTCTCTAACCCTGCCCCAAGGAGGAGCAAACAACGTGACCTAGGTGCATGATGCTGGGTGGGGTGGCAGTGTGCAGTGGCACGGAATTAGGGGGCCTAGGATTGGCTCTGGAAACTGATGTCCTTTGGTTTATCAAAGTAGGCTGTAGCAAGCAATAAATCAGATTCTCCATTAACATCATTACAGAATTCCTGGCCATCATTTTTTTTTGGGGGGGGCAGCCAATGGGTTAGAGAGAGGTCCCAGTGTGGACAACCAACCTGGGCAGTTGGTGTTGCGAGTGGACATAAGCTGAAGATAGGCCAACAGCCTGAAATTCCTGTCCAGGGGTCAGCAGTCTCTGGACAGGTGGAAAATCATAGCCAAGAGTGGAAACGTGTCTCGTTGTCCCAGGATAAGGGCCTGAGGTGGAAGTACCTCTCAAGCCAGGCTACAGTAGTAGCCAGCTGGTCTCTGTGCTGAGAGAGGCCAGCTCCTTATAGTGGCTATAGGCAGGTACTGTGCTCTCCTTCCCTGAGCAGGGCTGCGTGGTGCCTGTTCATCACAAAGAAAGCTTCCTACAGAGGTCATCTAGATATTGTAGTATCCAGGTTTTATGGCTTGAGCAGGCCTGTCCCTACATAAGGCCTTGACAAAGAGACTGCCCATGAATCCCCAGGGCAGGACCATCTAGATGGGTTGGGTTACCTTGGAGTTAGGGTCCTCATTGCAAATAGGTATTGGGACTCAGTTTATAAAGGGATTCAGAAAAAAGCATCCTTTAAGTCTAGGACAATAATCCATTTGGAGTCCTCTGAGATCTGTGCCAGGAGAATATATGTGCTGTGGACCACAGGGTGAAGTAGAATTAGAGTTTCATTAATAAGTCTTAGGTCTTGGACTATTCCCCACTCTCCATTAGGCTGTTGGATTCCAAGAGTTACAAGGGCTATTACAGGAAGCCACTTTGTTGTTTTAGACTGGCTCTGATGTTCTGTAAGCCCTCCCATGCATCAGGTTTCAAAGCATACTGTTTTTGGTGAGGAACTCAAAAAGAGATTTTTAGATGGATTTTAATAGAAAAGGCTGTAACAGCTCCTCCAGTCTGTCACTGGACAGCTCATACTCTGGTTTCATTTCCAGTTTTCATTAAAGGGAAAATGAGGTCCTATGTCAAGGCATAAGGATGGTGTGCCCCAGGAGAGACATGAAGTCTTGTTTCAGGAGCGGAGCGGGGCTTCTTGGTATCACCAGGAGGGCATATGAACAAAAGGAGGCTTTCACAGCTGCAGCTGAGGGGGGTGGGTAAAATAGTGAGCCATGGGCTCTCCTGAGACTCCAATCACTGTGGTACCATCTGAAGAAGGAGGAACAGGATTACAGGAAGAAATGCCGAAGAACTTACTCTATCTTGTAAGGAACTTAAGTCTTATCCCTCCACCATCAGGGTTAACCTGAGTACTCACTGAGATATTTGCTGTCAGGTGTAGGTAATATAGGATGATCCTTGATCCCTTCAGTCCTACTCTTGTTGGACCAAGATGCATTTACATCCTATCGCCTTGAATCTTTGCCCCTGGGGACAGTCTGCTTTCTAGTGGTCTTGCCAACACATAGGATAGGATAGCAGTCCTCACTCTCTGTCTGGGAACTCCTTTTTGAAATGCCCTGTCTTTCCACACTTACAGCATTGTCCAGTAGGAGATACTTAGGGTCCTGATAGCTCAGGGATTGGAGGGTGGCATCTAACAAGTCACACCATTTCTTTCCTTAATTTCCTCCTGGTCTTGATTATAGAAAACCCGATGGTAATCTTGAATAAATTATCTCAAGTATTATTAGGCCCCAGGAAACCTTGTCATTTATATCTGATGTCCAGGTCAGACTGAGTTATAAAGTGGTCTCTCAAGGTCAAGAGTCCTTCTTTGACTTAGGATCTAGGTTGATATGTTTGGTCAAGCCCTCCATGACACTTTCTAGGAAGACTGTAGATGTTCCCTTTGTTTCTTGAAATACTTTAGTGTTTTTTTTCTGAGCCCCTTCCTGTAGTTGTGCAGGGCCTAGGAGGGGGCCCTCTTGTGATTCAAGCAAAGGGAAAGTCAAGGGAGACCATGATTTTGAATAAGGGACACCTTTTCCCTTTGGTATTTTACAGTAACTCAGAGTCAAAGAGGTAGTTCCTGCTTATTCTCCTTCAGAGTATATTCTCAAGGGACAATACCACTTTGATCCCCAGGCTCTGAAGAAAAACTGGATAATGTTTTACTGTTACCAGGCTTGGCTGGAATATCAACTAAGAAATCAAGAAGAGTGGCTCATAGAGGAAAGTTTTAATAATCAAACTATATTACAATTAGCCTTGTTTTGTAGGAAGGAGAATGGTCTGAGATTCTTTATATACAAGCTTTTTTTTTATTTGAGAGATAAGCATTAGGTGTTAAAAATGAAAACCCATTCACAGAAGCCTCCCTGAATATAGCTAAGGAGGCCAGCCTATCCAGTCTAGATGATCTCATTCTCTAGTGGAACAGGGTTAGACTTGTGCATATCCAAATGGCAGTATACTAAGTGACTAAGTGATTAAATCATCTCCTACCTTAGGACTAAGGATGTATCCCGCCACACTCCCTGTACAGTTTGTCTTGTCTGTGGTGATGGAACCCAGGGTAAAACTGCCTTCCTGTGGAAGTGATCCCATTTTCCATTGTCCTTGTAGTACCAAGGAAAGTTAGAGTGTACAAGAATATTTTCTATGAATTCAACTCCTTGAATCCCTATGTGTTCTTGGAAAAGAGAAGGGAAGAAGTCTGCACCTGGAAATTGGTCCAGTCTCAAGACAGAACAAAATCTGAGCACTTAGATCACAGGGAAGTTCCATTTGGGCTTATGCAGGCTACTCAGGCAAGGGGGTTCCTGGGGGAAATCTCAGAGATACATTCCCTACCTCAGAGAAGAGTGCTTCAGAGGAAAGGTAGACCTTCCTTCTGGAAACCTGCTCTAGCTTTCAGAGTCTGAATTCTGCTAAGAGACCTTCAGGAATCCACCAAAGAGAAGCCCCGGCCAACACCTTCAGTTGCTGCAAGGCTTCTTTCAGTCCCGCTCATTCACAGACCTGTCTTAAAAAAAATCTGTCTCCTCTCAAAGAGGAGGTCTGGGGATTGCTCAGAACTGGTCACATGGAGTCTTACACCTGAGCCTTAAGGATGTCTGTGTCGCTAAATGCTCCTAGATGACAGAGAAGTGCATGCATTGTACAAGAGAAATGATGTTTGTGTCTAACGGAATATGAGAAAAACAGGCTGGTTAGTGCCCATAATCAAATTTTGTTTGTATTCTGTGGAATCCTGGACAAGTCCCCAAAGTATAATAGATGTGGTCTGTGACATCAGCATTATGTTCTGTGAAATATGAGAATGAAGCACATGGGAGAGAGAGAGAGAGAGAGAGAGAGAGAGAGAGAGAGAGAGAGAGAGATCAACCAGCATGTTTATTAGAAAGAAAGGGAAAGGGAAACTCTTAAAGCAGGAGGAATTCCAAGAACGGTTACCATCCAACAGCAAGGGTTGTGTATTTAAATGTTTACAGAACAAATAAAACAGGCATGGTGTAAGGGTACTACTATAATGTGTCCTCTCCTAATGCACAAGATGACTGATTAATACAGTTTTCTACTAGTCATCAAGCAGAAGGGCTTTCATCTGTGGAGTGTCTGCAGCTGGTGGCATAGGTGTTTGCCAGAAGACCAGGGTCTGAATCAATCTCTTGCTGTTGGTGGTCCCTAATTTCCTAAGTTTGCTCTGTCTCTTGCCTCCCTAGGACTCTTGACCAATATAGGTGATCTACAAATTACTAAGTTTTCTTTATCCATTGTAGGGTTTGTTTGTAGTTTATGAAGTAAATAGGGTACAGGACATTACCAGAACTGAATGGACAAGTGTAATTGGGTAAACTTGTCAAATGTTACACAAAGACAAGACATAGACCTGAGAATTAACATATTTGAGACCTTTTAATAGCATACCACATTGTATAAGTGTCACAAACTAGATCTGTATTGAAAGATGATCTGCTGGGAATATTTCTGCATCTTGTACACACCACGGTTTTGAGTGAGGCATTTGTCATCCTGCTTTCTGAATGCTCCCCATCTCTGTAATGTGTGACTTGTTCTTCTGCAGGATTGCAAAATAAGACCTCCCATAAGAGACAGCCCTGGTACGTCAATGAGGAATTAGGCCAGGTTGGACCATTTTTAATAGGATAAACATGACTCAGTATAGTTAAATGTTGCCACTCTGGAATACTGGCTCATAGTGGAGAAATCTTCAGATTGTTTAAGAGAGTTATAAATATAGATTTTTGTCTGTGTGTGTGTTAGATCTCTGGAACTTTAGTTTTTCATAGAAGCTTGAAAATCAAAACAAACTGACAATGTATAAGCTATTTCTAGATCACAAGTAGTCATTTTTTTGAACTCAAATACTGTTTCTGTTTGTTTTGATTACTTTTTGTTTGCAATACATGAATGGTGAGATCTACAGAGTCTTGCTGAGAGTTCACACTCTACCTCTCCATCAACCTTCTTGGAATTCCTCCTAAGTTGTGTTACTTTGATTGACAAAAGAAGATATCTAGAAATATATGTAAATATGTAACTTTCCAAAGTATACATCATCATTGAACTACGCCCCCTAGTAAATAGCTTTAAAGGAACTCAACTTAAAGGCTGTAAAGGAATATAGGACAATTTTAAATCCAGCCCCATACATGCTTTACTACGACTGGTGCCCGGACCCACACTGTATCTGTGATGACAGCTCCACCACCATGAAGGACATGAACAAGTACAGCAACTGTGAAGACTGCAGCAGGAATCCACCAAGGTCAACAAGAGCAAGGGTTAGCAGGATGATGGTAAAAGGTTGAGCAAGTGTTAGCAGGATGATGGTAAAAGGTTGAGCAAGGGTTAGCAGGATGATGGTAAAAGGTTGAGCAAGGGTTAGCAGGATGATGGTAAAAGGTTGAGCAAGGGTTAGCAGGATGATGGTAAAAGGTTCCTGGAGGCTTCAGCTGGGATACTCACTAGAAAGATTTGACTGAATGTTTCGATTTGGTAAAGTTGTAGACTGGACAATTAAAATATATCTAATCACAGGAACATCCAAAGGATGTGGATTTGTGCTTTTCAAAGATTCTTCTAAGTTTTGGAATTGAAAAGGCACAAGTTATAGGACAAATTTATGGAAACCTAAAAGGACCAAAGCTTTATTTAAAAGGGAAATAACCTCTTAAAAGTTGTTCCTGGGTGGATTGAACCCAGATATTTCTGCAGAACACCTTAGAGAACATTTTGGAGCCTTGGAAAAACTTAAAATATTGGACTTCCGAAGGACCCCAAAACAAATGAAAGAGGAAGATTCCGTTACACAGAATGAAGAGCCAGTAAAGAAATTGTTAGAAAGCAAATACCAACTAATTCTGGGAAGGTCAAATCCAAGTTGCACAGCCTGAGGTGTATAGAGGCAGCCACAGCAGCAGCAGCAGCAACAACAACAGCAACAAAAGAAGAGGTGCTGTGGGTGGTGTATGGGGAGGTAATGGGAGTTGTGGGTGCTGGAGTCCAGGAATCGTCTGGTTCCTGTTTCTTTGCTATCTCCTGAATGAGGACCTTCTCATAAATGCTGTGGGTGACAACTACATGAGTGCAACTGAGAGGAAGCCCTTGGTGGGGCCAGCTGGACTGACCAGCTCATCCCCTCCCCATGCCTCAGTCCAGTTTCTGCCTTTAACGAGCCCCCAGACTAGTGGCTGGATGCTACTTGATTTCCTGGAACCCCTCTGTTACATAGAAGCTCTGCTGTCACACCTCCCAATGATGAATCTATAATAAACGTCTTGAAAACTCCTCCTTTTTGGCAAATTTCGTTAGGTTCATGTCGAGGAGAGACTCCAGCCCGAAAAAGTATTCACAGGACTCTGATAAAGATAACTATAAATCAGATAAAGATAACTTGGGTGTTATTTTAGGTCACAGAAGTCTGGTGTCTGACTCGGGAGCTTGATAGCCAGCAACAATATGGAAGCCTGGCAGACTCTTTAAGAGGGAAGGTAATAGGGTGTGGGCAATAGGGTGTACAGGGGGAAGTTGGTAATAGGGTGTACAGGGGGAAGTGGGTGAGAGGGTGTGCAGGGGGAAGTGGGCAATAGGGTGTACAGGGGGAAGTGGGTGATAGGGTGTACAGAGGGAAGTGGGAAATAGGGTTTGCAGGGGGAAGCGGGCAATAGGGTGTGCAGGGGGAAGTGGGTAATAGGGTGTACAGGGGGAAGTGGGCGATAGGGTGTGCAGGGGGAAGTGGGCAATAGGGTGTGCAGGGGGAAGTGGGCAATAGGGTGTGCAGGGGGAGTAGGCAATAGGGTGTACAGGGGGAAGTGGGCAATAGGGTGTGCAGGGGGAAGTGGGTAATAGGGTGTGCAGGGGGAAGTGGGCGATAGGGTGTACAGGGGGATGTGGGCGAAAGGGTGTGCTGGATAGCTTTAGTGTCAACTTGACACACCTGGGTTAAGGGAGCCTCAGTTGGGGAATTGGCTCCATTGGATTGGCCTGTGGCCACATCTGTGGAGTATTGTCTTGATGGCCAAGCAGTGTGGAAGGGCCCAGCCCACAATGAGTGGTGCCACCCTGGGCAGGTGGTTGTGTATGGTATAAGAAGGCAGGCTGGACATGAGCCAGAGGAGTGAGCAATGAACAGCATTCCTCCATGGGCTGTGCTTTAGCTCCTGCCTCCAGGTTCCTGCCCTGAGTTCCTGCTATGGGCTCCTTAAGTGATGAACTGTGACCCAGGAGATGTAAGCTGAATAAACCCTTTCCTCCCCAAGTTGGTGTCAGAGTGTTTTGTCACAGCACTGGAAGACAAACTAGAACAGAAATTGGTACCAGAAGAGTGGGGTATTGCTGTGACAGACCTGACCTTGGTGTTTAGGGGAAGGATTGTGGAAGTGTTTGAAACTTTGGACTGGGAAGATCATTGAATGCCTAAAGATTGTTGCTGTGGAGCTTGGAGCAGTTTTGCTGAACGATTTGTAGAAGATGGAAGCCTGGCTTGTGAAATTTCTAGTTTCAAAGGGGAGCAGAGATCATCAGGACTGTGTAATCTGTGGGCTCTGGTCAGCTGGGGCTGAAGAATCAGCTGTAAGTAACAAGAGACCAGAACCTGAAGTGAAATCTTTGTTGTACTGGGACAATTGATGCTGGTTAGCTGGGGCTGAAAAATCAGCTGTAAGTAACAAGAGACCAGCATCACTGTGGTGAAATCTTCTGGGAAGAATTTCTTCAGGGTCAGCACACAGAAGCTGTGATCCAGAAGGGGCCTGAGCCTCCATCTCAAGCCAGAAGCAGGACTTGGTAGTGTGTAAGAGTCTCCTATATGGTTCTGGTGTTGAAATTTGAGGGGGTCACAGAGAGCAGCCGAGGCTTGGCACTGTGAGAGGTCAGGAAAGACCATTGGTGGAAGTGCACCTCGGTTGCAGTGAAGACCCCAGGATTGCAGGGGTCATGGAGAGAAGCTGAGGCTTTGCACCAGGAGAGGTCAGAAGAGACCATTGGTGAAGGTGCTGCCTCAGTTTCAGTGGCGACCCCAGCTTTTTGGAGATGCCGGTACCCTGGGACGACCACCAAGAGCAGCGGTAGGTGTAGAATGGAGTCGGCCTGGGCCTGCGAGATGAGTGTGCCACGGACGGCAGAGTCGGAGAGGGGGAGCTGCCGAGACCCTTTGGAGCCCAGAAGATCGTGAGTGAATCCCAGGTGTCCAGCCTTGAGCTACTTTGCTGGACTTAGGTTTTGTTTGAGAGTGCCTGATTCTTCCCTTTGAAATAAGACAGTACTTGTTTTGGATTTTACAGCAGCCCACAGTTAAGAGACTTTTAATAGACTGGACTTTTAAGCATTTGGACATTTTAAGGACTGTGGGGCTTTTAAGGATGTACTGTCTTAGGTTGTGATTAATGTTAATATCATACTTTGGGGATAAGAACTGGAAAGGTGGTGGTTTAATAGTGATGTGTTTTGTGTTTCAAGTTGACAAGGGGTCAATTGTGCTGGATAGCTTTAGTGTCAACTTGACACACCTGGGTTAAGGGAGCCTCAGTTGGGGAATTGGCTCCATTGGATTGGCCTGTGGCCATATCTGTGGAGTATTGTCTTGATGACCAAGCAGTGTGGAAGGGCCCAGCCCACAATGAGTGGTGCCACCCTGGGCAGGTGGTTGTGTATGGTATAAGACGGCAGGCTGGACATGAGCCAGAGGAGCGAACAATGAACAGCATTCCTCCATGGCCTGTGCTTCAGCTCCTGCCTCCAGGTTCCTGCCCTGAGTTCCTGCCTTGGGCTCCTTAAGTAATGAACTGTGACCCAGGAGATGTAAGCTGAATAAACCCTTTCCTCCCCAAGTTGGTGTCAGAGTGTTTTGTTACAGCAATGGAAGACAAACCAGGACAAAGGGTGTGCAGGGGGAAGTGGGCGGTAGGGTGTGCAGGGGGAAGTGGGCGGTAGGGTGTGCAGGGGGAAGTGGGCGATAGGGTGTGCAGGGGGAAGTGGGCGATAGGGTGTACAGGGGGAGTAGGCAATAGGGCGTGGGTCCTCTAGGGAAGTAGGCTGTAGGATATGGGAGCTTTGTGTGTATGAGGACTAACAGCTTGAGAGAAATTCTCTCTCACACTGGCCAAGCAAGGTTACAGGACCTTTCCCTCCAGAGAGTAGTATGGTGGTCACGGGTGAAGACTTCTTGGAGTTTCCAGGTCCAAGTTGACTTCGGTCTTACAAATTTTAATTTTCAACAAATTTGTGAAACAAGAACCTGAAAGTCACTGACTTTGGGCAGCTTCAGTGGCTGTTGAGTTTCCACAACCCTAGCTCCCCGAGAAAGGCTACAACACTTTCAGACTCCTCAACATTCCAGTATCATTTCCATGTTGATTCTTGTTCTCTTTACCTTTTTAGTCACAGGAACAGATGAAGATCCAGCTTTCAAAAGCCATTAAAGGTGTTAGGTTCACGATTGAGGTGAGACCCGGTGAGAGAGAGTAAATAGGACTTTGACAGAAAAGTAACTTACTCTTTATTTAGGGTGAGGGTCTGTTGTCTGACTTGAAGGATGGCCAGCTGCCACATGGCTGCTTTGGCAGACGTTTAAGGGGAAAGCAGACAATAAGGCACAAGCACATAGGGGAAAGTAGAATTTACTGCGGGTGCGCTTTGTGGTTGGTATTGTGGTTGGTATCAGAGCGAACAGCTTGAAAAAAACAGGGCCTTTCTCTCTTACAGAGGCCAAGCAAGGTTACAGTGACCTTTTCCCAGAGTGTAGGATGGTGGTCAAGGGTGGAGACTCCTGGGGTTTTCAGGTCTAATTTGACTGAGGTCTTACAAAAGGGAATTTAGTAAATCAGTTTTGAAACCATGAACTCCTTCAAGCCAGTGTTTTGTTTTGCATTTGATGCATGTCAATTATTCTTGTTTTTCATGAAAATTAAAAATTTGTGACAACCATGTGATATCACTGTAATGAGGCATCACAGCTAATGGAAACAGGGCAGCATCAACTCTGAATCTTAGTCAGTCCTGTGACAGGTAGCTGTCTTTGTGACATTGGACAAGTTACTTAAGTATATCCTATTACCAGTTTCTTTAATGCAGTAGAGGATGCTCGAATTTGTCAATCCCCTGTGGTTCCTTCTAGCTCTCAGTGCTTGAGATAAATGGATTGTTATTCTATCATTGCTGCTAAAGAATGGTATTTTCTACCTTAAGTATCAAGGAGTCATTTTATCTGGATCTTTGTTTTAGGAGTGAGAATTAAAATGACTTTGAATTCGGACACCTCAGCATGTTCCCAACCTTTGTTATTCTGGACAGGTCTGCGTTCCTTTGGAGAAACTACATGTGGAATTCCATGCATTCTTAGCATCAGGCCTGAGAAGGGGGAATTCTGATGCTTTGAAATAGTCTTCACTGACACATTGGGAAACACCCCCTGAATGCTCTTCCTTTTTAGTGGTACTACCTTGAAAAGATGAAGTCATTATAATCAGTGCATATAAAAGCATGTGCAGTCTGGGTAGAATGAAAGCTGATTTGTTCATTAATTTTGAACAAAAAGGATGAATGAGTATTATTTATAATTTGGAGTAGGTCAAGTGAAAAGAAGCCATATGCAACAATTTCTATTCATTATCCAAATAGAAAATAGAGAAAAATGACCTTTTCACCAGCAGTTTTCATTGAGCATAAACCATTAGTTTTTTGTACTTAATTTTCATTTGTGAGGTTCTGCACCTTTCTACCCCCTCTGTGTGTGTGTGCATGTTACCCAGGCTGGCTTTGAACTTTGAATTCAAGAGCTCCTCTTGCCCTAGCCTCCCAGGTAGCTGAGATAGCATGCCCAACTTATTTTTCTCTTCTTGACCCTTACATGTACTGTTTCCATTATGGTTTTATAGTATGTATTGACATGAAGAAGGCAAATTCTTTATTCTTTAATTTTCTTTTTCAAGCTTAGCTCATTAAATCCTGGAATTAGTTAAATTTATCTGTTTTGCATTACTATAACAGAATCCTTGAAGCTAGGATACTATAGTGAATGGAGATTCACTGACTAATTGTTCTAGAGGTTGAGACATCCAAGACCAGTGTTCTAGTATTAGTAAGAACTTGATATACTTTAGTGTGTGAGGGCCAGATAGGCTGAAAGAAAAACACAGAGAATTGCTAAAACGGGAGGAAATTTTCCAGTTTTTAAAAATATTTTGTTATGTATATATTTAAAAAAAATTTTTTTTTTTGTCTTTTCGAGACAGGGTCTCCCTGTAGCCACAGCTGTCCTGGAACTCACTCTGTAGACCAGGCTGGCCTTGAACTAACAAAGATCCGCATGCTTCTGCCTCCCAAGTGCTAGGATTAATGGCATGCACCACCAAGCCTGGCATATTTTTTTATTTTTTTTTAATGTGCATTGAGTGTACTGTCTGCATGTAGGTTGGTGCACCCGTGTCGTGCAATGCTGCGGAGGTCAGAAGAGGGTGTCAGATTCCCCTGGAACTGGAGTTAAAGACGGTTCTTAGCCACCATGTGGGTGCTGGCAATCGAACCCAGGTCCTTTGCAAAAGCAGTCGGTACTCTTAACCACTGAGCCATCTCTCCAGCCCTATTTATATTTTTATGTTTATGGGTGTATTGCTTGCATGTAAGTACACCCATGCCATGCAATACTTGTGAAGGTCAGAAGAGAGTGTCAGATCCCTTGGAACTGAAATTATTTGTAGTTATTAGTTGCCAGGTGGGTGCTGGCAATTGAACCCGGCTCTTCTGCAAGAGCAGCCAGTGCTCTTTTGCTGGGCCATTCTCTGAAATTTGCCAGTTTTGTAAAACCTACGTCTGTGACAGCTAACACTGACCTGTGATAATGGTGTCAATCTCTTCATTTGGTGCTCTTGGTATAATTATCTCTCACTAGGTCTCACTTTCTCATACTGTTGAACTGGGAACCAACTTTATAATGCATACTTTGGGGGGGGGCATGTTTAAACCATAGCCAGAGGCAGCATAGAATATTGGAGAGGCATACTGTGGTGGATGGAGTGCAGTTAGAAGCAATAGACTAGATATCCACAAAGTTCATTAATAGATCTTAAAAATACCCTGGAAAAAGGTGACAAAATAAGGTACATACTGTAATAGCATTTAATAAGAAAGTTAAAAATATGGGGCTGGAGAGATAGTCTAGCAGTTAAGAGCATTGACTGCTCTTGCAGAGGACCCGGGTTCGATCCCCAGCACCCACATGGCGGCTGAGAACCGCCTGTAACTCCAATTCCAGGAGGACTCCAGTTCTAGGGGAATCCGAGACCCTCTTCTGACCTCTGCGGCGTTGCACGACATGGGTGCACAAACCTACATGCAGACAGTACATTCATACACATACAACAAAAAAATTTAAAACAAAAGAAAGTTAAAAATACATGCATTTATATAAAATAAATTAATTTTAAGAGCACACAAAGCCTGAACTCATTAACTATATTAGATAGAAGAGTTACCCTTTGGGGAAAGGCAAGAGTCATGGATTACAATTACAAGGACAGATAGGAAAACTATGTTTAACAAGAAAAGCCTAAAATATAAATGGATTCATGTTTTTAATATAACAAACTATATTTTAATAAATTGTAATGGTAATTTTGAAATGAAATGAGATGATTTATCTAAAGTTCCCTGACTTTTCAGGTTGGCATCAGGAGGAGCGCTGGTTCCTCCCGCAGAACCCTTTTCAGATGGACAGTGAAAGCAAAAGCAGAGTGTGTTCTGGATTCCGCTCTGTCTGTCAGTCAGTGCCTGTTACCCAACTAGCCAGGATGGCTGGAGCGAAGAGATCACTGTGTAGAATCTCTTATGAGTTGTTGATATTGCTCAGAACCAACTGAGGGGAAACGTATGTCAGAAAGCAGCAGCAATGTCTATTGGAGGCCCCAACTGTGTAAACATACACATATCCCTACCTGAGTCACTCAACAATCAGGCTTCTTTAAAGAAAATACTACTTTTCCAGAAGCACAGTGCCTGAAAGAGAGCTAAAAGCATGCTCTTTCCTCACTGCCAGTTATCTTTACTCTCAAAGGATAAACATCCCTCTGTTAACATCACCCTGGCCTTAGAAGGTTCACTTAGGACAAGGTTATTTGAAAGGCCAGAAAGAGGGAACACGAGGGAGGAGAGAGAAAATACAGTAATAAAGCTTAAAAGTAAGAGGTACAATTTACTTCTAATATGTCTCAGGTAGAATCCTAGAGAACTGCTCTGCTTTAACTTGACCCTTATGATGGGGGGAAGGAGAGAAAGAGCAGGAAGACAGGTGGTAAAAGAAATCTCTACTGTAAAAATCTGCTATTAAGGTGGGGAGTTCGGAGAAGGATTATTTTTCTTTTAAAAAACCCTCTTTATTTGTTGGAAGACTGGAAGCATTTCATTCACATATATGTTTACAAGTATGTATGTATGTATGTATGTATGTATGTATGTATTTTTGTTGTCCATATTCTCACCCTTCCATTTTTCCCCTTGAGTGACCTTGCTCTCTTCCTCCCTCCCTTCCCTGAGCTCTTCTTTGCTTGGCATACTTCAAATACAGAAGTTCACCTGCTAATTAGTGTGGGTATATGATTTGTAGCCTGCTCAGTGATGCCAAAGAGTGAGATGCAACCTTTTCAAGTTCAGCAGCAATCATCTAATGCAAGTCAAAACAAAGATGTATTCAGTTAATTCAGTGGCAGGGGAGGGTTAGAGATTTTTATTTTGAAAGTTCAGTAATGACAGGTCACTTTAAAAGGGACAGTGTGTTAAAAATGAACCAATAAAGTCAGAAACTTTATAGAAGGAAGAGCTTGTTTTTGTTGAAACCAAAGAGAACCAGAAGCCTGTTTTCAATCAGACAAAAAGATTATTTCTCATTCTCTCCAGTTCTTCTAATGAAAAATTTAGAAGTGTTTGAAGGAGAAGTAAATACTTGTTTGTTCAATTAGTAGTTTAGATAGTTTTGGGATTTTCACCTCCTCCTTCTCTTCTGCTTCCTCCCCCCTCCCTGCTCCCTGTCTTTCTCTTGCTAAGGGAAAAAAATTATATATGTGGATTTTTGTTCCTGGAAACACTGGTTCTGGGAACTGTCTTGTCTTTGGTGCTCCAGACTTTTGAGCATGATCCCTTACCCACTAATACTAGCTGGAATTCCACCTGACTCTGCAGTCTGGACTGTAGTTCTGTTTAACTCAACATGTGGGTATAAATAAGGAGAAAGCTTTTTCCTTACTCTGGCTTGTAAAAATGGGTTAGTATCCAAATGACAGAGGTATTTCCAGAATCAGAGTCTTTGACCTTAAAACTCAAATAACCTTTAAAGATCTGGCTGTCACAGAGAAACTTAGCAGAATTGATGACTGTTTCTTTTTATTGTTTGAAAATTTTATGCATGCATATAACACATTTTGGTCAAATCCACATCCTTTACCTCCCCTACAATTTCACCCTTATTTCCACCAACACTGATCCGTCCCAACTTTACATATTCCTTTTTTCCAAACTCATTAAGTATACTTAATGCTGCCTACATGTGAGAGAGCATAGGACCTTCTCCTGGAGCATGGGAAGCTTCCCAAGGGCCTCATCCTTGAAGAAAACAACTCTCCTCTCATCGGCAGCCTTCAGCTGCCCACAGTTCCTGAGGTAGTGGTGGAACTTCACGAAGCTCCCTCCTTTGCTACTGCTTTGGCCGGCTTGATCTTGTGCAGGTCTTGTTCATGCAGTCACAGCTGCTGTGAGTTCATGTGTGCAACTGTGCTGCCATGTCTGGAAAATGCTGTTTCAAGGCATGTGTTCACTATCTCTGGCTCTTCCAATCTTTCTGCCTCGCTTTCCCACAGATCTCTGGGCCTTGGGGGCAGAAGGTGTGATATTTATGTCCCATTTACAGCTGAGTACTCCACAGTCTCTTGTTTTCTGCCAGTTAACCAGTTGTGAGTCTCTATATTAATTGCCTTCTACTGTAAAACCAAGCTTCTCTGATGGAGGTTGACAAATCTATGGATATGAAGATGAGAACTTAGGGGGGCATTTTATTATTATTTCCATTTAATATAGTAATAGTATTAGGTTTACCACGAGGGTCTGTGATTTGGGTTTTTGGTTCAGTTAGCAGTACAAGGCATGAGTTCCATCTTGGGGTGCAAGCTTTAAACCTAATCAGAAAGTGGTTGGTTACTTTGGAAGTAATGATGTTATGGAAACATCAGTGGACATACCTTGCCAGGTTAGTTGTTATTATAGTTCACAGAATTTACAACAAGGTAAGACTGATAATTACTTTTCTACTCACATAGCATGTATAGAACCTTCCAAAGATATCATTTCAGTTTTCTTATATTTGTTTAAATTCACTTTGTGCCCTGATATGTTATCAATTTTGAAGAAAGTTCCTTGGGCTCCTGAGAAGAATCTATATTCATTAGTGTTTGGTTGGTATCAACTATAGATGTCTCTTAGGGCCATTTGGCTTCTATAACTTCAGTGTTTCTGAAGTTAGTTTTTGTTCAAATAACCTATCTGTTGGTGAGAGTTGGGTATTTAAGTCACCCGTTATCACTGTATTGGGGTTAATCTGTGCTTTCCCATCTAGAAGAATTTAAAAAAATGAAATTTAGTGTGCCTGTATTTGGTACATATGTTTAGAATTATAATGTCCTCTTGATGTTTCTTTGAGTATTAAGTGACATTTCTTATTGCTTCTGACTAGTATTGATTTGAAGTCTATTTTGTCAGATATTAGAATAGCTACAACTGTTTGATTTTTATTTACTTTTTAATGTTATTTATTATTTTTATGTGTATGAGTGTATTGTCTGCATGTGTGTAATTGCATTTGTGTCATGCAATGCTTGCAGAGGTCAGAAGATACCATCAAATCCCCCTGGAACTGGAGTTATGGATGGTTGTTAGCCACCATGTGGGTGCTGGGAATCAAACCCAGGTCCTTTGCAAGAGTCAGTGCTCTTAACCACTGAGCCCTCTCTCCAGCCCCAAATGTTTGATTTTTAGATTCATTTGCTTATGTTATCTTTTTCCATCTTTTTACCCCAAGCTTGTGTATATTATTGGTATTTAGATGTGTTTCTTCAAGGCAATGAAAGGATATATCTTATTTTCTGATCCAATACTAGTTTATGTATTTTTATTTTTATTTTTTTGTCTGTTTGAGACAGGGTCTCCCTTTAGTCCCAGCTGGCCTGGAGCTCGCTATGTAGACCAGGCTGCCCTTGAACTCACAGAGATCCACCTGCCTCTGCCTCCCAAGTGCTAGGATTAAAGGCGTGGGCCACCATGCCCAGCTCTAATCTATGTATTTTTATTGAGAAATTGAAACCATTAATTTTCAGATATTCTTGACAGATGTATGGTACTTCCTGTGATATTATGTTTTATTTTTTACATCTTTTGATCATTTGTCCTGTAATATCTTGGGTGTATTCCTCCTTTTCTTCATACTGAAGTATCCCTACCAGTATCCTCTGTAGAGTTGGCTTAGTGGTCATAAATTCCTTTAGTTTGTTTTTATCATGGAAGGCTTTTCCTTCAATTTTAATGCATAGTTTTGTTAAGTGTGAGTCTGCAATGGGAGCTGAATCTTTCAGAACATACCTTTTCAGGATCTTTTGACTTTAAAAGTGTCTGTTGAATAATCAGATGTTGTTTTGATGGGCCCACTTTTTTTTTTTAATTTTTTATTTTATTTTATTTATTTACGTGTATGAATGTACTGTTTGCGTGTAGGTCTGTGCACCCGTGTCATGCAATGCCGCGGAGGTCAGAAGAGGGTTTCGGATTCCCCTGGAACTGGAGTTCTCCTGGAATTGGAGTTACAGACGGTTCTCAGCTGCCATGTGGGTGCTGGGGATCGAACCCGGGTCCTCTGCAAGAGCGGTCGGCGCTCTTAACCGCTAGGCCATCTCTCCAGCCCTGATGGGCCCACTTTTATAAGTGACTTGATCTTTGTCTCCTGTAGCTTTCAATGTCTTTTCCTTATTCTATGCTTTTAATGTTTTATTATAATATGTCATGCCCTTTTCTAGTCTTTTCTATTTAGACTTCTCTAGGCCTTTTGTACCTGGAAGGGCACCTCTTTCTCTGGATTTGGAAAATTTCTTCTATGGTTTACTGAAAATATATTTTACACCTTTGATCAGATATTGTTTTCCTTTTTCTATGTTTTTAATCCAAAAGTTAGGTCTTTTCATGGTGTCCTGACACTCTTCCATGATCTGTTCTTATATTTAAAAATTTTTCTCATTGACCTTTACTGAATGACCAAATTCTTCCACTTTGTGTTCTATCCCAGAGTCTGTTTTTTTCTTGATCCATTTTGTTGGTGAGACTTTCCACTCAGATTTTTATTTGACTTATTGAGTTTTTCATTTCTAACATTATCTCAGTTTGACTTTTCTTTTATAGTATCATTTATTGAATACTTTTTTCATGTCTTTTATTCACTTATTTTAAAGTTTTGAATTATTTTTATTTTATGTGCATGAGTGTTTTGCCTTCATGGATGTATGTATACTACATGTGTGAAATGCCCTCAGAGGCCAGAAGGGGGCATTAGATACCTTGGCGCTGAAGTTACAGTTCCTTTGTAGTTTCAGATGGTTGTTTGCTGACAGATGGGTGCTGGGAATTTAACCCAAGTAGTCTGGAAGAACAGCCAGTGCTCTTAAGTCATCTCTTGAGCTCCCTTTATTTCTTTATTTCATTCATTTTTGTTGTTTTCTTAAGAGTTGTTTCAATACAGTAATATTCATTCCTTTGAATTCTTTTTCTTTTTTTTTTTATTGATGCTTTGTGTATTTCATACATCATTTTCCAATTCAGTTCAGGCATATATCCCCTTCCCTTCCCCCCACCCCACCCCTATCCATCCCAGATCATGCATTCTGCCATAAGTTTTCTGCATCTTTCTCTGCTTTTTTGTTTTGTTTTATTTTTTTTTAACAATAAGTGATAATTTGTGAGTACAAGCATCCTTCATGTAAAACCAATTTGCAAGCAGTTGTGCCCAAACCCACACAGCTCATGGGTCCCACCATCCAGCAGGGGGGGCTTGTATGTTCAATCAAGTTGATCAAATGAGTGTCCAGTCTATATTGTTGTAGTTTCTCCATTAACCCCAATCAAAGCCTTTGACAGAAGCATTCCCCTTAAGGGTAGGAACTCGGCAAGGTTGTCCCCTGTCACCACTCCTTTTCAACATAGTGCTTGAATCCCTTGCTAGGGCAATAAGGCAAGAAAAGGAAATTAAAGGAGTTCTAATAGGAAAAGAGGAAGTCAAGCTATCCCTTTTTGCTGATGATATGATTGTCTACTTAAGGGATGCTAAGAACTCCACCAGGAAACTCCTAGAAATGATTAGGAGCTTCAGTAAGGTGGCAGGACACAAAATAAATCTAGAAAAATCAGTAGCCTTTCTCTACACCAACAGTAGGCAGCTGAAGAAGGAATACAAGGAGAACTTCCCACTCACAATAGCCTCAAAAACAATAAAATACCTAGGAACAAACCTAACCAAAGACACCAAAGATCTCTACAACAAAAATTAAACTCTGAAGAAGGAAATTGAAGAAGACATCAGAAGATGGACAAACCTCCCATGCTCATGGATTGGGAAAATAAATATAGTAAAAATGTCCATTCTACCTAAACTTGTATACAGATTTAATGCAATCCCAATCAAAATCCCCAAGAGTTTCTTCACATGTTTGGAAAAAAGAATCCTCAATTTCATTTGGAAAAACAAAAGACCCCGAATAGCCAAAGCAACTCTGTTCGAAAAGGGCAATACAGGGGGGATCGCTATACCAGACATCAAACTATACTACAGGGCTATAGTCATAAAAACAGTTTGGTACTGGCACAAAAACAGACCAGTTGACCAATGGAACAAAATTGAAGATCCAAACCTGAGCACATACAATTTCAGCCATCTCATATTTGATAAGGAGGCCAAGAAAAAAAAAATGAATTCTTTTTCTAGAAGTTCTTTGAGATTGTTCTCACTGAGTTTCATTATTATTATGGAATTTGTAAGTTTTTGACGATACAATTATGTCTTGGATTTTCATGCTGTTTCTTTGCTGAGATTTTTGCATTTGGAATTAATTGGTTGAAGGGGATTATGCCTGTGGTTGATGGTCTGGGAAGTACTTACCTCTCAGTGCCTGGAAGTAGGGGAACTCTGGAAATGTGAGCAGGAGGTTCAAAGCTTCAGGGACCCCTTACTGATCTGAGACTCCTTATCAGCCTGTGATGGGAACAGAGTAGAGTATTCAAGCCTTGATGGGGCCTTATTTGTCTGCTGCTGATCTGGGTAGATCAGGAATTGGGAGCGAGAGGGACTTGATGACTCTTAATGGGGGTATTCCTCTGACAAATAACTAAACCATGTTTATTCATTTGACAGCAATATTTGCAAATACTTTATGTAAAATATACGATGTTTTCAACCAGCTGGTTTATTGTGAACAATTAATAAGGGCTTAGTCCCATATTCCTAATATTATCTAATATAACATTGGGTAAGCTGTTAAAATGTTCAGAACCTCAGTGGAACAAGTTCCATGACACAGAATTGTCAAATAGATTAACAAAGAAGTCAGGTGTAATACAGATACTAATATGATTTCAAGTCTCTTTATTACCTCAAGCCTTCATTTAAAAAATAAGTAGTTTGGGCCAGGTGTGGTCACACATATCTTTAAACCCAGCCCTCGGGAGGCAAAGGCAGGTGGATCTTTGTGAGTTCAAGGGCAGCCTGGTCTACATAGTAAGCTCTAAGACAGCTGGAACTACAGGAAGACCCTGTTTTAAAAAGACCAAAAAAAAAATCAATAAATAACAATAAATAAAAAATAAACATTTTCCATTTTTCAAGAATTTCATGCATGAATACTGCATTTTCTATATCATTCCTGGCCCTCCTACTCGCCACATCCCATGTCCTCAACTCTCTTTCAATTTAGTTTCTTCTTGTTTATTCACATATGTGTGTATATTAAGCACTGATTGCATTTAGTGGTGCAAGATGGTTCATGCCTCAAAGCATTTTTGTCCCTGATTTAAAGTGCAACATCTGTAGCCTAGTTCTATTGCTGTAATAAAAACACTGATGAAAACCAGCTTGGGGAGGAAAGAAGTTTATTTGGCTTACAGCACAGCTCATCATCGGGGGAAACCAAGGCAGCAACTCAAGGCAGGATCATGGAGCACAGACCATGGAGAAGTGCTGCTTACTGGCTTGCTCCTCTGGTCCGGGCTTAGCCTGCTTTCTTGTACAATATAGAACTACATGCGTAAGTGGGCTGGGCCCTCCCAGATGAGTCAATGATCAAGAAAGTGTCCCACAGACATGACAACAGGCTAATCCAATGGAGGAAACGTCTCAGCTGAAGTCCCCTCTACCCTGGTGTGTCAAGTTGACAACTAAAGCTATCCAGCCAAATCTGGTCTCTAGGAGAGAGTGTATTTGTTAGATAACCCTGCAGCCTTTGAGTTTAGACTTTTTCCATGAACTTTATGTCTCTTCTGTGCCCCATTTGCTTTGTGTGTGTGTGTGTGTGTGTGTGTGTGTGTGTGTGTGTGATATCAGGTAGACATCCAATTTCATTTTTTTTTTTTTACCTCTGTTAAACTAACAAACAACTCTGAATTGGTCTTGACTTTGTGTTTACTAACCTTTGTGGTTCTGAAAGTCCACAATGACCATACGATCTGGTGCTGACTTAACAGAGCAATGGTCACTGTCCATCCTGCCAATGTGACTGATGCTGCTATTATGACTTCAGAAAAAGAAAGAACACCCTCGTTTTATCTTTATTAAGAGCAGTGATCTGGAGACTACACTCTTGAAAGTTCTAGTCTTCATTATTAGTAGGTTAAGCTCAAGCCAGTCAAGAATGGAATTGTTTGAGGGAATCAAGATTCTTTCCATGCTTCTGCCTCTTCCTGCCTCCAAGCAGACACACAGAGAACTCCATTACTAATTATGGCATCGTTCTCATCTGCTGCAGCAAAAACTGCCAGCCAGGTGAGTCATTTTTTGATTTATTGAATAAATATTTTCCATGTGAGAAACAGATTAAAAATGAAACCATTGCCTGTTAAACCTGGAAAAGATTAGTGTTTCCAAGACCACAGTTCTGGGATGGGCTAGCTGTCCCAGGATCACCTAGAGAACCTTGTTTAACAAAAACTGGCTTCCAGGTTCAGCCTTATAGTATTCAGCCAACAGTCCTTAAATGATGCTTGAGTTTGAGCTTTTTGGGAGCAGTACCTTACAGTTACACTGGAGAACATGAAATCCCAGGAGAAGCAAGTTGATCAGGTCTTGTCAGGGATAAGAGGGAGAAATGAGAAGGAGCAGGAGGAACACTGAGTGTGAGAATTGGCTGTGTGCCACATTCAGGGCTTTACCCGTTTTGTTTCATTAACTATTTAACTTTATTTTAATCAATATTCTAAAATTTTATTTTACTTTAGTTACTTGCAGTGCTGGGCATAAAATGTAGAGTTTTATATATTGGAGGTGAGTACTCTACCACTGAGCTATAGCCATAGTCCTGCTTTTATGAATTCTTTCTGGTGACCATGGGAGAGAAGCAGTAGCCTTTCCATGCACAGAAGGGATAACTTAGGCTTGGAGATGTCACTTTGCCCAATCCAATTTCACTAGAAAGGTAGAGATAGACTATTTATATAATTCTTATTCCAAAGTCTCCCATTTATGATACTGTCATTTGAATAATTATCTATGCTACTTTGATGAGAATTTGCTCATTTTAAGATAATTGGACTGCTCACACTGAGCAGATTACACGCTTCCCTCCAGTTCTTGAACCTGAGTTATACTCTGTTCAGAACCTGTGCTGGTTCTGTTTGACTCTGTAATTCAGTGTTATAAGTCTTCAGCCTTCAAGTTGGCAGAGCTACCTCAGCACTCTGAAACAAAATTTACTTCAAAACATGTTAACAAATAATCACTGAGAAAACATAGTGCAGAGAGCACAGTTAGGAACTTAGATGTGAATATGAAAAATAAGATTTGGGTATTTATTGAGACTACTGTATTCCGGAGGTTGTAAGAGACTGTGCAAATAAAATATGATGAGAATTTTGCCAGGTTAAGTAGGTGTTTTGAGAATACATATCAGAAAAACATAGTCCAGACTCAGGGCCAAGGAAAAACTTCCAAAGATGACAGCTTGAGAATGAACAGGAGTTGGTTGCACGGAAGATGGTAAACCAACAGCACCGCAGGCAGCAGGGAGGAATTCCAAAAGAGGAAGGAGCGCTCATGAACTCTAGGAGACTAAACCTTGTGAGTAGGTACAGTGTTTGACCAGAACTGAAAGAAGCTAGAGAGAGAGAGAGAGAGAGAGAGAGAGAGAGAGAGAGAGAGAGAGAGAGAGAGAGAGAGAGAGAGAGAGACTGAGATGTCCAAGGTCAGAAAATTCCAGATGGAGAAAAGCCATGAAAAACCCCATTAAAGACTTTGGATTTTATCCTACAGCATTGCTAGGTCAGTGAAGCTTCCAGGTCCCATAAAAATGATCTAAGGATTAAAACCAGGCTGTAATATAAACAGGTTTATAGCGTTCAGGATACTTTGATGGCAACATTAGTGATGGATTGGGTTGGATTGTTCTTGGAAGAAGAGAGGCCAGTTAGGAACCCATTTCATCTGGAGACTGAAGCTGTGTTGTTCATCCTTGTAATTTCAGCACCGAGCTCATTGTCAGGTACCTAATACCTAGTGAGTAAATATTGCTTCGGGAGATGTGGAAATAACTGTTCATTGGGAACAGAATATCCTCCAAATATTTCTTGCTCTTTTTGGCTTCTTTACCGAAGCTTTTTCCTTCCTGAGGTATGCGTATGTTTTTCCCATTTATTTAAACAAATACTATTAAACACTTTCAGGTTCAGCTCAGACTAGCTGTACATTGAAATTTTCTTTAACTATGCTCAATTTCACTGATTTCCTAATGGCCTCAATTTCAGAAGGATTTATATTCTTCTTAAAGCTATATGACATTATGCAATGCCATGACTTCATTCCATGCGGACGAATCTTCAACTACTTTCCTAAAGATTTTACTCACTTATTTTTATTTAATGTGTATAAGTGCTTTGCCTGCTTGTATGTAAGTGCACCACATGAGTGCAAGAGGCCACATTAAGTCACTGGATCCCATGGATCTGGCATTATGGATGGTTGTTAGCTACCATGTGAGCATTGGGAACTGAGCAATTTCTTCAGCCTCCTCAACTGAATACTTAATTTAGCTTTTAAAAAATATATACAAAGGGGTTGGAGACATGGCTCAACAGTTAAGAGCACTGGCTGTTTTTTTGCAGAGGATCCAGGTTCTGTTCCCAGCACCTACATGGCAGCTGACAACTGTCCAAATCTCCAGTTCCAGGAGATCAGACGCCCTCTTCTAACCTTCGCAGTCACTGCATGATGGATGTATTTACACACATGCAGGCAATACACTCCTACACACAAAATAAAAATAATAAAATATTTAGAATATACATTAAGTCAACAAACATTTATTATCTATGCTAGAAATCTTGGACAAGAGAACTTCTTTTGTAATAATTCTTTTTTGAAAAAATACAAGCCATATGAAAATACTCAGCCCAGCTAATTCAGACATTTTTCTACCAAGAATCTCTGCTAGAGAATAAGAGGCTGCAGATTGCTCTCCTTGAGTAGGACCTCTATATCAAACTTCTGCCTCCCAAGGCTCAGGGATCATTATGGACAGGAGGGAAGAAAGATGGTGAGAGCCAAAGTGGGTGGATGATCACAAGGAATCAGAGTTATCCAGACAGCTGGTCAGTTAAATAATATAGAATCATATCAACTCACAGCAATGCTGACAGCATGCACAAGTCCCACGTAAACCCAATCTGACTCTATGGGCCTTAATATTTATATATTTATGGAGAGGAAATTTGGAGGGAAGAATAGTATGGGGAGAGTGAAGATACAGAATATCTAAATATGACAAAATATATGAAATTCATAAGAATTCAATTTGAAAAAAGGGGGAAAAAGGAATCTCTGCTAAGTAAACTGTCAGAAATGATAATAAGATGTTTGGTAAGATATGTGTACTTTTGTGTTTTGGAGTTCTAAGAAATCAGAGGCACTCTAGAGAAAAATGAAGGTAGAGGTTAAAGACATGCTATATTCATATGTAAAATATTATATAGAAATTTGATTTGGTTCAGAATTATGGAGAAGTGACAATTGAAAAGCTGAAATGGTAATTAAATCATATTGATTTTCTCTACAATTTTTCCACAGTGATAATATAGTTAAGCTAGCAGTAGAAATATTATGTCAAAGCACAATTATTTTTCTGTTATTTCCTACTCCAAACTGCTTGAGTTGGCAAGCACACCAGTGTTCCATTCAGAGAAGGCTCCACACACCTTCTTGGCAGCTAATGCAAAAGGAGAAGAAAGCTTCCAAGCTGGAAGGCAGTGAGATGGCTTTTTCTTCCTCTCCCTGTCTTGAAGCCAGTCTGTGGCATGTTGCCATCCTCATACTTGAATGAGTCAGCCGTGTGAGCCACCTGTCCAAGGACAGGACTGCTCACTTCTGACTTCCTTTCTGTGGATGTTCTGGCAGGCTGTGGCTATGGCTCAGGATGCCACAGCGGTGCAGGAGCAGCTTCTAACAGGATTCCAGACCTCAGACCTGATGGGCAGTCTATCTTTTCCATTCCAGCAATTGCTTGTGCTCTAAGAACAATTACTGCAGGTCAGATGAGCGTCCTCTATTCCTCTCTGGAGAATTGTGTTAGACCTGGTTTTTGTCCTGTTTAACTGTATTGGGGCATTCCTATAAAGCTTTAGCTAGGGATGGCCTGGCCTGTGTTGGTGGAAAATAAATGTTGTGAGAGTTGTTTTCACATCTCATAAATGTCTGAGAGGAAAGCCCCGGAAGTGAAAAGTACAATGATTATATCTTCAGTAAAGACAAAACTGTCTAATGCAAAACAGCATCATCATCATCATCATCATCATCATCATCAGCAGCAGCAGCAGCAGCAAGATCTAAGAACCTCTGCTAGGAAACAAGTCCTTCATCTCAATGGAAGACACCTCCTTGCTTGAGATGATATTAAAGCTCATGAATTTGCTTTTCTGTTTTCCATCAGCAACACTCGTTAGAGTCGGAATATATACTCTGCTTGACCCTGTAATGAGATCAGTCAGTAAATTCAGAGCAATGAATTGTGCTGGACTAAGTTTCAAGACCTATGCATTGATTACTTCTTTTGAGTCTCACAATAATCCCGTGAGGCAGATATTAGCATAATCATCTTTTCATTTTATAGATGAAAAAACTGAGGTGCCAGGTAGGTGACTACACAATATTACATGGGTAATAATTAAAGAGTGAAGACTCAGATTCTGGCAATCCCACCCTTGCCCTGGTTCCAACTCCCACCATTATGCCAAATTAGATGAAAAATGTTTACAGCAGTATCTGGTGTGATGTGAATATAAAATCAGCATTAGTTCTTGTAGTGATTCTTTGGCCCTCTCCAATTTTATGTTTCTTTTTTAAAATCTATTATATTTCATGTGTATGAGTGTACTATCTGCATGTAGGTTGGTGCACCCGTGTCGTGCAATGTCATGGAGGTCAGAAGAGGGCATCAGATTCCCCTGGAACTGGAGTTAAAGACAGTTCTTAGCCGCTAAGTGGGTGCTGGGAATCGAACCTGGGTCCTCTGCAAGAGCAGTTGGTGCTCTTAACCTTTGAGTCATCTCTCCAGGCCCCCAATTTTATGTTTCTATTGATAAAGTTGGGAATTGAAAAAAGACATAGGAGGGCCATGAAACAGAAGGAAATTGAAGTTGGCCAGTCTTGGACTTCACAAAGGGCAGGAGTGTGAATGTATGACAGGACATGTCAAGCTGAGGTCACCACCTTCAACTCTACATTACAGTAGACCTCCAAAAGTTGTTTTACTTCTTTCTTTTTTTTTTTTTTTTGGTATACGTATAAAGTAGGTCATAGGGGAGAAAGAAAGGGATGGTAGTAAATGAAAAATAGCTATAATCAGCCTCGGAGACACCAAGTCTTCTTGTAACTACATAATTTTGAGATTGTGTATGATATATTTTATGAGATAATCTTCAGTAACTTCTTTTACCTTAATTTAACCAAATTCCAGCTAGAATAGGTACTTTGAGTCTAGGAAAGGACGAGAGGAGAAGCAGATATTGGAATGCTCCACCATCCTGAGGCATGCTGGGAATGTTCATGTTGATGGGTTTATGCTTTCTATGGAGCATAGGTGAGCGCACACCTAATAATACTGAATGGCTTATTAACTTAAATTCACTAATAATAAGCAATTACAAGGGCTCTGGGAATTCTGTGGATTGTCTACTTAACATGACACAGATGTCAATATATTAAGAAGCAGAAGTTGTGACTGTGGAGTACAAAGGGAATTTGTTTTGCTTTTAAGAAAACACTTTGAAAAAGAGTTTAGCCTACTTTTGAAGCAAGACACTACTGCTTAGGAAACATAGTAACATAACAAAGTTTCATATCCTCAGTATTTATGACAAATGTCTGGTTCTCCTACATGGCTGGTTCTCCTAAGTCTCCCACTTATTCTGGTGCCAAGGCTGATGGTAGAACTATGCTCCGGGGTGCCAGTTGCAGTGCAAAGCAAGGGCAAGCTTCGGAGGATGTTAAGCAAGAATTAATGCTCTGCCTTGCAAGCCATGCCAGTTATTTATACTCAAATTCATTGGCTGGAACTATAAATATAATCCTAGGAAATGTAACAATTTCTTGTAATGTTAGTCTAGGGGAGTAGAAATCATCTACAAATCACAGAATGACTGACACAGATTATGTTTCAGTAAAAGATAAAAGTAAAAGATAACACCTCAGAACTACTGAGAGGGTTAATGAGAAAATTCGGCAAGGCGTGGTAGCTCATGACTGTAATCCTAACACTCAGGACATTTAGGAGAGAGGATTGTTACATGGTATAATTCAGGTGGGCCTGGGGCAACAGTGTGAAACCCTGTCCAAAACAAAAACAAAAATTAAAAACAACAACAACAACAACAACAACAAAAAACCAACCCACACTGAAGGGCATTTGGGGACACAAATATGACTCTATAGGCCTTCATATATATGTCAGAGTACAAGAAATGGAGACAGGCATTAAAAGGGATGGAGATTACTTGAGGGTGTCAAAATATGATCAAAATGCATTATATGCAATTTGGAAAAGTTCAGTACGAAAGAATTCTGGGTTGTGATAATGAAGATGACTTACCTCATGNTCTCGCCTTCCTCTCCCCTCCCGCCCTTGCTGCTCCGCCTGCCCAGTCCCCCGCTCCCCCCCCTCTGCCCTCTGTTGGCTTCATCTTTATCTCTTTTCTGGCGCGGCCCTGTTTTGGAGGGCTCGCTCGTCGCGGGCGCGTGCGCTACCGCCTCTGTCTTCCCTCGCCCAACTATCTGCCCCTTCCTCCGCCTTTCCCTTGCCCCCCCCGGGGGCCCCCGGCCTCTTGCGACCGTCCCCTGTCCGCCCTGCTACTCTTGCTTGTTTTGTCTGTGTCCTTTGTGTTTGTTGGGTTTCTACCGAACCTTCAGGGCACCTCTACGCGCCCGATCCTGACGGTAGAGGTTAACCGCCTGCTATTTTCCTCTGAAATCCTCATTTTACTCTAAGCACTTGACTTTTGGTTCTGAATTATGGGACGTGCACTGAACCGCTGAACCTGGTAACTTAATCCTATTGTTTCTGCTACAATTTTTCCACAGTGATAATATAGTTTAGAAGTAGCAGTTCGATAATATATGTCAAAGCACAATTATTTTTCTGTTATTTCCTACTCCAAACTGCTTGAGTTTTGCGAAGCACACCAGTGTTCCATTCAGAGAAGGCTCCACACACCTTCTTGGCAGCTAATGCAAAAGGAGAAGAAAGCTTCCAAGCTGGAAGGACGTGAGATGCTTTTTTTTCCTCTCCCTGTCTTGAAGCCAGTCTGTGGCATGTTGCCATCCTCATACTTGAATGAGTCAGCCGATGTGGAGCCACCTGTCAAGGAAAGGACTTCTACTTCTGACTTCCTTTCTGTGGATGTTTCTGGGCAGTGTGGCTATGGCTCAGGATGCCACAGCGGTGCAGGAGCAGCTTCTAACAGGATTCCAGACCTCAGACCTGATGGGCAGTCTATCTTTTCCATTCCAGCAATTGCTTGTGCTCTAAGAACAATTACTGCAGGTCAGATGAGCGTCCTCTATTCCTCTCTGGAGAATTGTGTTAGACCTGGTTTTTGTCCTGTTTAACTGTATTGGGGCATTCCTATAAAGCTTTAGCTAGGGATGGCCTGGCCTGTGTTGGTGGAAAATAAATGTTGTGAGAGTTGTTTTCACATCTCATAAATGTCTGAGAGGAAAGCCCCGGAAGTGAAAAGTACAATGATTATATCTTCAGTAAAGACAAAACTGTCTAATGCAAAACCGCATCATCATCATCATCATCATCATCATAATCAGCAGCAGCAGCAGCAGCAAGATCTAAGAACCTCTGCTAGGAAACAAGTCCTTCATCTCAAATGGAAGACACCTCCTTGCTTGAGATGATATTAAAGCTCATGAAATTTGCTTTTCTGTTTTCCATCAGCAACACTCGTTAGAGTCGGAATATATACTCTGACTTGACCCTGTAATGAGATCAGTCAGTAAATTCAGAGCAATGAATTGTGCTGGACTAAGTTTTCAAGACCTATGCATTGATTACTTCTTTTGAGTCTCACAATAATCCCGTGAGGCAGATATTAGCATAATCATCTTTTCATTTTATAGATGAAAAAACTGAGGTGCCAGGTAGGTGACTCACACTATTACACGTGGGTAATAATTAAAGAGTGATTAGACACAGTTCTGGCAATCCCACCCTTGCCCTGGTTCCAACTCCCACCATTTGCCACATTATGATGAAAAATGTTTACAGCAGTATCTGGTGTGATGTGACATATACAAATCAGCTTAGTGTCTTGTAGTGATTCTTTGGCCACCTCTCAATTTTATGTTTCTTTTTTAAAATCTATTATATTTCATGTGTCATGAGTGTACTATCTGCAGGTAGGTTGGTGCACCCGTGTCGTGCAATGTCATGGAGTTCAGAAGAGGGCATCAGATTCCCTGGAACCTGGAGTTAAAGACAGTTCTTAGCCGCTAAGTGGGGTGCTGGGAATCGAACCTGTGGTCCTCTGCAAGAGCAGTTTGGTGCTCTTAAAACCTTTGAGTCCTCTCTCCAGGCCCCCATGTTTATGTTCTCTTGATATAAGTTGGTGAAATTGAAAAAAGACCTAGGAGGGTCCCATGAACAGAAGGAAATTGAAGTTGGCCAGTCTTGGACTTCACAAAGGGCAGGAGTGTGAAATGTATGACAGGAACATGTCAAGCTGAGGTCACCACCTTCAACTCTACATTACAGTAGACACTCCAAAAGTTGTTTTACATCTTTCTTTTTTTTTTTTTTTTTTTGGTTATAGCGTATAAAGTGGTCATAGGGGAGAAAGATAAGGGATGGTAGTAAATGTGTTAAATAATAGAGCTATAATCAGCCTCGGAGACAAACCAAGGTTCTCTGTAAACTACATATATTTTGAGAGGATTGTTGTATATTAATTTATTTATGAGATAATCTTCAGTAACTTCTTTTACTTAATTTAACCAAATTCCAGCTAGAATAGGTACTTTGAGTCTAGGAAAGGACGAGAGGAGAACGAGATATTGGAATATCCCACATCCTGGCATGCTGGGAATGGCATGTTGATGGGTTTATGCTTTCTATGGAGCATAGGTGGCGCACACCTAATAATACTGAATGGCTTATTAACTTAAATTCACTTAATTAAGCAATTTCAAGGGCTCTGGGATTCTGTGGTTGTCTATCTCATGACACAGATGTCAATATATTAAGAAGCAGAAGTTGTGACTGTGGAGTACAAAGGGAATTTGTTTTGCTTTTAAGAAAACACTTTGAAAAAGAGTTTAGCCTACTTTTGAAGCAAGACACTACTGCTTAGGAAACATAGTAACATAACAAAGTTTCATATCCTCAGTATTTATGACAAATGTCTGGTTCTCCTACATGGCTGGTTCTCCTAAGTCTCCCACTTATTCTGGTGCCAAGGCTGATGGTAGAACTATGCTCCGGGGTGCCAGTTGCAGTGCAAAGCAAGGGCAAGCTTCGGAGGATGTTAAGCAAGAATTAATGCTCTGCCTTGCAAGCCATGCCAGTTATTTATACTCAAATTCATTGGCTGGAACCTATATATAATCCTGGAAATGTAACTATTCTTGTAATGTTAGTCTAGGGGAGTAGAAATCATCTCAAATACAGAATGACTGACACAGATTATGTTTCAGTAAAAGATAAAAGTAAAAGATAACACCCAGAACTACTGAGAGGGTTAATGAGAAATTCGGCAAGTGCGTGGTAGCTCATGACTGTATCTAAAACCTCAGGACATTTAGGATGAGGGATTGTTACATGGTATAATTCAGGTGGGCCTGGGGCAACAGTGTGAAACCCTGTTCAAAACAAAAACAAAAATTAAAAACAACAACAACAACAACAACAACAAAAAACCAACCACACTGAAGGGCATTGGGGACACAAATCTACTCTATAGGCCTTCATTCTTATTACTATATATAAATATATATATATATATATATATATATATATATATATATATATAGTGTGTGTGTGTATGTGTGTGTAAATTTGGTGGGAGGTTAAAAAGAAATGGTACAGATATGGGAAGGGATCTAAATATGGTCAAATATATTGCATGAAATTCACAAAATTTTAAAAATAGGAAACAAAAAAAATCCACTCAATGTGAAGAGAAATAAGGGAATTTGGATTTGCAAGGCAAGGATGTATTTAAAATACATTGGGAGAGTCCTAAAACTGAGATTTTTGACTTTTTCATGTAAGTACTGATTTCCAAATATTGTTTTGCAAGTGAAAATAGTTTAAAAGCAAACTCTCATGGATGCCAATATGTAAAGTAGCCTGTGAACCTGTGGTGGAAGGGAGGATGAGAAGATCTCAAAGCTCCACTTTCTCCTATTCCTTCTATCTGCAGGAATCCTGTTGTCTGGAATACAATCCACAAATCACAATTCTAGAACCATTAAACAACTTTCTAGTACATTTCAATACAAGGTAAATGGGAAGTCACTAATGACAAGTATAGATTAATTTAAAAGGTAAATTCAAATGAGGGAGAAACTAGAACAATTCAATAATGAGGCATGAAGTATCTGGGTTTGATGACACATGACTGAAATCCCAGCCCTCAAAGGGGCAAAGCTGGAAGGATGACAAATTGGAGAATATCCCTGAAATACATAGTAAGATTAGGTCCCAGAAGTGAATAAACAGAGCTCGTGAGATGCTCAGTGGGTAAAGGCACATACTCCTAAGACTGATGGCCTGAGTTCTGTCCCTGAAACCTCCATGGTGGAAGGAAGGAACCAACTCCTGCGAGTTGCCCTCTGACCTTTTGATGTGTGCCATAGTGTGTACACATACAAACACACACACAGAGTAAATAAGTGAAATGTAAAACAAAGTAGGTAAATAAATGACTAACATAAAAGTTTTTAAAGAATAAAATATTGGATCCGAGATCTCCTGAGACCAGCTGAAGTAAGTGCAGGCAGGTAGGTAGGAGATGGGTGCTTCAGCAAGGCTGATTGTTGATTGACTTAATCTAGTTAATCCATTAATCCAGTTGTTTTTGGCTTAATTGGCTTTTGTGGCTGTGGGGGTGGAGTTATCCTCCCAGCTGGTATAAAAGGTAGGGTTGTGTGAGTCTTAAGATCTGAGATCTCCCAAGACCACCTGAAGTGCAGGTACCTGGGCCTGGGTTTAAGAGCACCCCTGCCAACTGGGATTATGAAGGCACCTGAAGGAGGCAAGCAAAGCAAGCCTTCAACACAGTGAAGAGGCATTTAGGACTCACATGGAATACAGGCAAGGAGAAGCCCATATGCCAGGAACACGAAGAAGAGACAACACGGGAAAGGGGAAGGATAATCTCTCACCAAGCTCTACCAACCCTATGGAAGATTCCTACAGTGAGATCCCCATGGGGATGACCCAGGACACAGATATCAGAAACACAATTGTGAACATACTTAAAGAACTACAAGATTATAAAGAGCAAATCAAAGAACTAAGAAAAGAGAATGAAGAACTCAGGAAGGACCTAGAGAGAGAGAATGACAAACTCCAGAAGGAAGTAGAGACACTGAAAAGATCCCATGCTGAAAAAGATAAGGAAACCAACCAGCAAGTCAAAGAGCTACAGGAAGAGATTGAGAAGCTCCAGAAAGAAGTAGAAATACTAAAGAAATCAGAAGAGGAAATAAAAAAGGAAATCAAACACTCATCCAATCAAGGGGAAAGGAATGGAAAAAGCCTCAGAAGCAGAATGGAGGAAGCAGAACAAAGAATATCAGACCTGGAAGATAACGCAGAACAACTAAAAACCTCAAGGAAAGATTATGAAAAAATTTAAAAATACACAAAAGTGGAACAACCAGGAACTGTGGGACACTATGAAAAGATCAAACCTCCGCATCATAGGAATAGAGGAAGGAGAAGAATCCCAAGAGAATGGTATTGATCAGATCTTCAACAGAATAATAGATGAAAACTTCCCCAAACTAAAAAAGGACAAACCAATACCAATACAAGAAGCACATAGAACTCCAAACAGACAAGATCAGAAAAGAAATTCTCCACGCCACATCATAGTTAAAATGCTAGACACCCAAAACAAAGACAAAATCCTTAAAGCGACAAGAGAAAAACAACAAGTGACCTATAAGGGGAAACCTATCAGAATAACAACGGACTTCTCAACGCAAACGATGAAGGCAAGAAGAACCTGGAGCAAAGCATTCCCAGTGTTGAGGGACAATGGATGCCAGCCCAGGTTACTATACCCAGCAAAAATGTCAATCATAGTGGAAGGAGAGAGGAAAATCTTCCATGACATAAACAACTTGAAAGAATACATGTCCGGAAAACCAACCCTTCAGAGAATACTTGAAGCAATTCAAAGAACAGAAGAAAGGAGCAACCAACCCCAGGCACCTAGAAGGAGAAATCAATAAAAGCATAACTGCAGAAGTAGAAACCTAAATCAAAACCGCAGATGGATAATAAGGCAAAAGGAAGCAACACAAACCTATCAGTCATAACCTTAAATATTAATGGACTAAATTCCCCAATCAAAAGACATAGACTGGGAGACTGGATTAGGAAACAGAATCCATCGATATGCTGTCTACAAGAAACACATCTTACCTTCAAGGACAGGCACCACCTTAAAGTGAAGGGATGGAAAAAAATATTCCAAGCAAATGGTACCAAAAAGAAAGCAGGTGTTGCTATTTTAATATCGGATAAAATAGACTTCAAAGTAAAAGAAATCAGAAGAGACAAAGAAGGCCATTACATTTTCATCAAAGGAACAATCCACCAAGAAGATTTCACAATTATGAATATATATGCCCCAAATTCTGGTGCACCAAACTTTATAAAGACAATTCTCCAGGACCACAAGTCACAGACTAACCCCAGCACACTCATAGTGGGAGATTTCAATACCCCACTGAGTCCTTTGGATAGGTCAACAGGACAAAAAATAAACAGAGAGACATCTGAACTGAACGATATGATACACCAAATGGACCTCATAGACCTCTACCGAACATTCCATCCTAATACCAGAGAATACACTTTCTACTCAGCACCCCACGGAACATTCTCCAAAATCGACCACATCCTGGGACACAGAAGAAACCTCTACAAATACAAAAAGATTGAAATAATTTCATGCATCCTGTCAGACCACAGTGCAATGAAGCTCAACATCAACACCAGGACAAGCCCTCCTGCCTACAAGAACACATGGAGACTAAACAACACACTCTTGAATAATGAATGGGTCAAGGAAGAGATAAAGAAAGAAATAAAAACATTCCTGGAACTGAATGACAATGACAATACAACACAACAAAACTTATGGGATACCTTAAAAGCAGTCCTAAGAGGGAAGTTTATAGCCCTGGGTGCCTACATTAGAAAAACAGAAAGAGCACAAGTGAATGATCTAACACTACAGCTAAAAGCACTTGAGAGGCAACAACAGATGAACCCTAAACGCAACAGACAGGAAGAAATAACAAAAATCAGAGCAGAAATCAATGAAATAGAAACAAAGAAAACAATACAAAAAAAAAAATCAATGAATCCAAAAGTTGGTTCTTTGAAAGAATAAACAAGATAGACAGACCTCTAGCCCAGTTAACCAAAAGAAAGAAGGAACAACTACAAATCAATAATATCTGTGATGAAAAGGGAAATATCACAACAGACAAGGAAAAGATCCAGACAATCATACAGGAATACTTCAAAAACCTATACTCTACCAAGTCTGAAAACTTAGAAGAAATGGATGAATATCTGAAATCCTTGGAATCACCACAGCTCAACCAAGAAGAGATTGACAGCTTAAACAGACTCATAATACATGAAGAAATTGAAGATGTAATAAGAAATCTCCCAACTAAAAAAAGCCCAGGCCCAGATGGTTTCACAGCAGAATTATATAAAATATTTCAAAAAGACCTACAACCATTATTACTGAAACTGTTTAGAAGGATACAAAGAGAGGGAATTCTCCTAAATTCCTTCTATGAAGCCAGCATCACTCTATTACCAAAACCAGGCAAAGATACAACTAAAAAGAGGAATTAGAGACCCATCTCTCTAATGAACACAGATGCCAATATTCTAAACAGGATACTGGCAAATCACATACAGACCCACATCAAGAAGATCATCCATCATGACCAAGTTGGATTCATACCAGAAATGGTATGAATGGTTCAACATATGAAAATCAATGAACATCATCAAACACATAAATGGAATGAAAGACAAAAACCACACCATCATCTCAATTGGTGCTGAAAAAGCCTTTGACAAAATCCAGCATCTCTTCATGCTTAAAGTCCTAGAAGGAATTGGATTGGAGGGATCATTCCTCAATGTAATCAAAGCCATATACAGAACACTGACAGCCAATATCATCCTAAATGGGGAAACGACAGAAACATTCCCTTTAACGGTAGGAACTCGGCAAGGCTGCCCCCTGTCACCACTCATCTTCAATATAGTGCTTGAAACACTTGTTAGAGCAATAAGGCAAGAAAAGGAAATTAATGGAGTACTAATTGGAGACGAGGAAGTCAAGCTATCCCTATTTGCTGACGATATGATTGTTTACTTAAGGGATGCTAAAACCTCCACCAGAAAACTCCTAGAAATGATTAACAGCTTCAGCAAAGTGTCAGGATACAAAATTAACCTAAAAAAAATCAATGGCCTTTCTTTACACCAAGAACAAGCAACTGGAGAAAGAATTCAAAGAGACCTTCCCACTCACAATAGCCTAAAAAACAATAAAATACCTAGGAACAAACCTAACCAAAGACACCAAAGATCTCTACAACAAAAATTTTAAACCCCTAAAGAAAGAAATTGAAGAAGACATCAGAAGAGAGAAAAACCTCCCATGCTCATGGATTGGGGAAAATAACATTGTAAAAATGTCCATTTTACCAAAACTCTCATATAGATTTAATGCAATCCCAATCAAAATCCCCAAGAGTTTCTTCACAGCCTGAAAAAAAAGTCCTTAAATTCATTTGGAAAAACAAAAGACCCAGAATAGCCAAAACAACCCTGACTGAAAAGAGCTACACAGGGGGGATCTCTATACCAGACTTCAAACTATACTACAGGGCTATAGTCATAAAAACAGCCTGGTACTGGCACAAAAACAGACTTGTTGACCAATGGAACAAAATCGAAGATCCAAACCTGAGCACATACAATTTCAGCCATTTCTATTTGACAAGGGGGCCAAGAAGACACAATGGAGAAAAGACAGCATCTTTAGCAAGTGGTGTTGGCAAAATTGGATCACCACTTGTAGAAGAATGAAATTAAACCCCTACCTCTCGCCCTGTACAAAAGTCAACTCCAGATGGATCAAAGACCTCAACATGAAACCCCAAACTCTGAAGGCGGTAGAAGAAAAAATTGGCAACAGACTACAAGACATAGGTGTAGGAAAAGACTTCCTAAATCAGACAGCAGCTGTGCAAGAATTAAGGTCAACAATTGACAAATGGGACCTCATTAAACTGAAAAGAAACAATCAAGGAAGTAAAGAGAAATCCCACAGAGTGGGAGGAAACCTTCACCACAGAAACATCTGACAAAGAATATATAAACTACTCCAGAATATATAAACTACTCAAAAAACAAAGAAGAAAGCAAATGACCCATCAATAGATGGAGCAAAGAGCTGAACAGAGACTTCACAAGTGAGGTATTAGAGATGGCTGAGAAACACCTTAAGAAGTGTTCAACATCACTAATCATTAAGGAAATGCAAATCAAAACCACTTTAAGATATCATCTGACTCCAATAAGACTGGCTAGGATCAAGAAAACAAATGATACCAAGTGCTAGAGACGTTGTGGGGAAATGGGAACACTCATCCACTGCTGATGGGAATGTAAAGTCGTACAGCCACTATGGAAAGCAGTGTGGAGAACCCTTGGAAGACTTGGAATCAACTTGACACCTGACCCAGCCATACCACTCCTAGGCATGTACCCTCAATGATACATGCACAGCCACACAGAGATACATGCATGGCCATGTTTATTTCGGCTCTCTTCATAATAGTAAGGAGCTGGAACCAACACAAATGCCCCTCAACTGATGAGTGGATAGAGAAAATGTGGTCCATCTACAAAATGAAGTTCTATGCAGCAGTAAAGAAACATGACATCATGAGCTTTGCAGGAAAATGGCTGGAGCTAGAGGACATCATGCTGAGTGAAGTAACAGAGTCCCAGAAAAACAAACAATGAATTGTATCCCTCATCTGTGGATGCTAGTGCCAATTACCTAGTTGTAAGTATTTCTTGTGAATTGCCCCAAAGCAGTTGGGAGTGATGCATATTGGAAACAACAACAACAACAACAACAGAAGGGACTGAATCAAAGAACTGACTGAAGCAGTGAACTTCTGCTCAAAACAGTCAACTTCCACATGGAGAATATTGAGAAAGACTGAGAAAGAGATGAAAAGCATGTTTGGCAGAATGCATGAGCTCTGGTGGGGTGGGGGGATGGGGGGACATGGGTCTAGATTTGATAAAAAATATAATAAATAAATTTAAAAAAGAATAAAATATTAAGATCCTTGAATCTGATGTTGACAAGGGTGGATGGGGCGCCATGAAATTTTAGTAAACTGATGATTGGTTGGACCTGAGAGTTTGTAGAAAAAGCAGAATACAAATAGTCAACTTGCATAAGGCTTGTAGGGTGGTGGATGAGGGGGCAGTGAATGTTAATATCAAGATTGTAGAAGGGATTTATGAATTTACCCAACAAGAATTTCTTCAATAGCTATTTTATGGTAATAAGTGCTTTGGGGAGAATATCAATTTAATATTAAGTGTATTATTTTTAGGTGGTGGCAGGTTATCCTTAGGTATTTGTCATCAAGTGTCTAATGCCCAGTTGTACATAAGTCATTACTACTAAGCAACACCAAGGCTGAAACTGTGACTACACAGGCATTCGTTGATGAATGAAGAGGTCCTGACCAGGGTAGGCAACCAGAAACAGGGGCTCATCTACATCCGAGTCAAAAAGAGACTCAAGGAACAGGGCAATCTCATCTTTGGGGTCACCAAAGCACCAGTCTCTCTAAAGTTTAGTGAAGACAATGTGGACTTTTCAAAAAGTTAAAATCTTATAAAGTAAGATATACTGAAAAAAGTAGTGTTCCTTTGGTGGCTTGAGTGGCAAGTTCATCTTGGTGGTCTTTAATATGTAATTCAGATAGCTTATCACTCCTCTTTTTTCAGGCCCGCAGACAGCTGTCAGCTTGAAGATGGAAGCAGAAGAGGCAGTGTCAACAGTCAACACAGTATTAGGGCTTGGAAGGAGGGAAGACAGCACTCAAACGGGATAAAGAACACCTTCCGATGTTCCCAAGGATTAAATGAACAAGGATCCTTGGGGGTTCTTGAGCCTTCCCTTCATCTGAGAATGGGCTCTACCTTTCCGGCTTTCGGATGGGCCCAGGGAATGGCCCATCTTGTCATTCTAGTCTTCTGGAGCCATAATGATGAGAAATGAGGGGTGGAGTCCAACTTTCACAGAGGTCCCTTTGGTTAAGACTTCCTAGCGGTATGGTTTCTAACTTGAGAGTATGTATTGACTCATGCCAAATGTGGCATGATTGATGCATTGACATGAACCACAGAAGGCCATGGAGTGCATGAGGCCATCTCTCTTTGTCTCTTCCTTCTTTCATTTCTTTCCCTTTTTATTCTTATCTTTTTGGTACCAATGACTCAAGTTTATTCAGGGACCAAAATAATTGGAGTCTAACTTTCAAATCAATTTCTCAACTTTTTTTTTTTAACCTCAGTCACGATGAGAGCGAAGGTGGTTTTTTTTTTTTTCACTCATTTTGTTCAGCTTTTCCAAGAAATGATTGACTGGGACTCATTATCGATAATTTCTCAACTCTTTATGGGCAGAGAAGTCATAGTACAGGGCAAAGGAAATGAGAAATGGGATGAGCTAATGGTACCTGCTTTTACTCTTCTCCATCCATCTTCAAGGTAGCTGAATTGTCACGGCAGGAGAAATGTGCGTGGGGTTAGCTATCCTTTAACATGCTGATGGAATTAACATAGAGCTTATTGGAGATTGTTTAGGAGGCCACCATGGATGTAAGGATCCATTTACCTTGTTATAGAGAACTCTCTGTAGGTAAACAAGTAGCCCTGGAATCCATTATTAACCTTTCTGTTCTGTGTTTGATAGCCAGCATGAAAAATGCCAGGCTACATTTCTCAGTCTAGAATTGTTCTTCTGGATGAGTTTGCATTAAATTTAGTCCAATACTGTTTCCAGGACTCATTTCTCAGTGAGGTCTAATAGAGCCAGAGATTAAAATGTCTTAGTAATAACATAAAGATGATATAGCAAAAAAAAATAATTCATGCAAGGCAATCGTGAGTAGTCAGAGATTGCTATGGGAAATAGAAAAAAAAATTACTTAAAGAACGCAAATATTTAAACTCAGGAGTAAAATAATAGAATAAGTAAGTCTCAGGTCACAGAGTCATAGACAATCAGAGGAATTTGGACCTTCATAAACCCTTAGTTTACAAAGTGGGAAGCAGTTTTGGAACTTACTACTTTAATAAAGATCAAACTATGAGACCCGAACCTTGGGGGAAATTCAGGAGGATTTGGATGTTTCTATGTACTCCCAATATGTGGAGTGATACCAGAGAAGGAACACTGGGCCTGAATTCAGAGGACTCACTGCACTGCTTCTAAGACTACCTAACTGTGCTATCTTGAGTAATTGTCCTGTTTTGAATCATGGCTTATTGATGTAAAATAAAAGGTTTGAATTAAAGGTAACTATTTTTCAGATTACTGTTATTGCTTCAAATTAATGTAATTTCCAGATCATTTAATGCAATACGAAATCTAAAAAGATTTATATTAAGCATCTAAATCTCTGCTAAGAACTCTGCATATATTATCTCATTTAATCTAAAAGTGGCATTTGGAAGAATGTACTGATATCTCATAAAGTTGGGAAAACCAGATATCAGAGAGATTAAGTGATTAGTTGTGCAGAAAACATGGGGTAAAGCTGGAATTAGACTCAGTTTGGGCTTCAGGGCCCAAGCTTTTATCCTCTAATATAGATTCCTCTAAAAACTACTACTGTATTCAGCATAATCCTTGGCTTCTGTCCCAGTCACAGACTGGCTACAGAGCTTTTGTTCTTTTGAGCAATAATGTTCTTAATAGTGGCAAATATGTACTTTGAAGCTGTGCTTATTTTTTATCATCAAAATGTAGAATTACTATTGACAAATAATGCTCTTGAAATAACAAGTTATTTTGCCTTAAGAAATTCCTATGTGAATGTTCTAGTAAGGAAAAGAGGATCTTTCCTTTAGGTCAAAACCCCCAAGTCTTTAGAGTCTTTTTTTCAGTTTCTGCCCAGAACACACAGGAAGTTCATAGGAAGGTAATGCTGCCTCTTCCTCACAGGTGATCCCTAATCAAAACGACGAAAGATGCCACCTGAGAGCCAAGTCTGCTCTCCAGGGTTTGTTATTAGCTGTCCAGCTGACTGCCTCCGCAACCTTTGTATATATCTATCTGCTTCCTACAGCTGGGGCTTAAGGAGGCTTTTGGATTTGATGAATGGTTGGCTAATCTGTAATTTGTTTGCTTTGTAAGCCATGTGCCTTGATGAGAGACAGCACTATTTATTTCTTTGAGCTGTGCACCATACTCACCATAGCATGCCTTACAAAATCAGAAGCTGAAAATTAGAATACCTGACTCCCATTCATAGTCTACCCTTGATGTTTCTTGACCCTAAAGACTCCCAGCATGGTAGACTATGGGGTGGGAATGGGCTTTAAAGATCTTCTAGTTCAACTTTCTGCTTATTGATTAAATATCTTCCACTTCTGAGATGCTCTTTTTAGTCTTTTATGGAACCTGATCCACCCCAGTGCATTCTCAGGGGGCTACTGGGTGCCAGGTCCAGATGCTGCTGAATATTGGTAACGGTGCCCGCTAGTATCCAATTTCGAAAGGAAATGGATGTGACTTAGTAATGAAAATTACAAACTAGATTTTGGCTTTCAGACCTCTGTGTATTTTGTGAATCATTGGAAAATAAAGTAAATATTATTTTAGGTCTAGTAAAGATTATTAATACTACATTCAGGAGAAAAATGCCATCTTGGTGGTTGGCTGAAATAAGCTCTCCTGGATATAAACTTTCTCCTAAGTACTAATCTTTTCCAAGATAATATTGGATATTGCTTTTATGTTCTCCCTCTCATTAAAATAAAGATTTCTTAGAGTTTAGGAGCAGAGAACACTGTGACTCACTGTTTTGGAAGTATAGAACCCAGTTTTGTGAGCTGAAAGCTGATTAATAGTACGAACATTTTTCTTCATCATATCATGGCACCTGTGTTCTATGACTATCCCCAGGAAGGAGGCTAAATATTGTTTTTTTCTTTTTACTCCTAACACTTTTTGAGCACCTAACTATGAATTAGACATTGTTCAAAACACGTTAAAGTATTATGTCTCAGTTACTTTTTCTTCATACACTGTTATGATCCCTGCTTCATGAGAATTTTGACAGGACAGGGGGTTAGAATACAGGTAAGAGTTAAATGAACCAAGACCAAGAAAAATCCACCACCAACAAAAGCCCACGTGTGCTCTTCAAGTCATCTCTCTTTAGGATGACACAGCACACCTTTATGAATGTAATGGAAACTTGCACTGCACACTGCACCAAAACATGTGGTTTATAGCCAGGCAGAGGAAAATGGACAATCAATGCCATAACAATATGCTAAATCTGTAGAAGTCTTCCAGAAGTAGCACTAATACCGAGCATGCCTCTTAGGTGACATCATCCAGACTTGCTGTAGGAACACAAAGGTAGCAATAATTTTGGTGGGACGGCCTTCTCCTGACCCTATAATCCCATCATGCAGACTGGCAATTAAATCACCTTTTATCCACCATCTGCTGAGCTAGCGAGAGGTTGAGTGAGGCTCCACAGAAAGTTCCCCTCTCTACTGTAAATGAGAAGGTAGAGGAAGGAAGCAACAGGCAGAGAAGAAAATGGCTGCAATTAACTTCACAACACAAAGGGAACTCCTAGTGGGCTAAGCCAGTTAATGCATTTTCCTGACTGCTGTTTAGTAAATCCTAATTAAATCAGATGCTACTAATTTGAAACTCTTGTTTATTTGGACTGGACCTAGCTAAATGTTGCTTCTAGTCTACCTATGAAAGAAAAGGGTTTCTTAGCAAATTACTGGCGTAAACAAGATTGCAGAGAATTAAGGTACTTAATAGAATAGTAGAGAATCAATTTGCAAGAAAACAATCATTGTGCTAATTTTAAACTGTTCTTACCTGTTCATTAACGCAGCCCATTAAGGACTGTGCTCTCAACACTTCCTTCTGTTAGTTTATGTCATTATGTCTAGCAGTGAAGAAAATAATTGGACTTCCCTAATTCCTACTGTCTTCTTAGACTAGCTGAGTACGGAACGGTGACATTTGTTTCAGACATTTTGGAAAGGTCCCTACACATCAGCCCCTTTCTTCTTAAAGCTTAAATTTATAATTGGGTCACACAAGAGTGTAAATAAATTTCTACATAAAGCAATATAAGGAAAGTTAATGGTCATGGTCACCTAAACAAAGGAGTTGGTATTTGTGACCAAGCATCATTGTTAAACTTATTATAGACTCATTGGTTCCAAGTGAAGGAACAAAGGTAAAAGCCAGATTCACCTGCTGAGGAAATTTTTGGGTTCATTTTTAAGGGCAAATGCATACTTTTAAAATATACTCTGTGGCTGCTTAGTTAGTGGGGAAAGGCACTTGCCTCCAAACCTTATGACCCACATGTAGAAGGAGAGAACAGACTGGGGAAAGTTGTCCCTTGACCTTCACACATGCAATGTGGCAAGTGCTCACACTGACACACACAATAAATAAATGTAATCGAATATTTTTAAAAGTGTTTCAAAAGATTAAAGGGAAAATAATTTTTCCCTTTCCCTTCCCCCCACCCCACCCCATCCCAGATCATGCATTCTGCCATAACTGTCCTGCATCTTTCTCTCAGTTTTTATTTCATTTTTTAACAATAAGTGATAATTTATGAGTACAAGCATCCTTCATGTAAAACCAATTTGCAAGCAGTTGTGCCCAAACCCACACAGCCCATGGGTCCCACCATCCAGCGGGGGGGCTTGTATGTTCAATCAAGTTGATCAAATGAGTGTCCAGACTATATTGCTGTAGTTTCACCATTCACCCCAATCGCAGCCCTTACATTCAACCATGCCCTTTCTTCTGCAGATTGTTCCCTAGGCTTAGAAAAGGGGCACAGGTGGATGAGAAGCAAAACAGTCTACTTTCTCTGGAGCTGTTGTCTTGGACTCTGGTCAATTCTGGCTGTTTCCTTTCATGGGCTGACAGTTTGTCCAGGAATAACCTTTCAATCCTACTGGAGCAGTGGCAGGCTGCTCCAAGTGACCCTAGCAGGTCCTGAACCTGAGCCCCCAACACACGACCTCACTATGGCACCCGAGCCAGACCCCGGAAAATAATTTATAAGCATCTCTTTATATTTTATATTTACTTAAAATTTACTTATATGTACTTAAAATTTACATTTATATTTTATATTTACTTTTATATTTACTTAAAATTTCAGTTTTAATCAAATGATAATAGAAATGAAGACATTCTGTGCTTTTGGATGACCATGTTATGACACTGGACTGTAATTTTCACAGCTTTGCTTTTATTTGTGTTTATTATTACATAGGTGCAAATGAGACTAAGGCTTAACTAATGTTTGCTAGTAATATGAAAAGAATAGAGGTATAAGAAATATTTGTGGGGCTGGAGAGATGGCTCAGCGGTTAAGAGCACTGACTGCTCTTGCAGAGGACTGGGGTTCTATTCCCAGCACCCACATGGCGGCTAAGAACTGTCTTTAACTCCAGTTCCAGGGGAATCCGAAGCCCTCTTCTGACCTCCGCGGCATTGCATGACACAGGTGCACCAACCTACATGCAGACAGTACACTCATACACATAAAAATATAATAAAATAAATTTAAAAATTAAAAAAAAGAAATATTTGTGCAGTGTTCTCCCATTATAACATCATCCTTGGGAGCTGTACAAATGTGTTTTCGTGAAGTTTGAGGAGAAAAAAATACAGTAGAAGTATCATGTCACCTGCGGCACACAGTAGCAGCTTTGCTGAACTGCAGCAGAGCAGAACATTATACCCTTGTATTGTGAGCAATTTAATTCCAGTCAAAGAGCATCATGTAAGATCAATACTGTTAATTTTAACTTAATTGGTTTCTTTTAAATTAGTTTTCACATTTGTTTGGGTTTCATGGCTTTGTAAGAGTCAGAAGCATAAGAAATTTATTGGTAGTTTATGCTTTGTCAAACTTTAGTAAGATTATAATAAACAGGCTTAAGACAGTACTGGAAGTGCATGAATACTATATTTTTAAAATAAAAGTTGGAGAGCTAATGCTCTATAGACTTGTAGATTACAGGCAATTGAGGCCTCCTTGAAGATTATTGTGCTAGTCTTTCATTTATTATTTTTATTTTAATTTAGGTGTATGAATGTATTGCCTTCATGCATGTAAGTGCACCCATGTCATGCAATGCCTGCAGAGCTCAAAAGGGGGTGTCAGATCCCTTGAAATTGGAGTCACAGACAGTTGTTAGCTGCCATGTCAGTGCTGGGAACTGAACCTGGGTCATCTGGGAGCATGCTAGTCTTTCATTTCTGGATCTGGGGTCCAGGAACTCTGGGTTAAGAAGTGATCAAAAGTAAGCTGGGAAAATGGAAGTGGGGGTGGGGATAGTGATAAGAGTGGAGAAGCAGGGAGTTGAAGATAGGGGTGTTTCAAAAACTGAGTCCTCTCTTGAAGACTCCCAGATCTTATCTGTAGAATAAAGTCTCATCATGGGTCAGAGGAAAAGAAGTCTGTTTAATTTGTTCACAGCAACATTTTCCAGCCTTAACAGCAGCTGGGACCCCTAACCAAAGAGGATTAGCTTGGCAATTTCAGAGAATTCCTCAGTTGCAGGGTTTGGGAAGGCCTGGCTCAGGGTTTAGAGCCTCATATCCAAAGAGGGAAATTGAGAAGATGTAGGTAGCAGAACAGTGCACCCACCAAGCTCATGTCTACCTGGCATCCCACACATGACCTTATTTGGAATTTGGGTCATTGTATCATAATTAGTGGAGATGGAATTGTGATAATCAATTTGACTTGGTCAAAGAATGTTAAGATATTTAGTCAGTCATTGTTCTGCATATTTCTGCAAAAGTTGTTTTTTGATGTATTTTACATTTACATTGTAAATGTATTTTACATTTACATCCAATGTACATGAACCTCATCTGACCCTCTGAAGGCCTAAATAGAAAAAAAAAGTTATACTGTCCCAAAGTAAGGATTAATTTTTGATTACCTTCTACTATGATTTTTTTCTTCTTCTAGATTTAAACTGAAACATTCATTGTTCTTGGATCTGGAGCTTACTGTCCTTGGAATTGGAACTGTATTATTGGCTTTCCTTTGTCCCCATCCTACACTTGGAGATCCCAGAACTTGTTAGCCTCCATAGCTGATTTCTTGAATCTTCCTCTGTATAGATAGATCCATCCCGTTGGTTCCGTTTCTCTGGGGAAATATGAATACAGATGGTTATAGTGTATTAAGGTGGATCTTAATCTAATGACTACTGGCATTAGGAGGAGATAATCCTGGAAGAAGTTTACTTGATTTCAGAACCAGGGATTAGAAAGATACTCACCAGCCAAAGAATACCAGGGATTGTTGGTGATCAATAGAAGTACCAAGTGGCACAGAGCAAATACTTCCTATGAGGTTCAAAAAGGAACTAACATAGCCAACAGACTTCTGGTTTCCTGAACTACGAGGTGATTAATTTCTGTTGTTTGAAGTTGCTGAGTTTGTTGACATCTGTTATGGCAGCCTCCGGTGTGCATATATAGAGAGGTGAGGGTGAAGTATCTAGAGGTGGAGAGAATGTCTCTTGATTCTGAAAGTAGCTAGAGGTGGAGAGAATGTCTCTTGATTCTGAATCCAGTACTCTCTATTGCCTTTATTTATATATTCTCATTCTTACTCTGTTCCAAGAAAAAGATAAGCAAACAAAAAAGGCAAAAGCCATATATTTTTCTGACAAATAAACACAACAGAATCTAAAGACAAAACGCAGACAAGTTAAAACAAAGAAATTCATTTCTAGAAACAGCAGAACAGTAATTATCTAGGCAAATGATTAACTGTGCTGCTGGATGGAAACTGGGTCTGCTTGTGTCAGATAACATCTATCTACTGCGTGTCAAAACTAGTGTTGCTACAATTATTTCATTTAGTGATATGAATACTTTTGTAAACCCAGCAGATTAATTTCCTATTGCTGTTGCAACAAACTTCCAAAAGAATCCACGGTGGAAAATGACAACGGTTTATTCTCTTATCATACTGGAAGCCAGAAACCCAAAATCAGGCTCAATAGGTTAAAAACAATGGTCGCAGTGCTGGGTGTACCTTTTCTGGAATCTCGAGGGGGATCTTTATCCCCCTGCATTCCTTGGCTCATGGCCCTGCATCAGTGTCACTCCTATGTCTGTCATCTGCACCCCTCACTACTTTCATGTCTGTCTCTCCAGGAAAAATCCTGAACATAATCATTGATGAACAATTCCATTTGTCATACCAAGCCACGTATTTATAGGTTGTGGGGGACAAATGCAAAAATATTTAAAGGTGCTCAACATTCTGAGTAGCACTGCTAGCTAGTTAGAGTTCAGAGTGCAAAGACCTCAATGTGTTGCTCTATTCATTGCCACAATGAATGGCATCTCACATTTAAATGGCTTTAAAATCAAAGTCTTTCTTAGATTCCTGGACTGCATAAAGGCAACATAAGGCTTCAATTATGCCACAAATTATACAGAGTGATTAATAAAAGTATCAAAAGCTGTTTATGAAATACACTATTACAAATTGAGTACTTCTACTGCTTTAGTTACGTAATAAAACAAAACATCCATCATGGAACAGAGAACATTTTCTACTGCTGTCTATGGAGTTCCTGGTGGGTCAGGTTACAATTGTGTTGCCACCATAAACCCCTTGTGAAGCTGTCAAGGAATCCAATCCTGGATCATTTCTTGAAAATGAGCTAAAGGATAGTTTTATTTCCTCATAAATTTGGATCACAATGCTTATGCTTATTTATAATTCTGTATGTGTCAGTAAGTATGTCCATATAGGCAAGCTTAAGCAATTTTGCAGTCAGAGGAACTGTGTGAGTTTCTCAAGGCCACTTCTTTACAAGTTAGTGACTCTGGGACTCAAACACAAGTTACATGACTCCAACTCTCAGGTGGTTAAGTTATTCTAAAAGTTAGATTAAATTGAGCAGAACTGAACCACACAACCTACCAGCCAGTTACGACCACGAAAAGGGATGGTAGATAGTTCCAGGATATTTTCAAGTTGAATTTAGAGACTGATACAGAAAGGACATTTTAAAATATTTTTATATTGTATATGTATATATGTTATGAAGTGTCTATAGCAGGAAGTTTCCACATGACTCTCTTTCTTTCTTTCTTTCTTTCTTTCTTTCTTTCTTTCTTTCTTTCTTTCTTTCTTTCTTTCTTTCTTTCTTATTTTTGGTCTTTTTGAGACAGGGTCTCCCTGTAGCCCCAGCTGTCCCGGAACTCACTCTGTAGACCAGGCTGGCTTTGAACTCACAGAGATCTGCCTGCCTCTGCCTCCCAAGTGCTGGGATCACAGATATGCATCACCACGCCCAGCCCCACATGACTTTTTCAAAAGGCCTTTAGTGTTAGTGATCTTTTTCTAGGAGAGGATTATTCTGTGGTTTTGACAAGAAATCCTGACCAAGAAGGTCTGGCCTCTGTTGTCAAGGGAAAAGACAACTTCATATTTTCCTTTCCCTCCATCACTCCATCACCCCACTAAAGACCAGTCCCGCCATACATTCCTTCTCTCCTCCATGAAAAGGGATGGTAGATTGTTACAGGATATTTTCAAGTTGAATTTAGAGACTGATACAGAAATGAGATTTTAGATTTAAGTCTGTCAAACTCTATAAAATATGTTAACACAATGACGTTCTTAAATTTAACAAGAATCATGATCTATGTATTGTTACACCACCTAAGCACAAACTCACATAGCATGTTAAAGACTTATGATATTGGAAACTAAGTGAAATTTAAGGTATAAGAGAATAAAGTTCTATTAAATATCATGTATTTCATGCCGCATCTTTTATTTTGACAAAATTTTACAGAACAGTGTCTTATGTCTTCTGTCTGTTTGTTCTTTAAAATATTTTATTGATTCTTTGAAAATTTCACACAATGTACTTTAATCATATTAGGACCCCCTTTCCCCTCTCTACCCCCACATCACCATCTCTACTCCAACTTCATGTCCACTATTAATTTTTTAAAGGTTTATCAAGTCTAATTTGTGTTCCCCAAATCCTCTAGGGTATGGATCTGTCTGCTGGAGTTGGGTCAACAAACCCCACACCATATCCTGAAAGAAAACTGACTCTCCCTCTCCCAGCAGGTATCAGTTGTCAATACATGCTCAGCTAGGGCTCTGGGGCCTCCTGCCCACCTCCCTCATACTTGTTGGATTTTCCCCTGGGTTGGGCTTGGACAGGTCTTGAGCATGCCATCACAAGTTCTGTGGGTTCATATGTGTAACTGCCTTGTTGTGTTTGGCAATACTATTTCTTTGTATTCATCCACCATCTCTGGTTCTTATACTGACCTCTCCCTAGCAGTGATCCCAGAGCCTTGGGAGGAGAAGGTGTGATATAGGTATTCCACTTACAGCTGAGCACTGTGCAGTCTCTTATTCACTGCATGAAGCTTCTCTGGTGAGAGATGAAAGATGCTCATGTAGTAACCTATGAGTATGACAACAAGTCATTAGGAGTTAATTTAACACTATGTCCATTTAGCAAAATAACAGTAGTGGGCTCTTCCCTATACGTTGTGACCTGCAGAGCCACAGGTTCTTGGACCTGATAACAGTGCCAGGGATGGGCTTCATCTTGTGAAGTGAGCCTTAAATCCTATCAGAAAGTTGTTGGTTACTCACATAGTGTCATGCCACTATTTACCAGTGAGTATATCTTGTGAGGCCAGGCATTATTGTAGATTGCAGGGTTTACAGATGGGCGAGATTGATGATTACTTTTCTGATTGCATGCTCCGCATCTTCCAGAACTGTGAAAGCTAGAGATGAAGTTTCAAGGTCAGTACTAGCTTGATTTCTCCTTCAGTGGTCTATGATTCACATATGTAGTATCTTCAGAAGTAGGGTCATAGGGTTTTACTGTCAAGTTCTGTCAGGTGTCAAGTACAATGGCAATAGCCATATTGTTGGAAGGTCTTTGGGATCCCTCTCTCAAGAGCTTCAAAAGAGGGAGTCCATTCCTGGCATTTTACTTGCTAGCCTGTGGTATCTGCTCGGCTATTGCTGTTCCATTGTAGGGTAACTCCATTTAAAATATTTTTATATGATATATGTATATATTTTATGACGTGTCTATAGCAGTAGGTTTCCACATGACTTTCTTTCTTTCTTTCTTTCTTTCTTTCTTTCTTTCTTTCTTTCTTTCTTTCTTTCTTTCTTTCTTTCTCTCTCTCTCTTTCTTTCTTTCGTTCTTTCTTTCGTTCTTTTTTTTAATTTTTGGTCTTTTTGAGACAGGGTCTCCCTGTAGCTCCAGCTGTCCTGGAACTCACTCTGTAGACCAGGCTGGCCTTGAACTCACAGAGATCTGCCTGCCTCCCAAGTGCTGGGATCACAGGCATGCGTCACCACGCCCAGCTCCACATGACTTTTTCAAAAGGCCTTTAGTGTTAGTGATCCCTTTCCAGGAGAGGATTATTCTGTGGTTTTGACAAGAAATCCTGACCAAGAAGGTCTAGCTTCTACTGTCAGGTGAAAAGACAACTCCCTCTTTCCTTCTCTCCCTCCCTCCCTCTCTCCCTCCCTCCCTCTCTCCCTCCCTCTTTCCTTCCCTCTATCTCTCTTTCTTTCCGTCTTTCCTTTATCATGTGCCAAGAGCTACATTAGATCTTGAAGCTGCAGAAATAAGTAAATAATTTCTTTGTGAAATAGTCATTCAATTTGATATATTTCTATTTCCTAGAAGGTTCTTTCAGATGTGTAGCAGAACTGATGTGCCTACATCCCTTATAAGTAGTCCTAGTTCTGTCCTTTGGAGTCTTAGAATTTCTTCATTTCCTTCCTGACAAGAAGTCTTTAATTGTTTGGATCTTTCTTTAACCATCTAGTTTTCAGGCTAGCAATAACTATTTGCATTAGTTTGGGCTCAACAAGATGATATTTTGATACTTCAGTGTCTTGATTTATAAAGACAACCTTAAGTCCTAGCATTATATCTATCTATATATATATATATTATATATATATATAATATCTGTCTATCATATAGATAGATAGATAGATAGATAGATAGATAGATAGATAGATATCCCATTCTTCTGAGTAGCGTCGGCTTGGACAGTAGTATGCTATCAACTTCAAAGACATAGGAGTCTATCTTAGCCAACTTTGTGTTATCTTTTGACACACTTCAGCTTGTGGTCAGAGGATACTGCCCCACATTTTCCATGAAAAAGTTGCTAAAATATGCAGCATTTTCTATTTGTAAAATTGATGTCCCCCCATAAAGGTAACTTAGGATTTATTTGGGGTGGTGCAGCTGGCCTGCCTGTCTCGAGAGCAGGATTGTTAGCATTAAGATGGTACTGAAGTTGTAATTTTAAGCCCAGGCACACAAGGAAGTGAGCATACAAGGAAGTGGGGTTAGGGTGTAGGTTGTCCCGTGTCTGGTACCAGGAGGAGTATCTCCAGAGAAACTGGGTGTCTTTTCCGGTGAAGCACGATTGCATGATGCTGCACCAACCCTTTCTCAGATTGCAGCAACACAGTCCAGGGTGACTATTTCTCAGAACTCTGCTTTGGCTGGATTTCTGGGATCCCTGACTTAGGTGGGCTATGACCTTACATTGCACCATTTTGTGACATAGGGATAGGAGGTGACATTTTTCCTTCTAGGTGTTTCCTGCTAATGGGGGTGAGGCGGTGAAGAGGGGATTAATGACACAAGAGGGTGAGATGCTTTACAACTGGGTGTCACCATTGTCAGCAGGGAGGCATTTATATTTGTGATTGGCGGTTGGAGGGAATTAGAGTCCATCTTGGCAGGGAGGTATGGTTGCAGGAGTTGGAGCAGAAAGCTGAGGTTCACATCTTCAAGTGTGCACAGGAAGCAGAGAAAATTGATGGTTTAAATGGCTAGAGAGATGGTTCAGTGGTTATGAGCACTGGCTCCTCTTTTAGAGGATATCCACACAGTGGCTAACAATCATCCATAACTCCAATTCTAGGGGATCCAAAGCTCTCTTCTGGCTTCTGGGGAGGGGAGGGTTGCACACATGTAGTATACTTATACATGCACACAAACACCCATACACATAAAAGTAAAAGGAATACATTTTAATTAAACATTAATGTTATGAATAGTTTTGTATTTATTCTGTTTAAATTTATTGTTGGCTTTAGTCTAGTTGTAAGGTCCTGATTAGCCCAACATAACTAGTCATCTATACAGGGGAAATTTTGAAGAGTTAAAGTTAACTCTAAACAACTTCAAGCCCAAACTTTTCTACTGACTTTCTACCAGCTTAGATTTACTGACTTAATAATGTTTAATAATAGTAAGATTAAAATCTACTACTAAGGATAAGATATGCAGAATTTTCTGGCTAAAAATGGAAATTTTTATTACTGAAGAATGTTCTTTTAATATACCTATCTAAAAAGTATCATATTAGCCAAATGCTAAAACCTAAAAGAAGGCAGAAAAAAAAGTTATATGCTAACAGAGGAGGGGATTTTTGAGGAATTAAAGCTAACTTCAAACAAATTTAAGAAATTATAGGTAAAAGGCTTTTAGGGAAGACATGCCTATTTCATGGGGCAAGTGGTTCATGTCATTATTATATTATTATTGTGTATACATGCCCCTACTACAATGTATAAAAATATAAGTTATCGCTGTTGTGTGTGATAGTTAATTTTTATTTCTATTTTTTTCACATTGAGAGAATTAGTGAAGCACACCTCTGGCTGCGTGTGATGGTTTTCTCAGAGACTATGTGATCATGAGGCCTGCCTCCAATCAATGGCACCATCTTGATGGATCGATAATATAGTAGTTTTATTGGGAGGTGGTAAAGTATGATAGATGGGGCTTAGTGGAAGAAGTAGGTCACTGGGAGTGTGTCCTTAGAGCTCTATGCTGTGTGGGTCCCTCCTGTACCCCTCTCTGTTCTTGGCTACTGTGATGTCGCTTTCTCCCCTCTACTGCACAGTCCTATGACTATAGCGAGTTGCCTCACTCCGGGCCCAGCCACATGAATCCCCTTAAAGTGAGAAGCAAAATCAGTCCTTCCATTGGGTTCTGTCAGATTTTTTTTTTCAGGATAACAGCAGTAACTAATGCTTGTGATTTCACAAATGAATAAGTTTAGACTTAAAGAAAGCGAATGGTTCAGAAATTCAGAGTCAGTAAGCAGCAAAGATAGTGGTTCTAACAAAGGTCTCTTTCTACTCTGCTACCAATTTCCAGTTCAATATGCACTTCTGAGAGACAAGTTATTGAAGATTTAAGGGTGTTCTGTTTAGGAAAAGACAACGGAAACACTGTTAATTGAGTTGACAGGAGTTGGGTACGTTTTTAAAGCCCATGGTTATTAATCTTTCCATTCAGCTATCTTCCAAGAGAATGACTCAGTCTTGGAAATTGGCTACCAGTGTAGCGTTGGAATAGGGGTTTTGGAAATGTACTGGAAGGTGAGGCTGATCTCCCCTCTGGAGGTTCATTAAATTTAACTTTGAGGTATTCAAACTAGAGAAAAGAGTCACATTACCTTAGATCTTCTATGTGAGGTGGACGCCAACATTTTGGTGAGAAGCAGAACATTAACAAGGTGAAAAAAATTCAGTTGGTCTCAAGACCGGCTAAGGCAGAAATTCGTTTATTCATTTGTTTATTTAGTCTTCAAACAACCATCATATACACTAATCAACTGGAAATATGAAGAAGAATAATCTGAGACTCCTACTCCCACATGATGTGTAATCTAAAGAGAAAGATACAGAAAAGCACCGATGCTGCTTGAGATGCCCTAGAATTCTACACAGCTTCGAAGTTTGTTCTGGGTTTTCTGGCTTCTTCGTAATCTAAGCCCATGCTGCTCATTTGTCAGATCACCCACTGATCACCAGAGTTTTGTGTCTTCACTCTTACACAAATATGCCTGGCCAACATTTGCTTACCTTCTTCCATCCTTCCTTTGATAAGTGTTTTCAAGTATCTATAAGGATTAATCCACTTTGCTGACTCCACATTCCGCCAGATCCTAGGTCATCCTTTTTATCGTCTTGAACTAAGAACCAATGTTTAGGATATAGCTCTAGGTAACATTTCATCTCTGAAGTGGTTTTTGTTGTTGCTGCTATTTTTGTTTGTTGAGACAGGGTCTTCCTGTAGCCCCAGCAGGCTTGATACTTACTATATCCACCTGCCTCTGCTTTTTAAGTCCTACCTCTCCACTCAGCATCCTTTCAAAGATTCTTGATGTGAATAGCCATCTGCTCTTTCATTTTGACAGCTCCTATAGCAGGCTCCTTACAATGAGAAATGTTCTGGTTCTCAAAGAAGAGAACATGCAGTTGGTGTCTAACTTGTCTTGTTTCAAGGCTTTGCCTAGCTCAGGTGAACCCTTTGAGAGCTGAGACTTGAAATGTCCCCAGAGAAGGGAGAGTTAAATTTGGCGAAACAGAAAAGTTTACCTTGCTTGCTTCTGTGATAATGTGAAATGCTGTACAAAATACATCAAGAAGTGCTGTGATTGGTTGGTTTAGTCTTTCATAATGCAAGCAGTGATCATTTTTTTTCTAACTGATGTTTTATTGGTTTTTTAATCCATCTCCTTAAAATTCCCCGTATTCCTATTGTATCTATCTTAGACACAATCTGCTGTTTCTTTTAAGATTTATTTTATTTTTATTTACATGTATGTGTATGTGTCTTTGTGTATCTGCACATATGTTTGTGTATGTGTGTGTGTGTGTGTGTGTGTATGCAGGTGTGCCCACGAAGGTCACAAGAGGGTAAGCTGCAGTTGGTAGATTTGAGCTGCCTGACATGGGAGTTGCCATCTAATGTAAGAAGAACAAACACTCTTAGCCACTGAGCCATGCCTACGGCCTCTGTAACTTTTGTTTGACCTTGCGGTGTATCTCTTTTTGAGCTGCAGCTTTGTTTCTAGACACCTTTAGGGCACTCCTGCTGAAGTGTGTGGAAATGGTTACCCAATGAGAAGAACATATGATATTCCATACCTTTATACCAGTGGCATTTCTATGATGTGTATTTGCTGCTGTTGTTGATCTTTTGAGACAGGGTATCCCTATATCCCCAGCTAGTCTGGGACTCACTTTGTAGATCAGGCTTGACTCAATCTTACAGAGATCTGCCTGCTTCTACCTCCCTCTGCTGGGATTAAAAGTGTGTGACACCATGCCTGGCTTATGATATGTATTTTTTTAAACACTTTCTCATGTATTATCCCAGCTAATATTATTTAATTATTGCTAATAGTTGGTCAGAGCATATAAGGTTCTGCACAGTCTGCAGTGAGAAAACTGATGCTCAGATGATGGAGGGCTTGGTCTGGGAAGAAAGCAAAGTGTAGACAGAATTAAAGTTTGGGAACTCAGTATGGTGGAACAGGTTTGATCCTATTTCTCTGAGCCTCTGTAGTCTCATCTGTACAGTCTGGAGTTTGAAACCGATATCTCCTTTACTGATAATTTTCTATGATGATTATAACAAGTTTAACATTATGCAGTAGTTTAACATAAGAGATAGTATTTGCTCCTCATCCAAATAAGTGTAGTCACTTGCAAAGCCCAGGGACCACCAGCCTTCCTACCCAACCATCACCTGTTTCTTCTTTGGCAAATATTTATCAAGTAGTCTTCCAGAAGGATTAGCTGTACTGATAAAAAGTTGTTTCTCTCCTGCTCCCACGTGCTTTGGCACTGAGATTTGTTTGAACAAGTTGTCCCAGTTGTGATCATTATGCACTAGGTTATTTTTGTTCTAGTGCCCAGAAGCCTGGGAGCAGGCACACAAGCCAGGTAAAAGAATTGACAGCAATTCAGTTCACCTGAGCTAAGTTACACAAGCCCCCCAATTTCAGAAAGCTCATCTGTTTTCCTGTAATTGGTCATTCTTGAAAATTAGCTTGGCCCATTATGAGATTACACTCAAACCTAGATTGAAGGGGCATCTTTCATCATTTCCTGGAAATCAATGTCTGGGGTCAATACTCCTGACTGTCACCTGTTACCTATTACCATTCAAGGTTCGTGGATTATTAACTTATCTGTGCTTTAGTTGTTTTATCTGCAAGATAAGCTAAACAAACAAAGTACACAACTTCTGTGATTAGATAATAGTTTTCAGTGTTTTAAAAATACAGGTGTTCAGTAGATACCGGATGTTATCATTTTAAATAATTTTATTATTGTTGTTTTAAATTTTTATTTATTATTTTATGTGTATGAGTGTTTTTCCTGCATGCATGTAAGTATGCCCATGCAGTATGGATGGAGGTGAGAAGATGGAGTCAGATCCCCTGGAACTGGAGGTAGGGATAGTTGTTATCCACCACGTGGGTGCTGGGAATCAAACTCCGGTCCTCTGCATGATCAGTAAGTGCTCTTAACTGCAGAGACATCTCTCCAGTCCCATGTTGTTATTTTGAGATAGCATCTCATTCTATAGCTCAGGCTGGCATGCCTGCAGGCCATTCTGTAGTGTAGCTGGCCACAATTTCACGGTGACCCTTCTGTTTCATTTAAAAATTGCAAAACATGAGGCCCCAAGACATCCCTTGACCGTGGTTATCCCAAATTCAATAGTGTGGCACAATTAAAATTCAGCTGTCCTGGGCTGGAGAGATGGCCTAGCGGTTAAGAGCGCCAACTGCCCTTACAGAGGACCTGGGTTCGATCCCCAGCACCCACATGACGGCTGAGAACCGTCTGAAACTCCAATTCCAGGAGAATTCCAGTTCCAGGGGAATCCGACACCCTCTTCTGACCTCCACGGCATTGCAAGACACGGGTGCACAAACCTACATGCAGACAGTACATTCATACACATACAGAAATAAATAAAATGTAAAAAAAAAATTCAGCTATCCTATTTTTTTTTCTTGCTAATATCTCCTTAAAAATCTTTAAAAACGGATTTCCTATTTGGGATTCAGCAAGCTTTTGTAACTATTACAAAACATAAAGTGCTGTGAAAGTGCCTCCTAATGAAGCTGCCCGTCCATATAATAACTTCAAAAAATCCATGCAGAGCTCTGAGTGCCACCATCTGGATGCCATTCTCTCTGCTGCCCACAGGGATAACAGAGCCCTCCTGTCTGTGGAGGTTTTGGCTTCCATTTACACTGCCTCTCTGGGATTTCATTATTATACCTGCAATTAGAGAGTCCATGTTGATAGTAATATCTCCTGCTATTATCTCAGAGGACCAACATCTCAAAGCTTGTCTGTTTTGGAGCCTTCAGGACACAGAAGTGGTGGAAAATTGGTGACCACATAGCATATGATGTGAAACATTTCCTTCATGGCCCCATAACTTCTATTAATGTGAAAGACTTGGTTTTCAAAGGAGAGAAACTTTTACCAGAGAAGCAATAATGGGATCGATTGAACTGGAAATTAAGACAACATCTGATATTCCCGGTAAAAAATAGTGTATTTTACTGATTATGTGGACTAATTTTTTAAAATATATTTTTTTATCTGTGTGTTTTGCCTGCATGTATGTAAGTGCACCTGGATGCAATGCCCGTGGAAGCCGGAAAATAGTATCAGATCCCCTAGAACTGGAGTCATGGACAGTTGTGAGCTGCCATGTGGTTGCTGGGAACCTATCCTAGATCCTCTGCAAGAAGAGCCAATGCCCTTCACTACTATGCAATCTCTTCAGACCCAGATTGACAAATTTTCTATCAAGCAGAAAAATAATTGCTTCCTTACAATAGGACAGAGGGAAGGAGGTATATTTGAAACTTGGAAGTTTCTGAGATTGAGTCATTGTTTTCATGCCTCAATATTAATGGAAATCTTAATAACCAAATATAGATAGAATTATACACTTCAGGAATGACAGCTTGGATTATCCCCAAATAAAAGATTACAACTAACTGTGGTGATGGTTGAGCACAAAGAAAACTTGAAATAAGTACTGACTAATGGATGTTATACCATGAAGGTTAGCTGTGTGGGGAGTTATGGTTAACTCCAACTTCTTTTCTGTCACGCCCATTTGAGCTATTTGCCCTTTTCCCTTACTATTTAATGGAAGAAGCAACAATCATGGTTAATTTTGAAATTTAGTATTTAGGTTGTAGAATACTTTGAGAATGTGGCTTAACCATAGGTTGGAAAACCTGCTCAAAGACAGAAATTTCTGGAATTTTATGTGACCTTTCTATGAGACAGAGATAAGAAGACTTTTATTGATGTGAAGTGTGATTGTGTCTCACAGAATGTAACAATCATGATGCCATGGAAGCCACTGTTGAGAAGTTTAAACATCTATGGCAGTGAAAGAGGAGCCGGTAGGGCGGGATCGGTGCTCATTCTCTCCTTTATAAGTTGTTCAGATTGTTGGGGCTAAGGGTCTACAAACTAAATTTCTTTTTTTTATTATTTATTTTTTAATTGTTATTAAACATTTTCCATACATCATACGTCATTTCTCAATCGAATCTAGAGTCACTTCACTTTCCATGTCCCCATCCCACCCGAGTTCTAGCACTCTGCCACACATGTCCTGCATCTCTTTCCAAGTCCTTCCAGAGTTTTTTTCCAGTTTTGTGCTCCCCAACTTGTATTGCATACATATATATATATATATATAATTATATACATACATAGATATATACATATGTACACATATCACCTGAATTGGAGGATTTTCTTTTTTTGCTAAAAGATGTCATGTTTTCCTTAAAGAAGTGTTTGAATGTTCCTCCTTGGCAAGCCCAAACAACCATCAATCCTGCCCTTGTGCTCCACACTGGGGTCGTTCCCTCACATGGTCCCCCAGATAAGGTCCAATAAGCACCACGTCCTGTCTTGATCTTCCTGTACTGGCCTCCATGATACAGCCTGGGTAGTCCAACAATGACAGTCTACATTCTGACAAGGCTGAAATCCCCTTAGCTGTTTAGTCCACAAGCTGGATATCTCAGTAGTCCCCATCCTGCATTGAAGGTTTAGAGGATTCTTGGAGAGACATGAGTCTTCAGTCCATACTGGAGGTTTAAAAAGCTGTGTGTCATGTCTTTGAAGAATGGCAAAAGCAGTGGCAGCCACAGAGTAGATGCACTTGCCAGTAAGAATTGAAGACAGGCCAAACAACAGTGCTCTCAATCTCTCTCTCTTTTTTTTTTTTAAAACTAAATTTCTAAGCTACCTTATAGCCATCTTCTCCAACAGAAAACACTGGAAGAGAAAGAAGTCATTGACATTAATAGCTGAATTACTTCACCCATGACATCAGGCTTGTTTTGCGTTAGATATTCCCTTATTTGGAGTGTACCTGTGTTGTGAATGTCCATGGAAGCCAGAAGAGAGAGTCAGATTCCCCATGAATTGATGTTACGGATGGTTGTTAGCTGCCATGTGGGTGCTGGGAATTGAACCTGGGTCCCCTGCAAGAGCAGCCAGTGCTCTTAACTTAGGCACCATCTCTCCAGGCCTCCTCCTCGTATTTTGGGACAGGGTCTCTCACTGAACCAAGGGCTCCTCATGTTGCCTGGACCAGCTGTCCTGGAAGTTCCCGGGATCCTCCTTGTCTTCCCTCCCAGAGGTGGGGTTACAGGTACATGTCACTGTGCCTGGCTTTCATGTGGTGCTGGGGATTGGACCTCAGGTCCTAAGCTTTCATGGCTAGTGTTTTCCTCAGTTTACCCACTGAGCCAGGTCCCCAATCTCATCCTCTTTTCTTTTTTTTTTTTTTTTTAAAGTTTACTTACTATGCCTGCTAAAAGTTGGAGATAAAGTGAAAATATGGCAAATTGCTAAATTTATTTCCTCTTCTAACATTTTCCTTATGTAGGTTAAATTAACTCCAGAATTGTCATTTTCATTGTCATAGTAGTCGATAAAAACAGGAAACACTTCATCGGGCTATGACGCTATTACTGGTATCATAAAAACTCTTGCCCCAAGAATCTGAGTTAGGATGATGGGGTGTGTATGGGGGGGAATGAGGAAAGCAAAATGACTCTTTTAAAGCATTAGAAAGCAGCTAGAGCAATCAGGCATTAAAGTCTCAGGCTGTGAGGAGACGTAAATTGCCTTGAACCAAGCTTGGCATTTGTGGCTCCTTCCCTCTGTGGTCTTCACTGATTTACATATTATGGCACAAAAGCCAAACAGAAAGTGGCAGCCTAGAGAGTTTGGCAAGCTCACAGAGGGAGGGAAACACAAGTTGGAGTTCAGCGCTGTCAAGACAGCCATGATTTAAAGTAGAAAGATCTAGCAGAGAAGGAAACCACAAGGTGGAATTTTTTTTGTACAATTTTCCCTAGAGACATTTGTTTACTCCATTGCAGTATGTATGGAAACCAATATTTTCAAAAATGCAAAAAAAATCTGCTGTTCAGAGACCAGAGAATTAGCAGGCTTTGGAGGTTTGATTATAGTAGAGTCAAGGTTTGTGTTTGCAACTTATCAGAGATGTAAGACTCTGTTGAACAAATATTACCCCAGATTTTGCAACAAGCTATCTGCAGAGACTTCGCTTAAAAAGGAAAAGCCTGTAGCTGGGTGTGGTGGGGTAGGCTTTAAAGCCCAGCACTTGGTAGGCAGAGGCAGGTGGATTTCTGTAATTTCAAGGCCAGCCTGGTCTACATAGAGAGCTCCAGGCCTGCTGGGGCTACAGGGAGACCCTGTCTCAAAAAAAAAAAAGGAAAAGCTTGCTTGAAGTAAGCCAGTCCTTGTGGGATCAACTTATACAACAGTGCTCTGTCTGAAGAAAGACAGCATCACACTATGACACTGTAACTTCTAAACAGACATATTCTACGGGTTGGAATACATAGAGTCCTATACATAATTATGATTAATATATTCAAGATAAAATTAGCAAACAATTGTGATCTATAAAAGATTAATTAAAATCTTAGAACTGAAAAATATGGTAACTAAAATTAATTTAACAGATTGATATAGTTTAATAGCATATAACAGAATGGAGAAATGACAAATTTGAAATAAGCTATTAGAAAATATCTAAAGTGTAAAAAAGATAGAATATGGAAAAATTCTAAAATATATATGTAGCATGGTGAAGATGTATATTATATAACTGAAAGAGAGGGAAAGATGGGGGAGAGAGAGAGAGAGAAAGAGAGGAAGTCAATGAAGTGGTAGTATCTGAAACTGTCTTTGAGTTGGATATAAAGACATAAAGTTCTGTATCCCAAGGGACTACAAAACAACCTCTGGTGAATTCTTTTCACGGTCATTCCCTAACTAGTACAGTAGTTAAGAACAGCACAAGGAAAGCAATACTGTATGATTTGAAAGATTGTCTCTTAGAATTCATGTATTGGAAAACATTATTTTCAAGTGACATATTAATGATATTTAGAGGTAGTTCTTTGGGGACAATTCATGGCTTAATAGTCTATCAAGGGAGTGGCTGCATTATAAAAACAAGTTATTTCTAGCACAATTGCTTTATCTCATACAATGATGATAAACACCAAAACACGGGCATCATGAATATCCATTTCTTTCTAAAATTCTTTTTATAAAGACACTAGTCATATTGGATTAAGGACTATCCTAATGACCTGTTTTTAAAAAATATTTTTTATTGAATTCTTGTGTATTTCATATACAACATCTTAATCATCTTTATTACCCTTTCCCCCATCAGCACCCTCCCATAGAACCCCCAAATCGATTTCACGCATTCTGCCATTTAAGGCCTACTGTGTCAAGTTAGTGTCCCCAGATATCCCTCAGTGACCTCTTTCTTTTTTACTTGTTTACCTCAGTAAAAGCTCTTTACATTCTGAGATACCAAGGGGTATCCATGAATCTTATTTGAAAGATGAAGATCAGGGGCTGTAGAGATGGCCTGGTGGTTAAGAGTGCTGACTGCTCTTGCAGAGGACCCGGGTTTGATCCCCAGCACCCACATGGCTGCTGAGAACTGTCTTTGACTCCAGTTCCACGGAAATCCGATGCCCTCTTCTTACCTCTGCGGCATTGCATGACACCGGTGCACGCAGACCTGCATGCAGACAGTACATTCATACACATAAAAGAAATAAATAAAATTAAAAAAAGATGAAGTTCATCTTACTGCTCTTAGTTTATCAAAGTACATAGCAGAAAACTAAGAAACAGGGAAAAATCTCAAAACAGAAAAAGATTCAATAGATTACTTTCAAAATGATAGCACAGAGAGCAGACTTTTTAAAATTTTTTAAAATTTATTTATTTTTTATGTGTATGAATGTACTGTCTGCATGTAGGTTTGTGCACCCGTGTCGTGCAATGCCGCTGAGGTCAGAAGAGGGTGTCCGTTTCCCCTGGAACTGGAGTTAAAGATGATTCTCAGCCGCCATGTGGATGCTGGGGATCAAACCCAGGTCCTCTTCAAGAGCGGTCGGCGCTCTTAACCGCTGAGTCATCTCTCCAGCCCCGAGAGCAGACTTTTGAATACCAGTGGAATAATATCTGAAGGAAAACAATTCTCAGTCTGTAATTCTATACCAATCAAAACTCCTTCAAAAAGAAATGTGAAATAAAAGTCCCTACGGGCAGACAAAGTCTGAGATAATTTATTACCAGCAGACCTATACTAGAAGAAATATTACAGGAAGTTTTTCACACAAAAGAAAAATGCTTATAAAGGGAAGTATAAATATGTAAGTAAATCCAACTAATCAGTTGCTATATAAGATTTGAAATGTGTTTTGAAAATTCATGGTAATAGTAATGGAAGAGGAGATGAATATATTGAAGTTTTGCAAGGTTTTTGTATTATTAGGAAATCATGCAAGTTGTAAACTATAGATTCACTACTAAAATGATAATAATAATAATAATGAGAGAATGAGCAACAGGAGAAAATTATATGTGATGTCAGAAATACGATTTATTCAAAAGGAAGAAAGGAGTAGAAATAGGAATAAAAACTAAATGGAACAAATTGAGATGCTAATATTAATATTTAATACAAGTAAAATAAGCATTTCAACGAAAATAAAATCTTTGTTTCAACAGAGACAAAAGGCTGATTCTTGCACTGGCCTGTCATTATTTTTATGTAGTCTCAAAAATCTCTTAAATATTAATTAATTATAATGTAAATATAATAGTTTTACTGAGGAAAAACCTGAAAGACATTCTTATCAGATGATTGATAGTGATGCCACTATTTATTATGACTCTTACTAAGACATAATAAAATGAAAACAATGACATTTCAGTAATCCAAATAACAAATAAAATCTCCCATTTCCTGTGTTGGACTCTGCTAGCAGTTGTATCTTGGGCTTAGAATGAAATCATGTAACTTTTCATCTTGGGCTTAGAATGAAATCATGTAACTCAGTCTTGCTGGCCACCTAGGATGCTCCAAACATGGAATTTCAGTCGTTGATCTTTGCTAATTACTTTGGGCAATGTAAAGAAGAGCAGGACCTTTTGAGAATGTACCTGAAGATAAATAACTTTTCGTAGTACAGTCCACTGTTCACTAAGGCAGTTCCCCCACACCAGCTGACTTGCCTTTCTTAGAGCATTATAAATCAAATATGAAGATACTGCTGATGAGCTTTTTATGTGATAAATTTCCACTTAGAGAATGTGATAGACTTTATTTGATCACAGTGAATAGATGGTAAAACTAAGATCAGAATCAATGTCATGAGTCAAATAGGTTTTGGTTGAAGAATCTTCCCTTACTTGCTATATAAATCAGTACCGGTTCCCATCTATTTGAAACGAAAGTTACCAGCTTATTTATTGACTGCTGGTAAAAAGTAGGTGTTTTGCTGAAATCGTTTCATGTATAGTTCACTTTCCTTATGTACAACTCAATAGAATGTTCTTCATAGAGTTAGGAGAACATACAAATAAAACATGGAATTATAAAAAATCAGGCAAAGATATTTAGTGGCCTATTCTTTTTTTAGTAATTTTATTTTAATGAACTCATAGACAAAAACATCACACAGCTAGTTTAAGGTAGCCACTCACACACTTGCCCAGTGCCAGACTGTAAAACATCTCAGTAAACTTAAAAAAAATTTTTTTTTTATTTATGTGTATGAATGTATTGTCTGCATGTAGGTCTGTGCACCCATGTTGTGCAATGCCGCGGAGGTCAGAAGAGGGTGTCGGATTCCCCTGGACCTGGAGTTCTCCTGGAACTGGAGTTTCAGACGGTTCTCAGCCACCATGTGCGTGCTGGGGATCGAACCCGGGTCCTCTGTAAGAGCGGTCGGCACTCCTAACCGCTAGGCCATCTCTCCAGCCCCTCAGTAAACTTTTATGCAGTTAAAATGGTCACCTTGAAACTGAGGAGCTTCACTTAGGATTTTACAGTTTCAGTATCAATTACATTCTTGTATACTTATCCACCAGAAAACGGAAAGACTGACAAAGTTGAAAGTAGAAAGAACAATGAGCTTTATTTCCTCTTTTACAGCTCCTGTCCTTCTGCCAGCATTCTGTGCTTCATTGCCACCTAGCATGGCCTTTGTCCGTCTCCCTTCTGAATGCTGTAGTACATCCACACTTACACCTGTTAGGCTGGATTCACAACTTTCTCCTGTGTGAACATCAATTAAAAATGTATGAAAGACCTAAAACCAGAAATGCGGAGGCTACTAGTAAATACATAGGGAATGCTGTTTAAGGAACTGGGGTAAGTAAGTACTCTACAACCAGACCTTCAGAAGCACAGAAATTGCCCCAGGGATTAACAGAAGGGACTATATGAAAGTAAATTATTTTTGTATTCAGCAAAGGGAACACACACAGAATGGGAGAAAATCTTTACCAGTTACGCTTCAGACAGGGGTTAATATCCAGATTTTACAAAGAACATCAGGAGTTGAATACCAGTCAACAAATGGGTCAATGAATTGAATACAGAGGTTTTTAAAAATTAATTAATTAATTAATTAATTAATTTGTATGAATGTATTGTCTGCATGTAGGCCCGTGTCTTGCAATGCCGCGGAGGTCAGAAGATGGTGTCGGATTCCCCTGGAAATGGAGTTCTCCTGGAATTGGAGTTTCAGACGGTTCTCAGCCGCCATGTGGGTGCTGGGGATCAAACCTGGGTCCTCTGCAAGAGCAGTCGGTGCTCTTAACCGCTAGGCCATCTCTCCGGCCCGAATACAGAGGTTTTAAAAGAAGAAAAAAATTATTGCCAAGAATTGTTTTTTAGAAGTGTTCAATGGGTCTGGAGATGGCTCAGTGGTTGGGAGCACTAGATACTCTTGCAAAGGACCTGGGTTCAATTCCCAGCACACATACGGTGGCCAATAACCATCCATAACATCCATTACAGAACATATGTGCACTTACGCACATGTAGGCAATACACTCATACATATAAAATAAAAATAATAAAAGATTTTTTGAAAGTTTTCAATATCTCTAGTCATCAGGAAAATGCAAATTAAAACTACTCTGAGATACCACCTCACTCCAATCAGAATGGCTAGCACTAAGAAAACTAACAGCAACTTTGGAGAAGATGTGAGGAAAAAGGAACACTTATCCATGGCTGATGAGAATTTAAGTTAACACAGCCACCATGGAAATCAGTTTGGAGGTTACTAAAAAAATAGAATTATCATATAACCCAGTTCTATTCCTGGGCATATTCTCAGAGAACATAACATCCTACCATAGACATATTTGCACGTTAATGGTTATTACTGATCTATTTACCATAACAAGGAAATGGAGCCAACTTAGATGTCCATCAATAGATGAATGGAGAATGAGAATCTGGCAAAATGGAATATTATTTAGCTCTAAAGAAAAGTGAAATCAAGAAATTTCTGGGAAAGTGGATGGACTTAGAATATAAAATATTAAGCAAGTTCACCCAAATTCAAAAGAAAAAAAAAACCCAAACCACATGTTCTCTTCATATGTGGATACTAGCCTACAATGTATACATGTATATATGTAAAGCCTCAATATTAGTTCCCTCAAACTCAAAAAGAAAAAACACACATGTTCTCCCTCACATGTAGATCATGGTCTATAATGTATTCATGTATACACGTAAAGCCTCAATATTCTCTGTTGTCAATTGAAATCATTTTACTTTCCTAAAACTCTCTAGGGAAGCTTTTAAAAATCAGTATACTAACATTGATAATTTTATAAGTATTTTATGTGCTAAAATTTTCAGTTTACTTTCCTATACTAATCAAATGGCTTTAACTCTAAAAGACATAAGACAATTAAAACAATGCTGAATTTTCACTTTCTTTACAGCTTATATGTTCTTCAAGCTCTATTTTTATCCTTAGATATATGCCTGCATGCTTTGTCTATAGCATGACCTACAATAACCAGAGCATGAGTTTTGATCCAAAGTCCAAAGATTTGGTTCAGGGGAGAAACATGATCTGTATTATGCAGACAAAGTTACCCAACCCTAGTCCAAGCCTCAAGTCACCCCCGACTGCTGTTGGACACATGTGATGTTACAAGGAGCTTTCTTTCTTTTAAATTTTTTTTTATTAATTTTATTTATTTCTGTATGTGTATGAATGTACCATGCAAGTCTGTGCACCCATGTCGTGCAACGCCGCGGAGTTCAGAAGAGGGTCTTGGATTCCCCTGGAACTGGAGTTCTCCTGGAATTGGAGCTTCAGACGGTTCTCAGCTGCCATGTGGGAGCTGGGGATCGAACCTGGGTCCTCTGCAAGAGCGGACGGACGGCGCTCTTAACTGCCAGGCCATCTCTCCAGCTTTCTTTCTTATGGAATGAGAAGAGGATGCTAACGGAGGACGGTGCTGCCTCAGAGCAGAGCTGAAGGCAGCAGAAGACCCACGGGCTGCCAGCTCCAACTTTGGCTCTGAACTATCTGTGGCTTTAGAATTTGTGTGATTTTCCTTTTAATTTCTTTATATTTTGGAAGTTTTCAAAAGTGACATTTTAAAAAATGTCAGTGTTAACTGATGTAAGACTACTTTTCTTAACTGAACACATGAAAATCTAAACAAGGAGATTTAAGATATTATGACAATGTTATGTACTTGTAGTAAATCTTTGACCAGACTTAAGCTGTATAGATGGTGGTTATTATTATAACTATGGATATTACATCTGGAGCCAGAGGCTGACATTGAGTTAATCCTGTGTGTGTGTGTGTGTGTGTGTGTGTGTGTGTGTGTGTGTCTGTGTCTGTGTCTGTGTGTGTGTGTGTTTATGGGCGCACACGTGCCACAACATGCATGTGCAGATTGGGGGCATCTTTGGGAAATTGGTTCTCTCTTTCCTCTGTCTTGTTCCTGCCGAGCTGTGTACATCAGCCTTGCTGGCCGGTGAACTTCAGAACCATTCTTCTGTCTACCGCTCCCATCTCAGTGAGGCAGTGTTGGCATTACAGATGTGCACACCGCATCTGTCTTTTTTTACAAGGGTTCCGAGAATCGAGAATCGAATTCAGGTCACCAGGATTGTGTGGACAGTGCTTCTACCCACTGGCCTCTCTGACCTGCCCTATTTTTTGTCTTTTTTTTTTTTTTTTGCGGTTCTCAGCCTCAGCCTTTAACGGCTGCGCTATCCCAACAGCCCTATTTTTTGTCTTTTATAGATCCTGGTAAGAGGCAAAAAATTTGAGGGATATCCTACCTGTGCCTGAACTCGGAGATAAATGTTATATTTTCTAGCACAGAGAAATACTTTTAAGACTTCAGTCATAATAAACAGATGAATTTAGTGGTATAGGAAATATTAAATTGGAATTCAGCAACTCTGGATTATTATAAACTCTAGGGATATGCATGAATCCAACACATAAGTGGAAGAGAGTACATTTGCCAAAAATATATAAGGAACTAGCTTGACAGGGAGGTTCCTGCTGTCAATTACCTCAGGAAGGAAGGGCGTGTGTGTGTGTGTGTGTGTGTGTGTGTGTGTGTGAAGCCAAGAAGTTGGAGACAAGGGAATTAATATGAAAGAAGTTGAGAAAACATCAAGAAGATTTTCATGAGCAACATGAAGTGACAGAATAATATGATTGTTACTTTGTGGCTTGTGAGTGAAAAATGTATAAGCAAACATTAACTGCATGTACAGTTGAGCTCTGCTAAAGCTTGAGGTTGCAATAAGATTAAACGTTGGGTATCCTTAGGAGATTCTACAGGTCCTGACTTGTAGATGAACAAATATTTGGAACAATATGCCTGAGGATAAAATGTGAAGGTCATCTGGGAGTTCCCTACTTCCTCTTAGTTCATATGTGTGGTAATCTGGCTCCAATGAGGAGCATAAAAGAACAGACTGACATCTTTCATGAATGAGAGAGATGATTTAGGACAAATTAACAGAAAGCCTTTGGTCTGAGGTACCATCATTTTCATGCAAAGAACAATATTGAGATATTCTTTTTATGTTTTTCTTCAGGAATGCTCTGATATGGAGCTATCGCCTGAAAGGCATTTGTGAAATGGCTGGGTAAGTTTTAATTTCTAGCAAAATATTTTTTTTCTATATCTACTTATTAAGCTGAAGATTGTTTTGCTTCCTAAGTTCTCTGCCAGCCTCTCATTAAGGGATAAGAAGGTGTAGAAAAATAAATAAAAAGCTGAGATTCATGATAGAATAATAACAGAACCACCTAGCACAGGCATTCCTGTTGCCTGGATACCACGGTGTGGCTGCTCTGCTCCGTCAGGCTCTCCCTAAAAGGACTGAAGTCTCTGAGACCAGGAGTCAAAATAAATCTTTGTTCTTCAAAGTTGTTTCTGTCAGGTATTTGCTAACAGCAACAAGTATACAATGCTGTCTTCAGGGGTCTTGAAGGGATGAAAAATTTACATCTATCGGTCTCTGTCTAATCTACTAAAGTACAATGAATGTTCATTATATATTTTTGGTATTAACAACTGAGCACAGGGTCTTGTGCACACAGGGCAGGTACCCTGTCCATAAGCCAGATTCACAAACACATCTCCCTCTCCCCCCACTTGCCATTTTTACTTTTTATCATGAAGCAGATCTTACGCAGTTATTCAGGCTGTCCTAGAACTTATGATCCGTCATGTGAGACTGTGAATCATTGTGTGTGAGGAGGAGGCAGGATATTACTGATACCATAGTGAGGGAAAGCCCGAGGTGGGGCTCTAAGCAATCCTTTTGTCTACACGGGTGTTGGCCGATGGCATGAACTGGTGAATTTTAATCTCTAGGTGCTATTCTTTGATTTGTCTGGATGATCCAATAAAGAGTTAACAAGAAGAGGATATTCAGTCTGAGTGGCTTGTTTTCTCCTTGCTAATTCTATAGGAGAGGCTGGTCTTTGGGTCTGCACCATCTCACTCAGCCTCTGCTTGTCCTCTCCTTGCCAGAGCTAATCAGTTTTGCCACTGTTCAGGACTGAACCAGTCCATGGCTTCTCCTGTTCCTTGCAGTAGTGAGAAAAAAAATATAAATGTGGGGTCTTTTCTTAAACCTGATGTCATTTCACACAGAAGAGCATCTGTTAAATTTAGCAGACTAAATAATTCATACATTTAAAAAGGTAATTTTACACACAGCCAGACCAAAAACCAAAAGACCACCCAGCGTTCACAACAATTGACGCTGACCACTATTATACCTACGTAATAAACACTATAGTAAGATAATATATATATATACCAACCTACCACAATCCTTAATAATATCCCTTTTTGTTTCAACTCCACAAAAATCGAGCTGACAAGGACAGGAAGAAGCCATTAGGACTGGTTTACAGCTCTATGAGACAAGAATGAAAAAAGACCTCCCAAAATGGCAAAACTGATTAGGCTAACGGCCAAGGAGAGACAAGACAGAGGCTGGACATATTGAGTGAGAATTGATGGTTGGTTTGGAACCACCCAAAGACCAGCCTCTCCTATAGATATTAAGCAAGAGGAGAAAACAAGCCACTCAGACGAATATCCTCTTCTTGTTAACTCTTTATTGGATCATCCAGAGCAAATCGAAAGCAATAAGCTCACCTAGAGATTAAAATATCACCAAGTTCATGCCATCGGCCAAACACCCGTGTAGACAAAAGAATTGCTTAGTAGCCCCACCTTCGGGCTTTCCCTCAACTATGTGGTATCAGTAATATCCTGCCTCCTCCTCACACACAATTTGATTCACAAGTCTCACATGTACGGATCATAAGTTCTAGGACACGGCCTGAATAAACTGCGTTGAAGATCTTGCTTCATGATAAATGAAGTACATAAAATGGCAAAGTGGGTGGAGAGGGAGATCGTGTTGTAGTGAATCTGGCCTTATTGACAGGGTACACTGCCCTGATGTGCACAAGCCCCTTTCTGCTACATCAGCTTGGTTTAAATACCCAAAATTACAATACGAACACTTCTTGTTCACTTCCTAGATAGATTAGACACGAGAACACGATAGATGTAAATTTATGTTCATCCCTATCTAAGATCACACCTGCAAAGACAGCATTGTATACTCTGTTGTGGTTAGCAAATACCTGACAGAAACCAAGTTTGGAAGAATCAGTAAGGATTTATTTTGACTCCTCATGGCTCTCAGAGACTTCGAGTCCTTTTAGGATGAGCCTACGGAGCACGGAGAGCGCACACCGTTGGTATCCAGGCAACAAGGAAATGCCTGTTCAGTGGTTCTGGCATTATCGGTACATGATTGCTTGTGGTATTTAATTTGCATACCAATGTTCTATCGCTACTTAAATTGATTGAGCTGGCAAAATTATAATCGACAACAATCAATCTTGCTTATAATCAAGTAGATAGCGGCAAAGAACAATTTGTAGACAATTAATAAATTTCCTTAAAATGAAAAATTATAGCCTGATTAAAACTTACCACGAGAATTTGCCACTTCACACTTTGTGCAGGAGCGATAGTCCAAGTTACTCTAAAGTGCATTGTCTCATGGAAGAAAGAGAAAACATAAAAATAGAAGGTAACTCTCAATCATGTAACTCTTTGCATGAACCAATGATTGGCCCGCCAATTCAGACCAAAGGCTTATCTGTTAATTTGTCCTAAATCATCTCTCTCAATTCATAGAGAGTCAGTACTGTTTCTTTTATGCTCCTCCTTGGAGCGATTACACGCATCATGAACTATAGAAGGGAGTAGGGAATCCCAGATGACCTTCCACATTTTTATCCTCAGGCTTTGCTCCAAATATTTGTTCATCTACAAGTCCAGGACTGTAGAATCTCCTAGGATACCCAACGTTCTTATTCTTATTGCATGCCTCATAGCTTAGCAGCCAGCTCAACTGTCATGCAGTTAATGTTTGCTTATACAGTTTTCACTCACAAGCCCAAAGTAAAATCATATTATTCTGTCAACTTCATTGCTTGGCTCACTTGAAAATTGCTGTTCTTGATGTTTATCTCAGACTTCCTGCTCGACTATTTTCTGCCTTCTCCTCATGTTCGTCCCAGAGAATAATGATACATGTCCCTCTGGCTTCACACTCATTGGTTCACACATGCAACTTAACGACACACACACTGAACACACACACACCATCGTCCCTGTGCCATGGTCCTTGAATGGGTTTAGATTACGTTGACCGAGCAGAGAACCCCTAGTCACTATAATATTAAGATAGTTCACAGGTATATATATGTTCATAATAGGCACTAATGATACTTCCACCAGTAGTATTGATATAGGATATAGATTTAATTGCGAATATGTTCCCGTAGAAGTTCCTATAATTTCAATTGATCTAAGTCTTAATATATTGACTCAGAATCTGTAAATGAACTATATTCGTAACGTGTGCTATGATTATATAGTCTATAAAAAGTATGTCGATATCATTTAATCTGCCGAGAGTTCAGGCACAGGTAAGTTTGAATACCCTCACATAAGAATTTTATAATGCCTCTATATTAAGAATCTACTAAAGACAAAAACACAAGTAAGGGCAATGCATGTATGATGAATGCGCAGCCGTTAAAGGCTAGGGCATGAGAACCGAGAAAAATAAAAAAAAAAGACATTAAAAAAGGCAGGTCAGAAGAAGGCCATGTGAAAAACAGAGAAGATTACACAATCCTAGGTGTCCTGAATTCGAATTCACTCGATTAACTCGAAAACCTCTGTAGAAAATTGATTCAGATGCAAAATTAGGTGATGCACATCTTGTAAATGCCAACACTGCCTCACTGAGACTGGGAGACCGGTAGACAGAAAGAATGGTTCTGAAGTTCACCGGCCAGCAAGGCTGATGTACACAGCTCAGGGCAAGGAACAACGACAAGGAAAGAGAGATACCACATTTCCCGAAAGATGCCACCCAGTACTGTTATCTGCAAAACATCGCACTTGTGTGTGGCACGTGGTGCGCCCCATAAACACCACTACACACACGACAAGACAAGACACAACACACACACCAACACCAACTCACACACACACACACGATCACCACAAGCCAGATAACTTATGCACCTCGTGGCTCCAGATGGTTATATCCTATAGTTAAATATAAACCACATCGATCTATACAGCCATTAAGTCCTTGGTCAAAGATTTAACTACAAGTACATAACATGTCCATAAATATCTTAAATCTCCAATTTTAGTAGATTTTTCAGTTTTGTTTCATCTTTAAGGAAAAGTAGTCGCTTACACATCAGTTAACTGACATTTTTAAAAGGTCTTTTTGTTTTGTCACTTTTGAAAACTTCCAAAATATATCCAAAAGAAATTAAAAGGAAAATCACACAAATTCTAAAGCCACAGATAGTTCAGAGCCAAAGTTGGAGCTGGCAGCCCGTGGGTCTTCTGCTGCCTTCAGCTCTGCTCTGATCGGCAGCACCTCCTCTTCGTTAGCATCCTCTTCTTCATTCCCATAAGGCAGAAGACAAAGCTGGCAGCAGATGGACCTGGACGAGTTAACCGAGCGCACCCGTACGATCCGCTTCCTGACCAGAGGACCCAGGTTCAGTCCCACAAGCCCCAACAGATAGGCAGCTAGAAGAACCGTTTCTGAGAGCTCCGAAGGTTCCAGGAGAGAACTCCGATGTTCTCCGGGGAATGTCCAAAGACGCCCTCTTTGCGTGAAACTTCCGCATTTTTGGTTTGCACAGAATGATGGGTGCACAGACTCGTGCACTGGAGTAGCAATTCCATTACAACTACAGATAAATAGAAATAAATATTTAATAAAAAAAAATTTAAAAGAAAGGGAGAGAGCTCACTCTTGTATACATCACATGTGATCCAAAGCAGTCGGGACTTGGCTGTGGACTAGGTTGGGAGACTTTGTCTGCATGACATACGATCATGGTGTATCCTGACATTTTGACTTTGGATAAACTAGTGCTCTGGTTATTAGATAGTGTTCTCGCTGCACCTAAACTATGACAGCTAATATATCTAAGGATAAAATGCTTGATAGAAGCACTATAACGCGTACAAGCAAATAGATCAATATGATCTAGCATAATGGCTTGTAATGAATCCATAATAAATGCTAAATAGAAGGATTCTCGAAAGAGCCTTGATTATTCTCTGTCTGTGTCATAGTTAATGACGAGAAAGTAAACTGGAAAATTTTTTAGCACGAATAAAATACTTATAAAAGTTATGCAATGTTAGTATACTGATTTTTTAAAAGCTTCCCTAGAGAGTTTTAGAAAGTAAAATGATTTCAATGCACAACAGAGATATTGAGGCTTTCCCGTGCGTATACATGAATACATATAGACCATGAAACTACAGTGTGAGGGAGAACATCGTTGTGTGTTGGTCTTTCTTTTGAGTTTGAGGAACTCACTAATATTGAGAGGCTTGACTACAGTGCATGATTAACATGTTATACCCATTGAAGGCTACCGATATCTCCACCATAATGAAGGAGAAACATGTAGGGTATTGGGTTTATTTGTTTTCTTTTGTATGATTTTTTTTTTTTTTTTTTTTGTGTGACCCTTATTTTGTTTTATTTCTGTCCATCACATTCAGAAATTTCTTGATTTCACCTTTCCTTTGAGCTAGAATTAATATTCATTTGCCAAAGATTCCTCATTCCCAATTCACTTATTGAATGGAACATCTAACGTTGGCTCCATTATCCTTGTTTATGGTAAAAATAGAGTCAGTAATAACCAATTAAGCGTGCAAATATGTTCTATGGTAGGATGTTATGTTGTCTTCTGAGAGATCATGCCCAGGGAATAAGAACTGGTGTTATATGATAATCTAATTGTTTCTTTTTAAGTAAACCTACAATACTGATTTTCCGATGGATGGGCTGTGTTTACTTAAAAGTTTCCTTCATTCCGGATTAGGATAAGTTTTCCTTTTCTCCCTCACAATCTTCTCCCAACGTATGCTGTTAGTTTTGTCTTAGTGCTAGCCACCTTGTCTGATTCGAGATGCGTGTTAGGTGTATTTGCAAGTGTCAGTTTAATATTTGCATTTTCTCTTGATGACTAGAATATTGAAAACTTTTCAAAAAATCTTTTATTATTTTTAATTTATATGTATATGAGTGTATGGCCTACACTGTGCTAGAAGTCGTTGCAGAAATTATTGTTCTGTAACTGATGGTTTTATGGATGTCGTTAGTTGAGCCACCAGTTATAGGTGTGCTGGGAAGTTGAACGACGGTCTTGCAGAATTGACTTCTAGTGCCCCTAGACCTATCTTTGAGGTCCATCTCCCTTAGCACTCGACCATTGAGACCTTCTAAAGAAACATGTCTTGGCAAATAATTCTTTCTTCTTGTTAAAAACCTCTGTATTCGAGGCCGGGGAGAGATAGGCCTATGCGGTTAAGAAGCACCGACACTCGCTCTTGCAGACGGACCCACAGGTTGGATCCCGAGCACCCACATGGCGGCTGTAGAACCGTCTGAAACTCCCATTCCAGGAGAACCTCCATTTCCAGGGAATCCGACTCCACGTGTCTGAGTCGCTTGCTGGCTTAGCCAGTTGCATGCTTGACCCTACCGATCCGCTTATATTGGCAGACAACTGCTACATTCAAAACTACCATTCTTAATAATTACATTAATTTAAATAATTATTTTTCAATAACTCTTGACTTCAATTCATTACTATTTTATTGATCTTGGCTAATCGCTTTATATGATGTCTCTGGTGTTCTAATTCTAACTGAAATTTCTTTAGTTAATATATGAACCCTATATCCTGTCCTGTGAAGACGTTACTGGTTAAAGATTCTTCGTCGCCATTTCTTGTGATGTTAGTTCCGCTTTTTTGCTGAATAAAAATTGAGAATGTGCTTTTTGTTATATTTATCATTCCTTCTGTAATCCTGGGGCAATTTCTGTGCTTCTGAAGGTCTGGTTGTAGAGTACTTACTTACCCCAGTTCCTTAAACAGCATTCCCTATGTATTTACTAGTAGCCTCCGCATTTCTGGTTTTAGGTCTTTCATTACACTTTTTTAATTTGATGTATCACACAGGAGAAAGTTGTAATCCGAGTCTTAACGAGGTGTGAAGTGTGGATGTGACTACAGTCATTGCCTAGGTTAGAGTGGGAGGACGGACAAGAGGCCATGCTAGGTGGTCAATTGTAAGCACAGTAATGCTGGAGAAAGTGAGCAGGAGCTGATAAAAAAGAGGAATTATAAGCTCATTTGTTCTTTGCTCAGCTTTACAAACAGATTTGTCAGTCTTTTCTCGTTTGTCTGGTGGATAATAGATTTTATTTCACAAAACTGTGAATATTGCATGTACCTGAAACTGTAAATTTATCCATAAGTTGAGCTGCCCAGTATTACAAGGTTTGTGACATGTTTAACTGTTTCTCATAGAATGTTATTATGAGGCGGAGGGTGGACGGTTCAGACTGGTGTGGACATGCCACTAGCCGGTTGAGCAGTTCGGCGACTTAAGCCAGGACCCCGGGTTCGATCTCGACCAGCACGCATTTCCAGGGTGGCTGAGAAACCGTCTGTAAATCCATGTTCCAGTGAGCAACCCCAGCCAGGGGTAAATCGCGACACGCCTTCTCTGACCTCGCGGAATTCGCACAAATGGGTGCACAGACCTCTACATTGCAGACAATATCTATTCATACACATAATAATCAATCAAAAAAACAACATTTTTTTTAAGTTTTCCTGAGATGTTTTACGTCTGGCACTGGGCAAAAGTGTGTGAGTGGTACACTTTAAACTAGCTGTGTGTATTGTTTTTGTCTATGAGTTCATTAAATATCAATATGAAAGGTTCAAATAAAAAAGAAATGAGGCCACTAAAAATCTTATTGCCTGTAATGTGTTTTATAATCCATGTTTCTAATTTGGTATGTTCTCCATACGTCCTACATGAAGGATCATTCTTATTGAGATTTACTATAAGGAAAGTTCGTGAGACTATACATGAACGATTTTTAGTCATAAAACACCTACTTTCTTACCAGCTGTCAATAGAATAAGCTTGGTAATTTCTTTTCAGTTAGAATAACGAAAATAGATGGGAAAACGTGTCTACATGATTTAATTATTAGCAACGTAAGGGAAGATTTTCGTTTCAACGGCCAAAACTTATTTGACTATGGACATTGATTCTGATACTTTAGTTATCCAATCTAATTTCGTCATCTTACCGTGATAAGACGTTCAAATCTATCACATTCTCTTATAGTGGAAATTGTAATCATTCATATAATAAGCATTTTGCATTCGAGCAGTATCTATCATATTAATTTGATTTATAATGCTTCGTAATAAGAGGCAAGTCACGCTGGTGGGATTGGGAAAACTGAGAAGTACTGCCTTAGTGAACAGTGGACTGTACTACGAAAAGTTATTTATCTTTCAGTGCTACATTCCTAAAAGGTTTCCTGCTCTTCTTTTACTACTTGACAAAGCTAATTATTGGCTTATAGATCAATTCGCACTGAGAATTCCATGTTTGGAGCATCCTAGGTGGCAGCAAGACTGAGTTACATGATTTGCATTCTAAGCTCCAAGATGATAAAGTTATCGAATGATTTCATGAATTCTAAGACCCATTAAAGTAATATCAACTGCTATGCAGAGTCCAAACTGATATATTGATGGGATGATTTTTTTCATTTGTATTTGGTATATACTAAATGCTCATTGTTATTCGATTTTATATATGTCTTAGTTATAGAGTCATAATTAAAATAGTTGGGCATCTGATATAATCTCATTCAACTGATTAGATGTCTTTCTGAGGTTTTTTCCCTCTTAGTAACAGAAGGCTATTATATTATACAGTTTATAACTTCATATGTTAAACTAGTTTACGAGATTTTTTTGGATGAGTACTTTACACTATAAAATAATGACAGGCCAGTGCAAGAATCAGCCTTTTGTCTCTGTTGAAACAAAGATTTTTATTTTCGTTGAAAGCTTATTCTATGTTTATTATTTTCAGCATCCGCAATCTTGTTCATTTATTTATTGACCATTCTAGTTATGACATGCATCCTTTTAATATATGGTTCTGTTCCATATATGGGTAGTTTTTCTCCAATTCCTCTTTGGTTCGTATCTTGCTGGCTTTGAAATATTCCCGTTATTTATATGGCGATCATTTTAGCTACTCTTGTTGCCACTATAAATATGATATTGCTGTATGACACTTAATAGGTTTAACAACCTTTGTCCATGATTTCCTAATAATACAAAAACCTTGCAAAATCTTTCAATAATTTAGTTCATACTCCTCTTTCACTATTACTATTACCTTAGTGAATTTTCAAATCACATTCTCAAATCTTATTAGCAGACCTGATCTAGTTGGTATATTACTTACATATTTATATTCCCGTTGTATTAAATCATTTTTCTTTTGTGTGAATAACTCTCTCGTATATTTTGGTCGGTGATTCTAGTATCAGTGTTCTTGTCTCGGTAATTTAAATTATCTCAGTATATCTGTCGGTTTGCCCGTAGGGATACTATTAATTTGCACATTTCTTTTTGACGAGTTTTGATTCGGTTTATATGCCGACATTACTAGTTACTGAAATTGTTTCATCCTTCAGATATTTTTATTCACATGGTATTCAAATAGTCTGCTCTCGGGGCTGGAGAACCGATGGTACCAGCGGGTTAAAATGAGCCGCCGAGCCCGAGCCGCTCTTGAAGGAGGGACCTGGTTTGATCCCCAGCTCGCTTTCACACAGGCGGCTGTAGAATCATCGTTTTCTCCATGTTCCGGGGGAAACGGGGACACCCTGCTTTGCTGACCTCAAGCGGCATGTGCAACGGACACCGAGGGTGCAACAACAACCCTACATGCAGAACTATCAGACATTGCATACACTAATAAAAATAAATAAGATTTTAGAAAAATTTCTAAAAAGGTCTTTGCCTCTCTGTGCTATCTACTTTTGATAAGTAATCTATTGAATCTTTTTTCTTGTTTTTGAAGAAGTTTTTATCCCTGATTCTTAGTTTTCTGCTAGACTGGTACTTTGATTAAACTACGAGCCCTATAGTAAGATGGAACTTCACTATTTTTTTTATGCTATTCTATTTTGTATCTATCGTATTCATGCTGCAAGATGTGTACACTGTCTAGCAAATGCAGGTTTGGAGTGCTACCGTGTTCAAATTGCCAACTAGGCCGCAGGAGGATAAGATGATAGGGGTCATCGGATTTTCCGTGGAACTTAGCAGCAGCGAGTCATAGATCAGTTTCAGGCAGCGCTCATATGGTGTCCATGATGGTTGTTGGAACCAACCCGGTCCTCTGCAAGAGCAGAGTCAGCACTCTGTAACAGCTGCCATCTCTAACAGCCCCTGATCTTACATCTATTCAAAATCAAGATTCATGCGATACCCCTTGGTATCTCAGGCGGAATGTAAAGAAGTGGCTATTTACTGGAGAAACAAGTAAAAAAGAAAGGGTCACAAGGTGGAGGGTACCATCTGGGGACATCTAACTTTACACAGGTTACGGCTTTTAAAAGTGGCACACCGAATAGACGGTGAAATTAGTTTGGGGGTTCTATTGAAGGGTCGCTGGATGGGGAGATACCGTGGGTAACATAAATGAATGTATTAAGACAGTCGTTGTAATACTTATATACACAAGAATCACTATAAAAAATATTTCTTTAAAAAAAGGTCATATTAGATTCGTCCTCAATCCAATCATGACTATTGTTGTACTTTATATAAAAGAAATAGTTAGAAAGAAATGGATTTCATGATGCCCGTGTTTTGGTGTGTTATCATCATTGTATGAGATATAGCATTGTGCTAGAAATAACTTGTTTTTATTAATGCAAAGCCACTCCCTTGGATAGACGTATTAAGCCATGAATTGTTCCCCAAAGAACTACCTCTAATATCATTATATGTCCACTTGAAATAATGTTTTCCTAATACATAATTCTAAGAAGACAATCTTATCAAAATCAATACAGTAATTGCTTCCTTGTGCTGGTTCTTAAACTAACTGTAAACACTAGTTAGGGAAATGACCTGTGAAAAGAATTCACCGATGGTTGTTTTATGTAGTCCCTTGGGTACAGGAACTTTAGTGGTCTTTATAATCCAACTCAAAGACAGTTTCAGATACTACCACTTCTTACTTGACTTCCTTCTCTTTCTCTCTCTCTTCTCCCATCTTTTCCCTCTCTTTACAGTTATATAATATACATCTTCAGCCATGCTTACATTATATATTTTAGAATTTTCTCCATATCTTACTAATCTTTATTTACAGGCTTTAGATATTGTTCTAATCAGCTTATTTTCAACCATTTGTCATTTCTCCATACTGCGCCGTCACCATGCTATTAAACTATATCAATCTGTTAAATTAATTTTAGTTACCATATTTTTCAGTTCTAAGATTTTAATTAATCTTTTATAGATCACAATTGTTTGCTAATTTTATCTTGAATATATTAATCATAATTATGTATAGGACTCTATGTATNGTGTCAGGTATTTGAACACTTGGTCTTTTGGTGGTGCTGTGTGTGGAGAGTCATAGAACCTTTAAGAGGTGTGGCCTCTCTGGAGGAAGCATGTGACTTGGGGGATAGACTTTCCTCCTTCTCAGTTTGTCTCCCCTTCCTCCTTCTGTCCCTCTCCTTTCTCTCTGGTTCCTGTGCCATTGAAGATGTGAGTGCCCAGCTTTCTGCTCCAGCGGCCTCCTGCCTTGCCTCCTCTTGCCACAATGGACTATTATGTCTTTGGAATCATCAGTCCAAAATAAACTCTTCCTTCTGTAAGTTGCCTTGGTCATGGCATTTTATCATAGCAACAGAAAAAATAACTAGTACAAAAGTTGTTACCAGAGAATAGGCTGCTGCTGTGAACTAACCATATTGTTTGTTTTTTTTTCTTTGAAGGAACATGAAAGACTTTAGAAATATGGACTAGAAAAGTGACTGAATGTTGTAAACTGAGATTAATGAGCCATTTTAGAAGGAGCCTGGAAGAAAGAAGTATTGAGAGCAATGTAGTTTAAGAAGGAAGCAAGAATTTAAACAGCATCTGGGCTAGAGGTCATTCATGTCATATTTTGGTAAAGATTCTGGCTGGTTCTGCCTGTGGCTTAAGAACTTTCCTGAAGCTAAATCGAAAAGTAATGAACTAATTTATTTGGTAAGGGCAGTTTCAAGACAGCTTAGTCTTGAATTTGTGGCTTGGTTATTACAGATACATTTTATGCATGTGTACAATGAGAAACAATAAATGGGGTAAAAGAAAGTCTGAAGTATACAGTTTGGAAAGAAAGTACTTGGAAGCTTAATATTGCAGATGGGTGGCCTGCAAGAAAGGCTTTAATTTTTTTTAATGTTTTATTTGTTAGTTTTATTTCATGTGTATGAGTGTATTGCCTGCACGTGTGTAAGTGTACCAGTGTCCTGTAATGCCTAGGAGACCAGAAGAGGGCGCTGGAAGAGGGTGCTGGATTCCCCTGGAACTGGAGTTAAGGATGGTTCTTAGCTGCCATATGGGTGCTGGGAATCAAACCTTGGTCTTCTGCTAGAGCAGTCATTGCTTTTAACCACTGCACCATCTCTCCAGCCCCCAGGCTCTCATTTTAAAGAGATTAGCAGCATTAAGGAGAGGCCTCTAGATCCACACTGTAACAATGGAAAGAGCAAACCCCATCCAGATAAGCTTCCAACTTGTGGAAGGAAAAAAGCCTAAGGGGCTTTTTGCTCTAAGAAAACCACAAATAACAAAAGCAGATGAGCTTGTGGTCCAAAGGGGCAAGGTCCAGCCCCAGTTCCAGCCAAACTTGGCAGTGCCATCTGTGTGGCACTGGCTTTAGAAGCATGAAAGAACAAAGAGTGAGTTGTCAGTTCTTCCTCCACTGCTTCAGAGAGCCCTTAAGGTCAGGCAGCATGCAGCAGGAGACTGCCTGCGTAAAGAAGGCCCTGGGAAAACAGGAGACCCTGCAAAGCCGTTGCATGCAACTCTGACGACAAAGCCTGGGTTGCAGTGGAGACCCCAAGATATTGGAGAGTCAACAGTTATGAGACATCTGGAACAAGACCTGTTTACAGACAATGGAACCAGCCTGAGAGAGAAAGAAAGAGAGAGGGGAGGAGATCATAGGCAGCAAAGCTAGAGCCATGTAAGCCTCTTGGAAGTAAAGTCCCAGACAGTGGACGGAGCTACGGGATTCAGTGTGTGCCCTACCGGCTCTGGGTCTTGGTTTGGGCCTGTATTTTCTCACTGTGCCTACATTCCTTCCTTTTGGATGGGGAAAGTGAATTCTCTGACACTGTATGTTAGAAATATGTAATTTGATTTTTGAGTTTATAAAGGGTTAGAGTTAAGAGAGTGCCTTGAGTCTCAGAAGAGACTTTGGACTTTTGAATAGTGTTGAGACTGTTATGAGGATTTAAATTTTAATTTTTAAACAATATTGTATTTCTTTATTTTATTATTATTATTATTATTATTTTTTTTTTTTTGGTCTTTTTGAGACAGGGTCTCCCTGTAGCCCCAGCTGTCCTGGAACTCACTCTGTAGACCAGGCTGGTCTTGAACTCACAAAGATCCGTCTGCTTCTGCCTCCCAAGTGCTAGCATTTTTTTTTTGTTGTTGTTGTTTTTTTTTTTAATATACTTTTATTGATAAGGCGTGCGCCACCACGCCTGGCCAATATTGTATTTATTATATTTGTTTTATGTGTATGAGTGTACTGCCTGCATATGTATAAGTACACCTGTGAAGATCACCTGGAACTGGAGTTTTGGGCATTGTTAATTGCCACGTGTGTGTGCGCTGTGAATTAAACCCAGGTCTTCTGCAAGAGCGCCAGTGTTCTGCTTCAGCTCCCTCTCACCATGGTGGCCCCTCCAAAATGGACTGGCTATCTCTCTGGAACCATAAGCCAAAATAAACTTTTCCTTCTATAAGTCCATGTGTATAGCTGAAGGTCATATAACAATAAACATGGCGCCAAGCAGGAGAAACCTCCCTTTGAGTTGTTGGTCAGTGTAGTCCAGGAGACTCCCAGAATAATATAGGCTACTGCCACAGCCCTTGAGTGCTTCCCTTGCAGTATTTTATCACAGCAACAGAACAGTAACTAATACCTACCCATGTGCTTCATATAGCACTTTCTTCATATGTTCCCACACTGAAAGGAAAGTATTCATTACTTTTTTCCTTGCTGGAACAAATACCCAGCAAATCAACTTAAGGAAGGAAAGAACAGTTTATTTTGCCTTACAGATTGAGGGTGCAGTCCATCACAGGAGGAAGCAGAGAGATAAATATAGGTGCATGTGAACCCAGCTTATAGAATGACCTGGCCCACCTTTAGTGTGGTCTTCCCACTTCAATTAACCCACACTAACATGGTGCACCCAGAGGCTTTTCTCCCATGTGATTCTTGATCCTTTCTAATTGACAATCAATATTAACTATCACAAATGTTTGCTACAAAGATCTCAGGAGGATCTCTGGGCTGTATGAGTTTAGAGGAGAGTCCACAATTGTAGTCAAGACTACTGCTGAGCAATATCAGGATTATAAACCAGTCTGAGTCTACTGCCAAATTGTGACCAAGGATGGTAAATCCCAAGGGCACTTTGCTGTTCTTGGTAACCTGATCCACTTCCACCAGCAAACCTGAGCACTTCCTATCCCCTGTCCCATCCCATGCTTCTTAATTGTCACCTATCCTTTTATATCAAGGACCAGTGAGGATGAAAGCTCAAGCTTGGCCATTTTTTCAGAATGCTGCCTCTGCCTGAGTTCACACTCTGCCACATGACATGGAGAAAGAAAGGAGGATCTATGATCAGACAGAAATTATGCTTGAATCATAGGTCCCTGGATGTTCTTTAATTTATTAAGCATCAACGAGATCTGTGACATACAGATTTCTACTATGGAGGACCTCCCCTCAGCTGAGAATGTGGTGGAAACATGAACTGTTGATGGTTTATGGTGGAAATGACTTGGGGTTTTATCTGTGCCCTCTAATGTTTAGCATTTAAAAAGTAATGTTTGTATTAATTCTTTGAGCAGTTCATAAATGTAAACAGTGCATTTTGATCACATTCACCCTCTATGCACCCCCGAAACTCCTCCCAGACCCATGCTCTGCCACCCAACATCCCTACCAAGTGCATGGTTAAAAATATTTCTTTGAAAAATGTCAAAGCACAAGAAAATTAATTCTGAGCATTTAGAATTAGACATAAAGTTAAGGGATGCCTTGCATAACGGGGTCTGTTTTTACTTCTAATTCATAGCTTCAACTTCTACAAATAAGACTGGCTGGGTCTTTGAATGTTTACCTTCCTTTGTAATCTTTATTTTTTATTTTATGTGCATGAGTCTATTGCCTGCATGTATGTTAGTGCACCTATGCCATGCAATGCACATGGAGGTCAGAAGAGAGCACTGAAACCCTGGAAATGTGGTTATGGATAGTTGTTAGCTGCCATAGAGATGGTAGGAACTGAACCCAGTACTCTCAACCACTGAGCCATCTCTCCAACCTCAAATCTTCAACCTCTTATCTGAAGAGCTAACACATGTCCAACTTTAAGGTAATGGATTCTGAATCAAACTAAAATTGTATTACTGTGAGTCCGAAATATGTGGCCCTTTATCTGGATCATGGAAATCTTCAGTTAGCTGAATTTTCATTGTAATGGGGTCTGACTAAAGTCAATATTAAGAATAAAATTTCTTAGCTTCTATAAAAATATTTCATCTGCTTATACAAGATACTTTTCTTATATAGAAATCACACCCTATTCACAGCCCCCCTCCCCAATCCTTACATTTCTTGTTTTGTTCAAGGGAAATAAATCAAAATGTCATCCTCCAAAATATTTCCCATCCCACTTGCAGTGGAGTACCCACCTCTGTTCCTGTCATCCTCTCATATACAGCTTTGAAGGCTGCTAATAAGCACGCAAATGCACTTGACTGGGCTAGCTTCTTAAGGATAGTATTAGCCTGGCACTTCATATAGATTAATTCACTAGATGAGTTATAGACAAGGAGGGAAGACAGAATGAAGAACACTGTGAGGCTGGAAGGAAGTGGATGAAAACACTCAGCAGGTTATGCCTCTGAGGTTTTGAAGTGTGAGTGAGTCATGTTGAGGTGACTGGCAAAGAAATTCGAATTTTGTCTAGAGCATCTATTAACTATGGTATGCATGGGAAGGCAGGGAAGTACAGAGTCCCAGAAGTTTTGAGTGAACGAAGGAAGTAGGCTTAGGGAGAGACACTAAATAAGTAAGTTCTCTAGGTAGAACTTGGAGAATCAATTTAGCCGCTGCTCTCATGAGCATATGAAGGAGCATCTTGGGGCTTCTGAACAGAAAGGAAATCAATATTTCATTTGAAAAATCATCCTTAGTTATTATCACTTTACCTTTGGGGATGAAATTTCAGGTTTGGGAAGTTTGGTGCCATTGGCCAGTTCCCATCCTAGTTTTTTGTTTGTTTTCTTATTGTCACAAAAGGAAATGTCCAAAGGGTTCAGGTCATTATGCTGTATGTCCTTTTAAAATTTGAATTATATTTAAAATTTTCATCCAAGTGTGGTGGTGCCTGCCTTTAATCCAGCAGTCAGGAGGCAGAGGCAGATGGATTTCTAGGAGTTGGAGGTCAGCCTGGTCTGCATTCTAGGCCAGCAGGGGCTACAGAGAAACCCTGTTTCAAAAAACAAACATTTTCTTTCAGGTAAGGCAGAGAAAAACAATGCTAATCTAGGACTGTAGACTTTCTGGATGGAAAGGTAAAGGGCTGATAGTCGAGATTTGGTGTCTGTACACCTAAAGAGTCAGGATTCAAAGGTTAAGGAAGACGCTGTGCCAAGGTCTGACTGTTCCCGAGCAGCAGGCTGGGTCCTGGTCTGAGGGGAAACTTTAGACTCCCATGCTATTTTTATCATTTCCATGTGTTGGTTAACTTTCAAATATATCAAAAGTTGGAGCGTAGTTTCTCTTCCAATTTTTGAACCTGGACAGACAGATTCTGCTTGTTCCATATAATGTGGCATAGTGAAGCTGTGACTCCTGAGACTAGACCTTCAGAAATCACAGCTCTCACTCTTGGACTTCTGTGAGCTCAAAGTTCTAAAGAAATATGATCTTATCCACTGAAAAATGAAAAGCTTTAAGAAAGAAGCATTACAAGTGAGAGCTAGAACCTACTTCTAGGAAGTTATGTTAGTTACTTTCTGTGCTGTGACAAAAAACTATGACCAAGGGAACTTACAGAAAGAAGAGCTCGTTTGGGCTTATGGTTCCAGGAGAATCCATAATGGTTGGGGGGCAAGGGAGCAGGATGCTAGCACAGGAAGCTGAGAGATGACATTTCCATCAAGACAAAGGAAGCAGAGAGTGAATGTAAAGTGGGGGAAGGGTATTAACTCTCAAAGTCTACCCCCAGTGATGGGCTTCCTCCAGCAAAGCTCCACGTTCTAAACATTCAATGACTCCCTCCAAACAATACCATTTACTGGGTCTACATGTTCAAATGAACCTATGGGGGACATTTCCGATTCAAACCACCAAGTAAAGCATCAGATATCTGTTGTCATATAGGCAACTATGACCAGCGAAATGAAAGCACTTAAACCAGCATCTGCCAGAACTGAGAGGAATGATATGTTACTTTGCCCTGGGTTGCTTGTCATTGCTGTGATAAAAATGTGTGTTCAGTGTGATAAAACACTGAAACCGACTTGGGGAGGAAAGGGATTATTGGCACATAGTTCACAGTCTATCATCATGGGAACCTAGGGCAGGAACTCAAGCAGAGACCATGGAGGAACACTCCTTACCGGCTTGCTCAGCTACTTTTCTTGTACAACCCAGGTCTACCCGCCCAGAGAGGACTTTACAGTGGGCTGAGCCCTCCTACATCAATTAGCAGTCAAGGAAATCCACAACAAATTCTTCCAGGCAAATCTGATGGAGAAAATTCCTCAGTTGATGTTTCCTCTTTCCAGATGACTAGTTTTTCCAGATGACTATCAACTTGACAAAAAATAACCAGCACATAGGTCAAAGTTTTAAATGTTGGAAGATTTTTTTGCACAGGTCTAGCTAATTGAAACACAACATAGTGCTTACACTAACAACATGGTTGACCACGTGTATAGTGTTTTATAGTTAGTTCAAATTTTTATTCTACTTGTAAATTTTTATATTTCGTTATTCTTATTTTATTTATATGAATGTTTTGCCTGCATGTATGTAAGTGCATACAGGTTGTACAACATCCATGGAGGCCAGAAGAGGGTGTTGGATCCCCCTGGAACCTAGGTAAGGATGGTTATTAGTTGCCATGTAGGTGCTGGGAACTGAACCTGTGCCCTCTATAAGAGCATCCAGGGCTGGAGAGATAGCCTAGCGGTTAAGAACACCGACTGCTCTTGCAGAGGACCCGGGTTCGATCCCCAGCACCCACATTGCGGCTAAGAACCATCTGTAACTCCAATTCCAGGAGAACTCCAGTTCCAGGGGAATCCGAGACCCACTTCTGACCCCCGCGGCATTGCACGACACGGGTGCACAAACCTACATGCAGACTGCATACTCATACACATACAAAAATAAATAATAAAAACAAAATAAAAAAAAAATAAAAAAGAGCATCCAACACTCAGAACTACTGAGCCATCTCTCCAGCCCCCCGATTTTTTCTCCTTTTACTTTGTTTTAGTTTATTTTGAAATAGGGTCTCATTGTGTAGTCCTAGCTGGCTTTGAACTCAAAGAGACCATCGGCCTCTACCTCCTGAGTTCTGGGATTAAAGGACTATGGTACCATGCTCTGCCTTAATTCAAGTTTTTTTGCATGCTGTCTTATTCGCCTGGATCTACAGGAGAGCCTTGTTTTCCAGCCGTGGGGCTTTTCTATTTTGTTTTGATTATTAACTCTCTCTCTCTTTTTTTTTTTTTTTTTTTTCTTTTCAAGACAGGGTCTCCCTGTAGCCCCAGCTGTCCTGGAACTCACCTTGTAGACCAGGCTGGCCTTGAACTCACAAAGATCCGCCTGTCTCTGCCTCCCAAGTGCTAGGATTAAAGTTCTCTCTCTCTCTCTCTCTCTCTCTCTCTCTCTCTCTCTCTCTCTCTCTTTCTTGTGGTATGTGTGTGTGTGTGTGTGTGTGTGTGTGTGTGTGTGTGTATGTGTGTTACATTAGGGATGCAGCCTCTGGCTTTACCTAAGGGGGTTAATTCTGTATCACTGACCTACACTGTTAGCCCCTGATTTTAATCTGCATTATATTGGGTATATATCATAATCCCCTCTACTGTGACTGACAACACTGAGATGTCTCCAGGATTCATAATTCTTTCATAATTCTCATAATTATGACATCGGTAAGTGAGCAGAAAGGGGCTCCAAAGAAAACTGCTGTCTTCTGGTCTATGCTTTATACCTTGTTGCATGTTTTCTGTTGAGAGCACACGTGGGTGGCAGTAAAAGCCAGGAGAGTAAACAAGGTCTTGGAACTTGCAACTCTCAGATGGGTGGTTACAGAGCAAGAAAAGCAATAGACACATAGAACTGAGGAATGCACTGTGGGCCCTGGAGTCTCCCTTTGGCTGGCTCATCATCAGACCACGTAGAGAATCTGTCTAACTCTAGTTCAGCCTGCAGGGGATTATTAATTGGTGTGAAGCTCTGACATGTTTTGTAACTGTTAGTTAAAAGGTAAATAAAATAAAATATACTCTGCCTTGCCACCATCTCAAATTAGTGTAGGAGAACAGTGCTACCCTGTGGAAACTGGGATGGAGGCTCATGTCTTTGGTTTCTCTGGTAATGCTATGCCAAATAAAATCATTCCTTTCCATACCCACCTCATTGCTTTCACTTAGCCTCTCAGCACTTCTCTGTGACATCACTTAATAAGTCTCAGAAAATAGAACTTAACAGTTTTTAAGTAGTTACTTGAGAGCTGGAGATGTAGCACAGTGCTAGAAAACTTCGTTAACATTTGTAAAGCTCTGTGTTCCATGTCTTGTATTATATTAAAAAAAATATGATAGCTAAGCCATTACACCAAAGGCACTGCTTAATTATCCAACTCTGCCTATTGCTACATTTCTTCTCCCAGTTAGCATTCCAAGTATGTTGAGAAACATCCTCTTCTTAGGCAGCAATATAATATCTCATATATGCGTGAATTTCCTCAGAGATCTGCCTCTGAAATCCTCTGTGGTATCCTTCCAGTCTACATCTTCACTAGGCTTATTTCTACCCACAGTTTAATCTGAAGCTTAAGCATCAACTTCCTGGTGAATTCTTGTCCGTATACTTCATTCCTCTCTGATGGCCTCTATATATGATAACTCCAGGCACAGGAACCTAGATACTTGAAACCAGTGTAAGCAAGGATTTTATAGCAAAGAAGAGAGCCATGAATATGTCATCAGAGTTCAAGAAACACAAATTTGAGGTCCGTTGCTTTAAACTTTGAGGCTGGAGGTGCGGTAAGATAGAATGTGGTAATGGTGAGAGAAGGTGGGGTGTGAAGTTTAAATGCCTTTCTTATGATCAAATAATAAGGCAACCAGAGAAGGAATACCAGACAGAAGTACTTCGAAAGTAATTAATAAAAAATACTAGCCTAAGCCAATTGTTTGTGTGAGGGTGATTGAAACTAATCATTAGCCTTTTCAAGGAAAGAAAAGCATATTTTTCAAGAAAAGAAAATTTCATTTCCATATCATTATTGGTTCTACTAATCAAAGTTCATCATCCATTCAGTTCCATCAGGCAACCAGAAATTCAGTCAAACAGCTGAGTGAGTACACAGCCAAAATAGCTCAACAGAGTGGGTATTGTATACATAGCTGCAGCTGCGTGCTCTCTGAGGTGGCAACCCCATAAACAAACACAAGGGAACCACACGCGCAAAGGTTGGTTCCTTTGTATTATCCACCAACTCAAACAAATTAAATTAGTAACTTTGCTCATGTTGGCTATGGGTGATGTAGGTTTCATCACTGACAACCAGCCAGGCAGAGAAACCAATTAACTAGTGGATCTAAATCACAAGAAAGAGGAGTCATTTCCTAAATGATCTGTATACAATCTTGGCATAAATTACCAACTAAATTAACTAATGAATAAATTCTGAGACATTGTTAGTTTGCAACTTTACTCATTCATCAAATTTAAGAAAAGAGTCCTCTTTCTGCGTCAGTTTTTGAGAAATAATTATAAGAAATATGTTTCTTATGACATGAAAGACTGAGTGGCTCCAAGTGGATAACTTCAAGTTGGTTTTCCTGAATAATCTTTAGATGTAAAATCCTAGACCGTGAAGGAGAAAGAAAAGGGAAGAAAATCAGCTTTTGTTCCACTTCACAGCACCTATGTCCTCATTCAGAAGATCTGGCCTGGGGAGAAAGTCGACTGGCAGTACGTGGCTCACAAGAGTATCACATGCATCTTCAGACAATTCATTCTGTCCCAGGACTCCTTGGTAAACTAGACAGTAATTCCTGTCCTGTACTCTAGTGCCTTTCATGGTGTCACAAATATTTTAATCACATATGAATTTCTTCTTTACTTAAGAGGGACAGAATAAATACCATCAATTCCATTTTAAAGATGAGAAAACCAGCATTTTTTTTTTTTTAACTCACTCTGTAGACCAGGCTGGCCTTGAACTCACAAAGATCTGCCTGCCTCTGCCTCCCGAGTGCTAGGACTTAAAGGCATGCGCCACCATGCCTGGGTTTGGTTTTTTTTTTTTTTTTTTTTTGAAACCAGCATTTCTAGATTACCTTATGTCACAGGCCACATAACACAGTGGTCTTTGTGGCATACTTCATTGCAGTGTTTCAAATACACACCAGTCTTGACACAGACACAGAAATATGTTTAGCAAAGGGAAACGATTTCTGGCTTGAGCAGTCTTCATAGAATTGTCTCCATGCTGATGCCTATAGGATGAATCAATATTTTGAGGCCGTGGTCCTCTATGCTACCCTCCTTCTTTCTGAATTCCCCTCTCCTCATCTATGAAGGTTCTTATTAAGGTGACCCACAGAACGTTTCCTAGTTCCTCACACCCACGCTGTTCAGACCTTTCCCTGAATTCCGTTGACAATGCAAAGGAGACAGTTCCTAGACAGTTAACAGACTGATATTTGATTTATTAAGTATGACATTATACTAAGACCTGATACAAAGAAAAGTCAATAATGCCTGGTTCAACCAGAGTTCATGAGACATTGGGACAGGGAGAGCTAGTGCAGTCCATAAAGTCAGAGCTTTGTTCTTATGGAGTGGCCGTAGCTATGAAGCCTCTAGAGGGGCAAGATCTATTCTGAAAAGGGAGTAATGAATGTAAGAATGTTCCACGGTTGGGTTATGGACTTATTCTAGCGGTCATCTAATATTTGTCTCATCTTTATAATCCAAAGTACAATGCTTACAGCTAGAAGATACTTAACTGGGGAAATGTGTCTGACCTGTTAGTAAAGAGCAAGCATAGGCGAGGTTAAACCATTCAGCATTAAATAGGCTAAGCATCATCTACCCATATCCTAAATTTAAGATGACCCTCCATAGGAGAGGAGCCATCCATTTTAAGGCAAAATATGCTGAGCTTTCAAGGAGATTGCTTTGAAAGGAACATTTCTGTAGATGGATACATTTCAACATATCTATGTAAACTATTCACATAGTTATTACTTATTTGGAAAATCCTTACACTGGATGTTTCTAGGGCTTGGGAGAAGATGGGAATGGATGGTTCACAAAAATGAAAAAAAGTATAGATATTGGTATTTAATTTTAATTGAGGAGATATAATTAAATAACACAGAAAGGCAGGGCTTGGCTTGGGACTATAAAGGGATTATCTATAGCTTGGGAGAGACTTGGAATCTTGGGATCTTCAGGGATAGCTTGTGGAGAAAGTGGAACTAATTGGATTTTGAAAAACAGGTTGAATTTGGACTGCTAAGAAGTCAAGGAATGATAGTCGGGAGTATCTACATTTACTAAGTAGTGCTAAAACAAGAACATTTAATCAGTTTCCAGTATAGCATAGAAATCCGCCTCCCACTGCCCCACCCTGTGACCCTAAATGACACCCTTGTGCTCATTACTACCAAGTGAGCCAATCAATCTGGTTACTCTCAGAGTATTTACCATGTAATTAGTCAGAAAAAATAAAGGTTAAGAGAGGGAAGGAAATGCTTGTCTTGACAATGTGATTTGATGGATTCAGGGAGGGTGACTGTACAGACCATCATCAGAGAGAATTATCCAGTCCTTTGCCCATTTGTCACAGCTGATGGATGTCTGGCCTCAAGTTACAAATTGCCCGAGAGAGTCTTCCTGTTGTCATTTTTCTGAGGTTGTGACTTTGTTCTCCAGGGTTAAGGACAGCTGTTTGTTACCTTCCCACTTACTTGGAAAAATAGCTGTCATTAATGTGGATAACTTTAATTGAGGAAAATGTTAGTCCAGCCTCAGGGACTGCCTAGTTCAGGAAGAAGGCAGATGAGCAGAATATGGAGAGACTCTTATTTACCAATGCACATTTATAGGCAAGGCCCAAGACCTGGGAGTCGTGTCTGATGGACAGATTGATGCTTGCTCACTTATGAACTGGGGCTATTGCAAATGCAAAATATGGTCATACTTTAAAAACACATATACACAGAGAACATACCTTAGAGAAATTTAATTTCAATTGGACAGACTTTGAACTAGGAACATATACTTTGTTCTTTATTCATATCCTTTGAAAAAGGATAGATTGAGGATAGATAGATAGATGGGAATAAAATGGCAAAAATATTTATTTATTTATTTTTTATACAGGATCTTGCTATATTGTCCATTATGGCCTTAAACTCCTGATTCTCTTACCTCAGCCTCCTAATTTACTGGGGTACTATTCATTTTTTCCCATTTTTAGCAGAATGACTGAGATACTAAGAACTGGTTTTGGTTTCAATGTTATGCTAATGTTTTGAACTTTTCCAAATGCAAAGTTACACTAATGGAGGAGGAAAGGATATTGTACTTATAAATTAAAGTAGATTCTAAAAAGGCAAAAATAATTAATATTTATTAAGCATATAATCTATACTCAGGTTTGTGCTAAAAATGAAATATATACAGAATTTTTCAAAAACCCTGGTAAAGGAAAATAATGAATTATGACTTGGATTCTAAATTTGCAATAGCATTTACAGCTCAGCAGTAATTTTCCAAACTCTATGCAATGTCTCTAATTCTTTATATTCTTCATATTAAATTATATCTGCTAAAAATTTGTAACTTAAGTTTGTTAGCCAAGCTCTCCATGAATAATCAAATAGGAAAGGAAAATACAATTATTCATTTATTCTTAGTGGTAAAAATTATTGTTGTCATATGGTACATTGGATATTTATAAACAAAGATCATTTTCAGACAAATAGGGTAGAATTAAGCTTATTGAGAAGATAAGAAATTTTTATTAGAAGGCAGTTATCCAGAAAATTAACCTAGTAAATAAATGGATAATAGATTTTTATTTTATTACCTTTACCTCTTTCCAATAAATTGCAAACCCCAAGTTTCTAGTGTCAAGAATGAAAAGCATACAGAGATATTTAGCTTTTCCTTCATACATCCTTGGGTTCTAACATCAGTTTCTTTTGAATTATCACTAATGTTAATTCTAACGTCTGTTTATATTTTTGATATTAGATGCCACATAAAGTCTCTGAGGCTTGAATTCTCTACCAGTAACATTGAAATAATGATCATCTTTCCCTTTCTTTTTGTTCTTAAAAGAATTAACATGAGGGGGCTGGAGAGATGGCCTAGCGATTAAGAGTGCCGACCGCTCTTACAGAGGACCCGGGTTCGATCCCCAGCACCCACATGGTGGCCGAGAACCGTATGAAACTCCAATTCCAGGAGATCTCCAGTTCCAGGGGAATCCGACACCCTCTTCTGACCTCCGTGGCATTGCACGACACGGGTGCACAAACTTGCATGCAGACAGTACATTGATACACATACAGAAATAAATAAATGCCGGGCGTGGTGGCGCACGCCTTAAAAAAAAAAAAGAATTAACATGAGACCACATATATAAATCTTCTGGTTATTCTTGACATTTAATAAGCATCTGTAGGCATTAGACTACATCAATTGCCTTTTAGTTTCCTTTATACCCAAACACATTGAAATAGTCCTCGCTGCCCTGTCAGGTTCCAGGATTGTCATTGTTATTGAATTCTGGACCTTCCTACCAGAGGAATGATTCTAAATCAGCACTTTACTAGTGCAATTTGCCTATCTAGAAGAGTTCTTAGTATTGTCTACTGGATTAAGGCACATACTTTTATATAGTCTCTTTGTATTGTAGCCTCCACATATATAGTCAACTTCATAAAAACTTCACCTTTGGACAAATCCTTTTTGTTAAAGAAGAATTCTGTATGTCGTACTTGACTGTTTTCCTAGAGAAGACTTTAAGATAGATATTAAATAAATATTTGTTGAATTCAAATTTTGATTTCTCAGTACCATTTTCACTATTAATTTATTGAAAACGTTTGAATTAAATATGTGTCAAGCACTCTAGTAAATCTTCTTAAGACTCTATCAGAGAGAGAAACAGAGAGAATATGAATCAATGGAATAAAATGGAGGACTCAGTGTTGAACTCACGCAGCTAAAGCCATCTGATTTTTGACCAAAAAAAATGTCAAAAACTTACATTGGAAAAGGATTTTAAAATGGTTTGGGGACACCTGGTCATCCACATGTAGAATAATGAAACTAAATCCCTGTCTCTTACCCTATATAAAAATCAGCTCAAAATATGTAAAATCTCTTAAAGCACAACCTGAAACTCTGAAGATGTTAGAGGAAAATAGGAAAAATACATCAGAATAGGTAAGCGGCTGTCTTCAGAAAAGAACTCCATAGCTTAGGAAGGAGTATCAAGAACTTACAAATGAGATTGGATGAAATCAAAAAGCTTCCTCACAGCAAATAATAATAATAATAATAATAATAAATAAAATAATGAATTTAGTGAAGTGATATCTTCTAGAATAAGAGACAATCTTTGCTTCTTAAATTAGCAAAAGGTGAATAGCTAGAATATATAAAGAACTAAAATTTTTTTAATGCACAAAGCCTTCTCTAATTATTTTAGCCCAAACTGCATCCTTTTTGCATACATTTTTTATTGTTATTAAACTTTTTCCATAGTTCATACATCATATCTCAATAGAATCTAGAATCATTTCCCTTTCCATGCCCCCCCACCCCACCTGAGTCCCTATACTCTGCCATACATGTCCTGTATCTTTCTCTGAGTCTTTCCAGAGTTTTTTTTTTTACCAATTTTTTTTTTTTTTTTTTTTTTTTTTTTTTTTTTTTTTTTTTTTTTTTTTTTTTGTTTAAAAAAAAAAGTATGTTTATTATATATAACACATATATTATATATATATATATACATGCATACACACATATCACTTGAATTGGAGGATTTATTTTCCTAAAAGATGTCATGTTTTCCTTAAGGAAGTGCTCAAAGGTTCCTCCTTGGCAATCCCAAACAGCCATCAATCCCGCACTTTTGCTCCACATTGGATTCTTTCCCTCCCATGGTTCCCAAATGAAGTCCAGTAAGTATGCATCCTGTCTCCATCCCCCTGCACTGGCTTCCATGATACAGCCCAGGTAGTCCAACAACGGCAGTCTATATTCTGACGAGGCTGACATCCCCTCAGCTGTTTAGTCCACAAGCTGGGTATCTCAGTAGTCCCCATCCGGCATTGAAGGTTTGGAGGATTCTTGGAGAGACATGAGTCCTCAGTCTAAAAATTTTAACACCAAGATGCAAACAACCTAATCAATAAAAGACAATTAAATAAACAGAAGTATTAATGGACAATAAGCATATGAATAAATGTTCTATTCTTAGCTATCATAGCAATACAAATTAATGCTATACTGAAATATCCATTTCACTCTGGTCAGAATGACTAACATAAGGAATACAGAACCCTTATACACTGTAGGAATGGAAATTAGTCTAGCCACAATGGAAAACACTATGCAGATTTCTCAAAAAATATTAATGATAGAACTATCATATGACCCAGCTCTAGCATGCTTGGGCATAAGACTAAATGATATTAAGTCAGCATATCACAGTTATATGTGCACATCTGTTTATTGCAACAGTATTAAGAATATAATATAATAAAATAATCAGTCTAGATATCTATCAATAGATGACTGGATAAAGAAAATATGGTACATGTATACAATGGAGTTTTATTCAATTATAAAGAAGAATGAGGGGCTGGAGAGATAGCCTAGTGGTTAAGAGCGCCGACCGCTCTTGCAGAGGACCCGGGTTCAATTCCCAGCACCCGCATGGCGGCCGAGAACCATCTGAAACTCCAATTCCAGGAAAACTCCAGTTCCAGGGGAATCCGACACCCTCTTCTGACCTCTGCGGCATTGCACGACACGGGTGCACAAACTTGCATGCAGACAGTACATTCATACACATACAGAAATAAATAAAATTAAAAAAAAAGAATGAAACCATGTCATCTGGAAAATGAATGCAACAGAAGATCATTATATTAAGAAAGTATACGAGATTCAGAAAGACAAATATTGTCTGTTTTTTTCTCATTTGTGAGTTTTAGAATTTTTATAATACTTTTTATTAATGAATTGTGTATTTCATTCATTATCTTTCAGTCCAATTTGGACACACTCCCCTTTCCCTGCCCCCATCCCACCCCTTTTCATGCCTTCTATCATACATGTCTTGCATCTTTCTCCCAGTCTTTCCAAAGTTTTTCCCTGCATAGGCTTGCTGTTTTGGAAAGAGTTTAACTGATTTGAGATTTTTTTATGTATACATGAATCCATGTATAATATGAAAGAAGAGACATGGGGAGAAGGAAGTTGAGTAGTGGGAAGAGAAAATGGTAGGAGGGATATAAAGAAAAGCATGTAGAAAATGAGACAGAGTAGAAAGGAAGGTTGTTAGGCAAAGAGACCAGACTGTGATCTAGTAGGAAAATAGCTATATATGTGTTTGTAATATATATATATATATATATATATATATATAT